>JASFXZ010000010.1:3000000-3408446 GCA_032209605.1 Mactromeris polynyma | reverse complement strand
ATTTTTTGCATCCTCTTTAGGTATCATTAGGTCTATATAATCAATAGGTGAACTGTTTTTTCCTCAGTAATTGCATTCAAATAGTAAATATATCACATTATGTATGAATTTTGGGTCAATATGCAAACATGAACTCAAATATACCCATACATTGCATTTAAAGTGGAAATTGTGCATATTCTTTAGGTATATTAGGTCTATGTAATCAATAGGTGAACTCTATTTTCCTCACTAATTGCATTCAAAACAGTGAATATAACTTATTGCATATGAATTTAGTTCAATATATTCTAAAATAAACTGAAATATACCAAAGAACTGCATACAAATTGGAATATTTTGCATCTTCTTTAGGTATATTAGGTCAATATATCAACATGTGAAATGTATTTTCCTCAGTTATTGCATTCAAATAGTAAATAGAGCACATTATACATGAAATTTAGGTCAATATATGCAAAAATGAACTCAAATATACCCATACATTGCATTTAAAGTGGAAATTGTGCTTATTCTTTAGGTATATTAGGTCTATATAATCAATAGGTGAACTCTTTTTTCTCACTAATTGCATTCAAAACAGTGAATATAACATATTACATATGAATTTTAGGTCAATATATTCAATAATGAACTCAAATATACCCATACATTGCATTCACAGTGGAAAATTGTGCATATTCTTAAGGTATATTAGGTCTATATAATCAATGAGGTGAACTCTATTTTCCTCACTAATTGCATTCAAAACAGTGAATATAACTTATTACATATGAATTGTAGTTCAATATATTCAAAAATGAACTCAAATATACCAATAAATTGCATTCAAAGTGGAAAAATGTACATATTCCTTAGGTATATTAGGTCAATATAATCTACAGGTGAAGTCTATTTTCCTCACTAATTGGAATGCAAAATGGTATGATTGACACATTATATATGTATTTAAGGTCAATATATTCAAAAATGAACTCAAATATGCCCATTCATTGCATTTAAAGTGGAAAAATTGCATATTCGTTTGGTACATCAGATCCATATAAGCAACAGGTGAACTGTATTTCCTCTCTAATTGCATTCAAAATAGTAAATATAACACATTATATATGAATTTTAGGTCAATATAGTCACAATTGAACTCAAATATACCCATACATTGCATTCCAAATATGAAATTTGGCATATTCTATACGTATATTAGTTCAATATAGTCATAGAGGTGAACGCATTTTCCTCATTAATTGCAATTAAAGCAGTGAATATAACACATAGTATATGAATTTTAGGTAAATATATGCAAACATGAAATCAAATATACCCACAAATTGCATTGTAAGTGGGAAATTGTGCATATTCTATAGGTATATTAGGTCAATATAATCAACAGGTGAACTCTATTTTCCTCACAAATTGCATTTAAAACAGTGAATATAACATATTACATATGAATTTTAGTTCAATATATTCTCGAGCTGAGCTCAAATATACCCATAGCATTCAAAATAGTAAATATAACACATTATATGAATTTTAGGTCAATATAGTCACAATTGAACCCAAATATACCCATTCATTGCATTGAAAGTGGGAAATTGTGCATATTCATTAGGTATATTAGGTCAATATAATCAACAGGTGAACTCTATTTTCCACACTAGTTGCATTTAAAATAGTAAATATAACACATTATATATGAATTTTAGGTCAATATAGTCACAATTAAACTCAAATATACCCATACATTGCATTCCAAATATGAAATTTGGCATATCCTATACGTATATTAGGTCAATATATTCATAAGGTGAACTCTATTTACCTCACTTATTGCATTCAAAATAGTAAATATAACATGTATATATGAACTTAACTGATATGTCATGTTGTATATTCGGGGACCAGAGCATAACAATATTACGAATGTGACACTGTAATTACGGCATTAAAATTATTCAAGTAATCTGATCATATAGCCTAGATATCTGAAATTGTTATTAATTAATGAAATTCAAATACTACTATGATTACAACATTCTATACAAAATCATTTAATACTTGAATTATGGTGTAACTATCTAATTTTGTGTCAGATTGCTTTTTTCAAACCCATCTCATATCTTTTAAGTTAATTAATAACTCTTCTAGCAAACCTTAGCATGTTTGAAGCTGTAAGGTTATATGATTCTTCTTTTTGTTCACTTTTAATGTTCTGTATTTCATAGTATAAATCATAAGATGCTTAAATGAAGGGTTGTCTAAAATTGTAACGAATTTATATTCACTGTACCTCAAAGTATTCAAACTGAACTAGAGGTAGGTTCTAATATAGACTTCGCCTTGGCATTACAATAACTAGGACCGACAATTCGGCCCCGCAAATACCGTGAGACGACCGGCTAATATGGTCAAAAGTGTTTATTTCCAACGAGTGAGGGTATTTTCTTTATTTCCAACGAGTGAGAACCGGTTAAATGTTTAACATACGGCGTGTTTTTCGGAGCTCCGTCCACCATGGCGCAGATACAAATGTAACTTCAGCGATTTTTCCCCTCAAAGTTTGCGAGCACGGTCATTGAGATTCCAGGTGTCTAAAATGTCAAAACGCACACTTATTAAAATACTTGTATTTCAAGTATTTCATATATCTCTCCGATGTTGAAACTGTAGTCGTTAGATATGCCTACAATTGGAGACATAGAAGAAAAAAGCATTAGAAAGATAAATAAGCATTTTTATTCTAACTAATTAAAACCTACCCAGCTTTAAATTCTTAAATAAATGTGAAACCAAAATGTGACCACAAAAAGTTAATTCCTGTCTCAAAACTCAAACATTGCAAACGTTTCAATGGAATACGTTTACTTTTCTTTGTTACTCGGCAAAAAACCGAAATTTACCTGAAACTTAAGTATCCGTTTTAATTTCGGGCCCTGATGTTAACGTACATGCGGACTATACTACAAGTCTAGAGATAAGAATGGTGACAGTCAAATACAAAGAATCATGTCGATGAGTCTAAAGTAATGCAATAGTATAGACTATATAAAACTAGCTATAATTGTACCCCCACGAGCGGGATAGATTGATGCTGTACTTAAGTACGATAGGTTTTTATGAGATACGTTTTATGTTCAAACATCCAGAAGAGCATAGACCCATGTTGGACATATTAACATACGTTTATATAGACATTTACATTACTTATACATTTACAAATGTGGTACATATTAGCACACTTTTATATAAACATTATATTCCTTATACATCAATAATAATCAACAGGTGAACACTATTTTCGCCACTAATAGCATTCAAAATAGTAAGATTAACACATTATAGATGTCAAAATATTCAAAAATACCCATACATAGCAATCAAAAGTATAAAAATGTGCATATTCGTTAGGTACATTAGGTTAATATAACCATCAGGTAAACGCTATTTTCCTCACTAATTGCTTTCAAAAAAGGGAATATAACCTATTTATATCTGAATTATAGGTCAATATATTCAGAAATGAACATTATTTAAACACATGAATTGCTTTCAAAATTGAATTTTCTGCATATTCTTTAGGTATATAAGGTTCATATCATCAACAGGTGAACTCTATTTTCCACACAAATTGCATTCAATATAGTACGATTAACACATCATAGATGTATTTAAGGTCAATACATTCAAAAATGATCCCAAATATGTCCATAAATTGCATTGAAAGTTGGAAATTGTGCATATTCTTTAGGTTTATTAGGGTCAATATAATCAACAGGTGAACTCTATTTTCCTCACTAATCGCATTCAAAACAGTGAATATAACTTATCACATATGAATTTAAGTTCAATATATTATAAAAAGTACTCAAATAAGCCAATGAACTGCATTGAAAGTGGAAAATTGTGCATAATCTTTAGGTATATAAGGTCAATATAATCAACAGGTGAACTCTATTTTCCTCACTAATTGCATTTAAACAGTGAATATAACATATTACATATGAATTTTAGGTCAATATATTCAATAATGAACTCAAATATACCCATACATTGCATTCAAAGTGGAAAATTGAGCATATTCTTATGGTATATTAGGTCTATATAATCAATAGGGTGAACTCTTTTTTCCTCACTTATTGCATTCAAAACAGTGAATATAACTTATTACATATGAATTTTAGTTCAATATATTCAAATATGAACTCACATATACCAATAAATTGCATTCAAAGTGGAAAATTGTATTTATTCTTTAGGTATATTAGGTCAGTATAATCAACAGGTGAACTCTATTTTCCTCATGAATTGCATTTAAAACAGTAAATATAACACATAATATATGAATTGTAGGTCAATATATTCAAAAATGAACTCAAATATACCCAAACATTGGCATTCAAAGTTGGAAATTGTGCATACTTCTTAGGTATATAAGGTCTATATAATCAACAGGTGAACTCATTTCCCTCATTAAATGCATTTAAAACAGTAAATATAACACATAATATATGAATTTTAGGTCAATATATTCAATAATGAACTCAAATATACCCATAAATTGCATTCAAAGTTGAAAATTGGGCATATTCTAAAGGTATATTAGGTCAATATATTCATAAGGTGAACTCATTTTCCTCATTAATTGCATTTAACACAGTGAATATAACTTATTACATATACATTTTAGTTAAATATATTCAAACATAAACTCTAATATACCTAAAGAATATGCAAAATGTCCACTTTGTGAGCAGTTCATTGGTATATTTGAGTTTATGTTTGAATATATTTAACTAAAATGTATATGTAATAAGTTATATTCACTGTGTTAAATGCAATTAATGAGGAAAATGAGTTCACCTTATGAATATATTGACCTAATATACCTTTAGAATATGCCCAATTTTCAACTTTGAATGCAATTTATGGGTATATTTGAGTTCATTATTGAATATATTGACCTACAAATTCATATATTATGTGTTATATTTACTGTTTTAAATGCATTTAATGAGGGAAATGAGTTCACCTGTTGATTATATAGACCTTATATACCTAGAGAAGTATGCACAATTTCCAACTTTTGAATGCAATGTTTGGGTATATTTGAGTTCATTTTTGAATATATTGACCTACAATTCATATATTATGTGTTATATTTACTGTTTTAAATGCAATTCATGAGGAAAATAGAGTTCACCTGTTGATTATACTGACCTAATATACCTAAAGAATAAATACAATTTTCCACTTTTGAATGCAATTTATTGTATATGTGAGTTCATATTTGAATATATTGAACTAAAATTCATATGTAATAAGTTATATTCACTGTTTTGAATGCAATAAGTGAGGAAAAAAGAGTTCACCTATTGATTATATAGACCTAATATACCATAAGAATATGCTCAATTTTCCACTTTGAATGCAATGTATGGGTATATTTGAGTTCATTATTGAATATATTGACCTAGAAATTCATATGTAATATGTTATATTCACTGTTTAAATGCAATTAGTGAGGAAAATAGAGTTCACCTGTTGATTATATTGACCTTATATACCTAAAGATTATGCACAATTTTCCACTTTCAATGCAGTTCATTGGCTTATTTGAGTACTTTTTATAATATATTGAACTTAAATTCATATGTGATAAGTTATATTCACTGTTTTGAATGCGATTAGTGAGGGAAAATAGAGTTCACCTGTTGATTATATTGACCTAATAAACCTAAAGAATATGCACAATTTCCAACTTTCAATGCAATTTATGGACATATTTGGGATCATTTTTGAATGTATTGACCTTAAATACATCTATGATGTGTTAATCGTACTATATTGAATGCAATTTGTGTGGAAAATAGAGTTCACCTGTTGATGATATGAACCTTATATACCTAAAGAATATGCAGAAAATTCAATTTTGAAAGCAATTCATGTGTTTAAATAATGTTCATTTCTGAATATATTGACCTATAATTCAGATATAATAGGTTATATTCCCTTTTTTGAAAGCAATTAGTGAGGAAAATAGCGTTTACCTGATGGTTATATTAACCTAATGTACCTAACGAATATGCACATTTTTATACTTTGATTGCTATGTATGGGGTATTTTTGAATATTTTGACATCTATAATGTGTTAATCTTACTATTTTGAATGCTATTAGTGGCGAAAATAGTGTTCACCTGTTGATTATTATTGATGTATAAGGAATATAATGTTTATATAAAAGTGTGCTAATATGTACCACATTTGTAAATGTATAAGTAATGTAAATGTCTATATAAACGTATGTTAATATGTCCAACATGGGTCTATGCTCTTCTGGATGTTTGAACATAAAACGTATCTCATAAAACCTATCGTACTTAAGTACAGCATCAATCTATCCCGCTCGTGGGGGTACAATTATAGCTAGTTTTATATAGTCTATACTATTGCATTACTTTAGACTCATCGACATGATTCTTTGTATTTGACTGTCACCATTCTTATCTCTAGACTTGTAGTATAGTCCGCATGTACGTTAACATCAGGGCCCGAAATTAAAACGGATACTTAAGTTTCAGGTAAATTTCGGTTTTTGCCGAGTAACAAAGAAAAGTAAACGTATTCCATTGAAACGTTTGCAATGTTTGAGTTTTGAGACAGGAATTAACTTTTTGTGGTCACATTTTGGTTTCACATTTATTTAAGAATTTAAAGCTGGGTAGGTTTTAATTAGTTAGAATAAAAATGCTTATTTATCTTTCTAATGCTTTTTTCTTCTATGTCTCCAATTGTAGGCATATCTAACGACTACAGTTTCAACATCGGAGAGATATATGAAATACTTGAAATACAAGTATTTTAATAAGTGTGCGTTTTGACATTTTAGACACCTGGAATCTCAATGACCGTGCTCGCAAACTTTGAGGGGAAAAATCGTGAAGTTACATTTGTATCTGCGCATGGTGGACGGAGCTCCGAAAAACACGCCGTATGTTAAACATTTAACCGGTTCTCACTCGTTGGAAATAAAGAAAATACCCTCACTCGTTGGAAATAAACACTTTTGACCATATTAGCCGGTCGTCTCACGGTATTTGCGGGGCCGAATTGTCGGTCCTAGTTATTGTAATGCAAGGCGAAGTCTATATTAGAACCTACCTCTAGTTCAGTTTGAATACTTTGAGGTACAGTGAATATAAATTCGTTACAATTTTAGACAACCCTTCATTTAAGCATCTTATGATTTATACTATGAAATACAGAACATTAAAAGTGAACAAAAAGAAGAATCATATAACCTTACAGCTTCAAACATGCTAAGGTTTGCTAGAAGAGTATTAATTAACTTAAAAGATATGAGATGGGTTTGAAAAAAAGCAATCTGACACAAAATTAGATAGTTACACCATAATTCAAGTATTAAATGATTCTGTATAGAATGTTGTAATCATAGTAGTATTTGAATTTCATTAATTAATAACAATTTCAGATATCTAGGCTATATGATCAGATTACTTGAATAATTTTAATGCCGTAATTACAGTGTCACATTCGTAATATTGTTATGCTCTGGTCCCCGAATATACAACATGACATATCAGTTAAATTCATATATACCATGTTATATTTACTGTTTTGAATGCAATAAGTGAGGTAAATAGAGTTCACCTTATGAATATATTGACCTAATATACGTATAGGATATGCCAAATTTCATATTTGGAATGCAATGTATGGGTATATTTGAGTTTAATTGTGACTATATTGACCTAAAATTCATATATAATGTGTTATATTTACTATTTTAAATGCAACTAGTGTGGAAAATAGAGTTCACCTGTTGATTATATTGACCTAATATACCTAATGAATATGCACAATTTCCCACTTTCAATGCAATGAATGGGTATATTTGGGTTCAATTGTGACTATATTGACCTAAAATTCATATATAATGTGTTATATTTACTATTTTGAATGCATGGGTATATTTGAGCTCAGCTGAGGAATATATTGAACTAAAATTCATATGTAATATGTTATATTCACTGTTTTAAATGCAATTTGTGAGGAAAATAGAGTTCACCTGTTGATTATATTGACCTAATATACTATAGAATATGCACAATTTCCCACTTACAATGCAATTTGTGGGTATATTTGATTTCATGTTTGCATATATTTACCTAAAATTCATATACTATGTGTTATATTCACTGCTTTAATTGCAATTAATGAGGAAAATGCGTTCACCTTATGACTATATTGAACTAATATACGTATAGAATATGCCAAATTTCATATTTGGAATGCAATGTATGGGTATATTTGAGTTCAATTGTGACTATATTGACCTAAAATTCATATATAATGTGTTATATTTACTATTTTGAATGCAATTAGAGAGGAAAATACAGTTCACCTGTTGCTTATATGGATCTGATGTACCAACGAATATGCAATTTTTCCACTTTAAATGCAATGAATGGGCATATTTGAGTTCATTTTTGAATATATTGACCTTAAATACATATATAATGTGTCAATCATACCATTTTGCATCCAATTAGTGAGGAAAATAGACTTCACCTGTAGATTATATTGACCTAATATACCTAAGGAATATGTACATTTTTCCACTTTGAATGCAATTTATTGGTATATTTGAGTTCATTTTTGAATATATTGAACTACAATTCATATGTAATAAGTTATATTCACTGTTTTGAATGCAATTAGTGAGGAAAATAGAGTTCACCTATTGATTATATAGACCTAATATACCTTAAGAATATGCACAATTTTCCACTTTGAATGCAATGTATGGGTATATTTGAGTTCATTATTGAATATATTGACCTAAAATTCATATGTAATATGTTATATTCACTGTTTTGAATGCAATTAGTGAGGAAAAAAGAGTTCACCTATTGATTATATAGACCTAATATACCTAAAGAATAAGCACAATTTCCACTTTAAATGCAATGTATGGGTATATTTGAGTTCATTTTTGCATATATTGACCTAAATTTCATGTATAATGTGCTCTATTTACTATTTGAATGCAATAACTGAGGAAAATACATTTCACATGTTGATTATATTGACCTAATATACCTAAAGAAGATGCAAAATATTCCAATTTGTATGCAGTTCTTTGGTATATTTCAGTTTATTTTAGAATATATTGAACTAAAATTCATATGCAATAAGTTATATTCACTGTTTTGAATGCAATTAGTGAGGAAAATAGAGTTCACCTATTGATTACATAGACCTAATATACCTAAAGAATATGCACAATTTCCACTTTAAATGCAATGTATGGGTATATTTGAGTTCATGTTTGCATATATTGACCCAAAATTCATACATAATGTGATATATTTACTATTTGAATGCAATTACTGAGGAAAAACAGTTCACCTATTGATTATATAGACCTAATATACCTAAAGAGGATGCAAAATATTCCAATTTGTATGCAGTTCTTTGGTATATTTAAGTTTATTTTAGAATATATTGAACTAAAATACATATGTATTATGTTATATTCCCTGCTATGAAAGCAATTAGTGAGGAAAATAGAGTTCATCTGTTGATTATATTGACCTAATATACCTAAAGATTATGCACAATTTTCCACTTTGAATGCAGTTTATTGGTTTATTTGAGTACATTTTTTAATATATTGAACGTCAATTCATACGCGATAAGTTATATTCACTGTTTTGAATGCAATCAGTGAGGAAAATAGAGTTCACCTAGTGATTATATAGACCTAATATACCTAAGAAATATGCACAATTTCAAACTTTGAATGCAATGTATGGGTATATTTTAGTTCATTTTTTGAATATATGGACCTAAAATTCATATATTATGTGTTATAGTTTATGTTTTAAATGCAATTAATGAGGAAAATAGAGTTCACCTGTTGATAATATTGACCTAATATACCTAAAGAATATATACAATTTTCCATTTTGAATGCAATTTATTGGTATATGTGAGTTCATATTTGAATATATTGAACTAAAATGCATATGCAATAAGTTATATTCAGTGTTTTGAATGCAATTAGTGAGGTGAATAGAGTTCACCTATTGACTATATAGACCTAATATACCTTAAGAATATGCACAATTTTCCACTTTGAATGCAATGTATGGGTATATTTCAGTTCATTATTGAATATAATGACCTAAAATTCATATGTAATATGTTATCTTCACTGTTTTAAATGCAATTAGTGAGGAAAATAGAGTTCACCTGTTGATTATATTTACCTAATATACCTAATAAATATGCACAATTTCCCACTTTCAATGCATTGTATGGGTATATTTGGGTTCAATTGTGGCTATATTGACCTAAAATTCATATATAATGTGTTATATTTACTATCTTGAATGCATGGGTATATCTGAGTTCATTTATGAATCTATTGACCTTAAATACATCTATAATGTGTTGATCTTACTATTTTTATGCAATTTACGGGTATATTTGAGTTCATTTATGAATCTATTGACAATAAATACATATATAATATGTTATATTCACTGTTTTGAATGTAATTAGTGAGGAAAATAGAGTTCACCTGTTGATTATATTGACTTAATATACCTATAGAATATGCTCAATTTCCCACTTTGAATGCAATGTATGGGTATATTTCAGTTCATTATTGAATATAATGACCTAAAATTCATATGTAATATGTTATCTTCACTGTTTTAAATGCAATTAGTGAGGAAAATAGAGTTCACCTGTTGATTATATTTACCTAATATACCTAATAAATATGCACAATTTCCCACTTTCAATGCATTGTTTGGGTATATTTGGGTTCAATTGTGGCTATATTGACCTAAAATTCATATATAATGTGTTATATTTACTATTTTGAATGCATGGGTATATCTGAGTTCATTTATGAATCTATTGACCTTAAATACATCTATAATGTGTTGATCTTACTATTTTTATGCAATTTACGGGTATATTTGAGTTCATTTATGAATCTATTGACAATAAATACATATATAATATGTTATATTCACTGTTTTGAATGTAATTAGTGAGGAAAATAGAGTTCACCTGTTGATTATATTGACTTAATTTACCTATAGAATATGCTCAATTTCCCACTTTGAATGCAATTTATCGGTATCTTTGAGTTCATTTTGAATATAATGACCTAAAATTCATATATAATGTGGTAAATTTACTATTATGAATGGAATTAGTGAGGAAAATAGAGTTCACCTGTTGATGATATGGACCTTTTTACCTTAAAAAATATGCTCAATTTCCAAATTTGAATGCAATTTATGAGTATATTTTAGTTCATTTGTGGACCTATTGACCTAAATACATATATTATATGTTATATTCAGTGTTTTGAATGCAATTAGTGAGGAAAGTAGAGTTCACCTGGTTATCATATTCGTTCATTTTCTAATACATTGACCTAAAATTCATATATACTGTGTTATGTTCTTTAATATTCACTGTTTTGAGTGCAAAAAGTGAGGAAAATAGAGTTCACCTGTTGATTATATTGACCTAACATACCTAAAGAATATGCACAATTTCCCACTTTGAATGCAATTTATGGGTATATTTGGGTTCATTTTTTAATATTTGACCTTAATACATATATAATGTGTTAATATTACTATTTTGAACGCAATAAGTGAGGAAAAATAGTTCACCTGTTGAAGATATGGACCTAATATACCTAAATAATATGCCCAATTTCCTAATTTGAATGCAATTTATGGGTATATTTGAGTTCATTTAGGAATCTATTGACAATAAATACATATATTATATGTTATATTCACTGTTTTGATTGCAATTAGTGAGGAAAATAGAGTTCACCTGTTGATTATATTGACCTAATATACCTAAATAATATCCCAATTTCCTAATTTGACTGCAATTTATGGGTATATTTGAGTTCATTTATGAATCAATTGACAATAAATACATATATAATATGTTATATTCACTGTTTTGAATGCAATTAGTGAGGAAAATAGAGTTCACCTGTTGATTGTATTGACCTAATATACCTAAAGAATATTCACAATTTCCCACTGTCAATGCAATTTATGGGTTTTAATTTGTTCATTTTCTTATATATTGACCTAAAATTGATATATACTGTGTTATATTCACTTATATTCACTGTTTGGAGTGCAAAAAGTGAGGAAAATAGAGTTCACCTGTTGATAATATTGACCTAATAAACCTAAAAAATATGCACAATTTTCCACTTTGAATGCAATTGTTGGGTATAATTGAGTTCATTTGTGAATATATTTACCTAAAATTCACGTATTCTATGTTATATTCACTGTTTTGAGTGCAATAAGTGAGGAAATTAGAGATCACCTGTTATCACCTAATATTCCTACAGAATACATTGTATGCTGAATTTCCCACTTTCAATGCAGTTTATGGGTATATTTGAGTTCGTTTGTGAATCTATTGACCTACAATACAGATATTATATGTTATATTCACTGTTTGATTGCAATTATTGAGGAAAATAGAGTTCACCTGTTGAGTATATTGACCTATTATACCTAAAGAATATGCACAATGTCCCACTTTCAATGCAATTTATGGTTATATTTGAGTTCATTTGTGAATATATTGACCTAAAATTCACAAAAATGTGTTATATTCACTGTTTTGATGCAATTAGTCGGGGAAATAAAGTTCACCTCTTGATTATATTGACCTAATATACCTTAAGAATATGCACAATTTCCGCGATCGTACGGATGTACCGTGAGTGCTCTGATATGCGGATTATTCGCCCCAGTAGAGGCAATATTAGCGATAATAGCGGTGATAACGCCAGCAGTAGAAGTCAGGAAGGTAAAAGCAGAGATAGTAGTAACGACAGTAGTGGCAGTAACAATAGTAATACGGTTACCAGTGGCAATAGTAAGAACTAACAAGTGCAAACAGTACTTTGTGATGTTATATTAAGTTTACATGGCCCCTCGTGTAGTCTTGATAATTTCCAAGCAAGTATTGTATTGTTTCATATCAAGTACGAACATCAACTGAATGTGGCGAAACGAGTTTTTAGTTGAGCAAAAGAAAGTAGTAAAATGTTGCGCATGTAATATTCTTGTAATTTATAGGGATATCACGGTATTGCGGTATACTGGTATATTACAAAATATGACACAGATTAGACGATGTACCGGTATCATTTTTGCGATATTCGGAAAATCAGTAAAATGTGCTTTCTTCGACGATTGCTCATGTTTTAGACCGCGACGGCACACTATCAGTAAATGTTTTGGCCCTGTCACAATATTTCGGCGCCGAGCGATTTTATTTTTCCATGATTACGTAAGAAAACATTGTTCTCACTTGTCATGTATATCTACATTAATGAAGCTATTTAAACAGTTATTAATTTTATATAATAATAAATGCAAAATTCATTTCATCAAGCATTAAATGCAAATATTTAAGGAGTGGTCATAGGGAGATATTCCATGTAATAATAAAGTGGTTAATCCTCAGAGTAATATCAATTGAAACGAAACCAATGCCAAATATGAGAGATAACATATAAGGTCATATAAAAATCAGATCATAGATCTACTTCAGTAGCCGGTGCGTGTAGAAATGTGAATTTCATCTATCTCTATTGTGTTTAAGTGTGTCTATTTTGCTTTCGTTTCAATATGTAGGGAAAATGAATGATACAAACACTGGAACCGAAGCAAACAATATAAACTTTTACGATCTACCATATATATATATACTTGCTTAATACTGAACGCAAATATACACATGTACACATACTCAAAATCGAAAATGTGCACGTATGACAATATACATTGACGTTTCGAAAATGTCAAGCCCTGTACACGAATTTTATTGACAACCCTCGTAATGCAAAAGCAAGTAAAACGTTTACTTATTTTACAAGTTAATCAATCCCGACGTTTGTTTCTGTGTTACTAACCAGTACTCTCGCCTTACTCATGGGTTATGAAGCTCGTGCCGGTCAACATAAACCAAGACGAAATTCGCACTCTTGACCTTCTCATCAGGATTCAAGCTCAGTGGTCTTTCTAAAACTTTTGAGAACTGTTATTTTTTGTAACTTAATTACCTTAGTTGTAATGCATACGTTTTGGATAAATATATACATACAATATATATCTAGTATTTCTATATTTGTATAAGCGCCACATTACATGACAATAGCTCACTTTATTTTTTCACGAAACAACGACCAGTTAACATTACCCGACTATAGAAACGCATGTCTCGTCCAGCTTTCGACTAAATTGATAAGCAGGCGGTATTCTTCAGCAAGGAATTAACATAACAGTAATTTAAGTGGTAGTTTTATTTCGTTAAACCTCAAGTTCCTTTATAAGGAAATAAACGTTTACACAGAATTAGTGGAGAGTATTGGTTCTATGAACTTTAACTTTAATTGGAACATACACAAATATATGTATAATATAATCTTAATCACAACAAGGTGACCAGAAAAAACACAAGCAATGGACGTGACATTTAGAACATGCAAAACAAGCGGATTTAGTTGCAAAGAATCATTAACACTTACCTGGCCAAAATAGTTGTTGATTCAATGCTATTTGTAAGCCATCTGGTAAGACACAAAGTACTCATCAACGACAAGTTACGACAAGTTCCTTAGTTACACATCAACAAGACAGACGGACACCGTATTTAATACACCAGCGACAATCTACAACATGTCAAGAACATATCGTGATGATATATTGTGCTCATTGTTTGTTTATTTTTACCACAACAAGCATGAACATATAGTTCAAATGGTTGTAGCATGATAACTAAGTAAGTCATATGTCTCAATGGAATAAGTGAAATAAAACAAGTTCTATCGCTTCCAGTAGTACAATGTATGAATATGGAAGAAGCGCGGTACAATTGTTAGTATGTTTACAAATGTTTCTGAGCAAGATCGTTTACTGTTTTTACCCAAAACATTATTCTATAGAATACAAAAGACGTGAGACAAAATTTTAATATCCATAGGTAATTCGTTGAGCTTATAGCTGCGGCATTGAGCGGAGGTCAGATTGATCATAGTTTGCCAATAAAAGGTCTCCTTAAATGTGCTTTTCTGTTTTACTTATTTAGTCAAAGATCTTTACTCGACTTGATGTGCGTTTTTCATAGAATTGCAACGACACCATGTTCTTAAATTCTGAACCATAATATTTAAGTTTAAAAAGCCAAAAATACAAACCTTTGAAATATGTATACATATACATACCTATACATACCTATACATACCTATACATACCTAAACATACCTATACATACCTATACATACCTAAACATACATATACATACCTATACATACCTATACATACCTATACATACCTATACATACCTATACATACCTATACATACATATACATACATATACATACCTATACATACCTATACATACATATACATACATATACATACATATACATACATATACATACCTATACATACATATACATACCTATACATACCTATACATACCTATACATACATATACATACATATACATACATATACATACATATACATACATATACATACCTATACATACCTATACATACCTATACATACATATACATACATATACATACATATACATACATATACATACATATACATACATATACATACATATACATACCTATACATACCTATACATACCTATACACACCTATATGGACTTATTTTCCGCTACAGACTAATGCCCTATTTGCATTACCACTGTAATTAAGGATGAATGTTGAAGCATCTCTCATGATTTACAGGAAGCTAATTTGTCAGAGTAATAATGCATACTAGCTGTAAGTAATAGCAGGCATGAATTTACAATGTACACAAAATAGTCTCCTTCTTTAGGAAATGTGAAAAGTGCTTTTCTTTTTTACTAATACGAGACATTCATTTAAAAGTCTCCGCCACCGTCTCCCGTGGTTGAGTGGTTAAGGCCTCCGCCTTGTGAGCGGAAGGTCGAAGGTTCGAATCCCCGTAGGGGTCCGTTCTGATATGGCCGGTTGGTCAGCCGCCAGCTAGTTAAATAACTGATACCGTGCGCCTACCTGCCTGGTGCCTGGCATTAAAGGATAGTAAATGTGCTAAGAACATATGTGTATCATAGGTCAGAAATGGCTGGCCCTTTAAATAGGGGCGACACTATAATAAATAAATACCTTTATTTAAAGGTATTTACGCGACCTTGATGTTCGACTTTCATAGAATTGAAACGACACTTTGTTCATAAATTCTGAATCGTAATTATTCAACTTTAAAATGGAGACATCATTTTACAACCTGATCCAAAAATACAAGTCTTTTAATTATACGTACCTATACATACCAATTTTACGCTAATAAGACATTCTGACCTCGATTATTCGACAACCTTCAATCCTAATACTTGGTATCATCCGAAATAAATATCAGATTCCGATTCTTAGGCATGTCGAAATGAAATGGGATTTTCGAAACCATATATTATTCGAAATCAAATTTCGGACCCGATGAATTCGAATGAAGGTCCGACTGTAGCTGTAATATATAACTACATACATCACAGCCAGCCAAGCAGACCTGACTTTACAACGTACAAAAATAGTTTTTCGGCACAGCCGTACTAACTTGGTTTTGCTATTCAGTGTTGTGTAAACCGCTCAAATCTTAGGTTAACCACTTAACATATCTCTCTCTCGAACAGAAATACGTTCGTTACATTGACCAACAATCGTTACATCTCGGCAAGTTCATATAGTGTACAACAAACATTGCTTGCTTCAGATTGCGCCGACCATCTCTTTTAAAGATATATTTTGTTTTCTAATTATATGCTTACAAAACATGTGAAAATTAAAAGAAGGTTACCATGGTTGCTAAGTTTAAGGTTTTAATATATATTTCATAATAATGCAAAATACAAGTAAGTTGTTACCATGTTTAACATGCATATATAATGTGCTACATCAGTAAGGAACACTTGTATCTCAGAAAGAAACAGAGGCAATATGTGGGTTTCTGTTTAAGAATTCTTGCAGGACGAATATACAGGACAGTTGTAAAGTCAAGACGCTATTTATAATGTTCACAGTGACCAGATCATGCAGGACGTGAAGTGTAATTTAGAGCGTACATAAACGGTTAATTGCAGAATGATAATTATATCAGACTTACCGATTCGATGTTTTATTCCAAGAATACGAATTAAAATCAGATATGAAATTGGACACTTTTAAAAAACAACACTTTTCACAAAATGGACACATAAGAACACATTTTCACAAGCACACTTTTTACACATTTAAACACTTTAGAGCACAATTTTCCAAAACGAGCTTTCTTCCGTGGACGTTGCCATTTTGCACATGCTGCTTTAAGGTTCCTTTATGGTAGATTTAAACCTTTATCTGAAATATAACACATTTGATATCATAAAAAGCCCGCCCGGCTTGCTTGGTTGGTACAGTCAAACCTCACTTAAAGACGACCTCAACAATAAGACCACCTCAATAATAACACCACCATTTTTAAGTCCATTTCACTGTTTCACTCTTTATTCAATCTCGATATAAAAACCAACTCAATGAGAATACCAGTTTTCAAGGGTCCCAATAGTGGTCTTATTATTGAGGTGTTACTGTAGAAGGCTAGACTGTCATTCGACAGATCAGGGTTCATTTCCCGGATTGGGCAGGTTATGTTCTTCCGTAGCAAGTTGTAAGTTGCTTGAAATATAGTACGTTAATACCGTTTGATAATTAACTCCAGGAAAACTGGTAAAGTCGACATGGTGCCGTATATGACAGAACAATATTGTTGAAAAACTGCGTCAAACCCGATGAAAACAATATCAACTTAACCGGGCGGGGTATATTCATTTAAAAACTTTGGTTTTATGACAACTTATGTTTTATTATATATGTCTGTGGCAGCAAATCGACTTCACAAGCAACCCACGCCTCAAGTTATCCCCGGTAGCTTAAACTCATATTTACATTACCGGGAGGTAGGAGTAAATTCCTAAGTTCAAGAACAACAGCAATTGGTTTAATAAAATGGTTAGCATCAAAACAGAAAAACGGGAAGCAACAACAACAGCAACAACGACGACAAAGCAATAACAGCAATAACAACATGTAATTAACATTTTAAGAATTGTTCTGCAGTTTGAGACGAGCTTTCAATTTTGTATGTTTAGCAACTGTTATTCATTTAACTTGCCATGATTTCAAATCATTGGAAGAAGTTATCACTTTAGCCCTATCAGCCAAGGGGTAATTTAAACTACGTTGTTGTAATATGAAATCGGGTTTATGTTAAGCCCCAGTCACACCGGAATTGCGAACAGGTTACGACGTAGCTGCGATCGAAAAGTAATAGAATCCCGGGCAAATAGTAGAAAGAGCGCACGACGGGACGCAGAGGTCCTGGTTGATCACCAGAGCAAAATCAGTCGCAGCAAGGTCGAAGGTCATGTTCAAAACTTCAGAACTGCGATTCCAAATCGTAAGAGGTCGCAAACAGGTCTAACATTATCGTACCACTAGTCGCGCATGATCGTGGGTCAATTAGTCGCATGATTGATCGTGCTACCGGTCCTGCCACCTGACGATTGGTGGTGCCACCTATCGATTGCTCTTAAGATTGTTGGTAGGTCATCGTACGATCGGTGGTGCGCGTGGTCGTGCGATCACCAACGATTGGAGAAGATCGATCACAATAGCAAGCGTAGGTAATCGTGCAACCTCTGGTTGCGATCGGTCACAAGTCGCCACGATTGATCGTACGGTCGGTCACTGATCGCCACCACTAGTCGCACGATTACCTAAGATTGATCTTGCGATCAATCTTCTCCAATCGTATGATGACCTACCACCAGTCTTAAGAGCAATCGTAGAATGCGATCGCAAATGGATATCGTAGCAAACATTGCCGATTGGCCGTACCTCGGCCAAATTGCCACCAATCGCACGATCCTGAACACGAACTATCCTGTGTGACTGAGGCATTACTCCTTGGTTTGACTAGTTTTTAGTTTTTATTAAATTATATTCACTTGTTTGATGGTTGTATGTTCAAACTTGATACGCTCCTGTCCTGCGTTCAGTTACGGCTATCAGTGGCGAACGTTTTGTATTGTATCCCTTGCCAACGGGAACAGCACACGGGAACCAAGTTACGAAACGTTACGAAACGATAGGGCTGATAGTCGTAACTGAACGCAAGGCTGTATACTTACTTTTGTCGCTATTTAACCAAACAGTGCACGAAATGTGCGTGTATCTCTGTGTATACCATATAAGGGATGGATGTGCGATGATGAACAAGTAACTCGAGGTCACATGTACTTCTATCTCACCCGCCCGTCATTTTAAGGCCCGGTCACACAGCCTTTCGCGCCTGTATCGCGGGTAAAATTTCGCGATTTTTTTTTGCCCGCGGTTGCCCGTGGTGGAAAATGTGCAAAATTGGCTTACCCGCGGTTTACCCGTGGTATGCCCGCGGAACAGACGCCGGCGACTGTTCCGCGTCCTTATCGCGGGTGAAGCGCGGCGGTACCGCGGTCTACCACGGGTATAATAAAGCAGCCGAACCGGGCTGTAGAAATCATAACCGCTCAAGACACAACTGACGAATGCTCGGCAAATCGCGCTTTTATATACCTAAAATCAGACGTTGTACGGACGCGATTAGGCCGTGGACAATCGTATTTGGGACGTGTACAAGACGCAATTGAACGTGATTAGGCCGGTATTGGGGCGCGCTGTTTACGCGGAGAAAGGCGTTTGTCCGTGCTTACACGCGGTACACACGCTAATGCACGTGATAACAACGAGGTACAGACGCGGAACAAACGTGCTATGACCGTGCTCCACCCGCGATTACCCGCTAAAATTTCGCGTCCTACCGCGTGTAACCACGTCTTAACCGCGGCCGTAGCACGTCCTAGCACGTTCGTTCCGCATCTGTACCGCGTCTTTACCGCGTGTGTACCACGTGTACCGCCCGCGATTACCCGCGGTCTAAATTTTTGGGCAGCCCAAAACTTTTTCGCGCGGCCAACCGCGTGTGAATTTCTTACCGCGTGTAACGACGGGTAAAGTACGGCTGTATCGCGTCTTTATCGCGACCTCAAAGCGTCCAACAGCGTCTGCTTCACGGGCAGAAATTTTTGGCCGTGATTCGGCCGCGATACGCCCGTGGAGGGCTGTGTGACCGGGCCTTTATAACACGTCATAAGAAATTCGAACAGTAATTTTCGGTACAGAAACGTATATTGTTTTTGTTAAATCTACGTCAAGTGACAACGCAACAATACGTGTTTAGTTTGACTGTAAATCAACTTTCAAGTACACTTTCTGCTGTGTGTTACTCACCGGAAGTGGATATGTCCATTGTTCCATTAGCACTGCTGGTGTGGTGACTGATCGGTTTCCAGTGATAACAGTAACCAGGATGAAACTCAAATATTGCCATTCAACACTCGTTTCAACGTAGCGCCACAGTACTTGATATTGCATGATAATCATCACGCAAATAACACCAAAGTTGATTTATCGATGAAAAATGATATATTTTACATCTGAACTAAATAAGCCGTCCGGCCTTACATTAGTCACACGAGCATAGTCCTACTCCGTATTCTATTATACAATATATCAACGCGTTTACATTTACGGTATTTTCCGCCTCTAATAAATGAAGATTTACGCAATTACGCGTTGTATTATTAAATCCGCAATAATGAAGTGTCCTTCTATATATATTAACATCACAGTATTAGTTTAATTGGCTAGAAGCATGTACAAGCCAAATCCTGAATCGTTCGACAAGATAAATTCGGACACGTCCTCGTGTACTACACCGTATACCCACAACGCTTAGTACAAACATTGAAAAGATTCACGAGATACTAGTGATGGTCGCTTTGAATTCCATATATGGTAAATTATTCACAATTAAAGTGGCCTGAGCAAATTTATATGTTTTCACCAACATTGTTTGTAACGCCGACAAGTCGCAAACTCACACAGGGAATCTGTGAGTGTCCGTATTACATAGACATTACACTTAGTGTTAGCAATGTACACAAACCATGTACTGACGTTGCGTTCTCAATGCATCTAATTAATTTAGCGAAAACCCACTGGGACTCGCAGGGGTATCGCATGGACATAGACAGGACATCGGTCGAGTGCCTTTCGGACACCGGCCGATAAACAGGGGCCAAGAATTCGACCCCATTTTCTGGAAGGTCAGCCGATCTTTTCGCCGACCTCTACACACCGACCGATGCCTAGAAATCGCACACGCCGCTGGCCACCGCTTTTAATGTATAAGTTGGCCATTGGTACATAATATGGAAGTTTAACACAGTTGTTATCAACTCACGATTTGTCGACACATAATGTAGGCTTTGAGAAAGACGTTATTTTCTAATTGTCTCCACAGCACAATCAAATTTACTTCTTCTCTCAGGTCTTGGCAGACTATATATACAAGGTCTGATTTCAACAACAATTCCATATGTTATTGAAATCATTAAGTTTATTGCTCATTCGATGTTTTCGATCTTGACACTTTGTTAGAAAAACATATTTGATCAAACTTAATTTCCATGGATACTTCGATAGGAATTCACCATTGTTTAGAACTATAATTAAATAATCAATGAAATAAAATGACGCCCCTCTATATTATTCGCCCTTTTTATACCAAAAAGACACGCTTTGTTCATTAAAATGTTAGCTACGATAATGCCGGGTATATTCTGCTTTCAGTAATGTAAGAATATTTTTTCTACTGTATCTTTTGTATTTATTTTAAAAGTGTTATGTACAGTCGATGTATCAAGTTGACGCCAACATCTGACGCGACGTATTAAGTATTAACATCATTCCTGGGGATTTTGAGATGTTCTTTTCGATCAGACTGCAGGGAACATACCCGCCTGAGGAAAATAAACATAAATCCATATTGGTATTACCTTATTACCGTTTAAAGAAGTTTTCTTTCGACGTATTTTGTTTTCATGGCGTCTCTAGTTTATGATTATTATCAAAATAGTTTTACTTGTGCGAAAAGAACCTAATGAGAATACATTTCTTAACATTTGCTTTAAATAACAATAACAATATTCACTACTTAACGTTAGTAACGTGCTTTTTTATATCTTTGATTTTATATCCCGCTTTTGAAAAGTCGACAAGGCGCCACAATGGTCATGATTATTGGAATTCCCTAGAATTTGATACACCCTTGTTATTGTACCTTCAGATCTTGGCCCTACTTTAGCAAATGGTAAGCCGCTGTATTTCAGTAACATATTGCGCTATCAAACAATATCACCATATTAAAATACATTTTCAAATGTATCCAGGAGAGATCGAGCGTTCAACTTGATGTAATGTTTGCCAACACTGACACACTTTAGTCCTGGTGTTGATAGTGTTATGTTCCTCATTGTCAAATGAACATGAATAAATTCTTGCATAGAAAGATTCTCGAGCATTTAATTCATTCTGGAGCGCCCATCAAGAGAATTGATTAAATGATAATGACGAATAATTAATAGAGCATATCGTTGTCGTCATTCGAGCGCTACTGATACACCGCATTAGCCAAAGCATAAGTAAAAGCACTCGATTTAATTCTGTCATACTGCAATTATTATTGACATCGATTGAAAAGTTGCTAAGTAAATCCACTAATTAAATGAAATATTCATTCATTGTTTATACATTGATGACAGTGTAACAGACGTACTGGATACATTTTACAATGGGTGTGAAAGTGAGTTTAATATAAAAAAGATATGAAATAATTTGAAAATTCACAAACCGTATCGATTAATATTTTTAACTAAGCTTGATATTTGTAAGTCTGGAGACTACAAAGAGACTTCTACTTTGAAAAAAATCAAAGTCACCTGAAAACGGGACATAATATGGAACTTTTCCATACTGAGAAATTATTGTCTACACTTGTTTGACACGATCAGAAACATGATGACAGCGCCAGGTAAGTGGACTTTCAGCAACTGCGAACTTGATTTATGAAATAAATCATTTTGTTTTAAATACATAAAAAGGAATCTATGTTAAATATGTGCAGTTTTTTTAAACCTTTGGAACTTTTTGAATTCCGTGTTTCTCATCTTAGTGATTTTTTTTGATTTTTTTTTACATCATAGTATTCTGATTATGCTGCTGTGTTTCTGTAGCGAATTGTTAAACTATTGGTAATAATTGATAATCAGCAAAACACAGGCCCTATGCCAGTCGAAGCCTTCAAGTCAAACTGCATTGTTAGGTGGATTATTTTACTACATTTGAACAGCTTGTCTGATTTATTTGTTAAGTGTTATGCCAGAAAGCCTATCATCTAAGGTCAATGTAAATTAATAGCCTGCCCAAATGTATGTATGACTGGACCGCACCTGAGAATTGCGATTTGAAAATGTAACATTTCGAAATTTGAAATTTGTCTGTGCTCGAAGGTGGTTAAGCACAGTCCAGCTAGCGATACCATGGAGACTGATTATATCTGACACGCATATTTGGAGCACATATTTCATATGTGTTATCTGTCTATGTTATAGAGAAGAGGAACGAATAACACCCCGAGGACTTGTTATTGTAAACGGTTAGTTAATTCCTCACTTACGCCACAGTCCGTGAAGGACGGCGTAAAACAGTCAATTCGATTCAGGATCTTGCCCGATTAGTAAGCCCAGTTGATGGAGCACTGGGCTGTCATCTGGATGGTTCGGGTTTGATTTCCCAGGCAGGTCAATGTCAAGCCCTTCTGTGATATTTGGCTACCAACATTTGTCCTCCACCTCTTATTCGTGTGGAGCCGTTGTCCGCAACTTGAGTTTGTACGGTTTGATAATTAATTTCGGGAAAACTAGTTAGGTCAAACGATCGCCATGTATAACTGAAACAATATGTAGACAAGAAATATCTTGAAATAAGATGTCCGGCGAAATGAATTTGTTGTGCACCATAAAAATGCCGAGATGTTACGATTGCTGATCACTCCATGTCCAAAATGGATTTCGGTAAATTCACAGAAATTCAGTGGATTTCGGTAAGGTAACGTACCTTTGAACGAAAGGTTAACCAATCCGCGTCAAGGTTACAAACGTTGTTCGTTTGACGCGAAATTGCCTTGGCGGTTACCGTAAGTTTTGTTTGGTTTTCACAACACTGATATGCAAATAGCAAAACCATGGTAGTACGGCTGTGCCGAAAAAGTAGAGTTAAACTCAATAAGCATAATAGGTACTTGAACACGTTTGTCAAATTCCTTTTATCGAAACGAAAACCTTGCTTCAGATTCCATCGACATATTTTGCACCATACCTTTACCTATACCTAGCTCTCATATAACAGATCCGCAACCATGACTAGACGAGCGTTAATGTATCATCTGTCTAAAATTCTGGACAGTCTGTCGGTTCGATGTTACTGCTTAGCAAGGAGTAGTGGCCGAGTGGGTATAGCGTCTTACTACCGATCCGAAGGTGATAGGTTCGAGCTCCGCGTGGAGTGGGTTTTTATCACGAACTTCAAAATCCATGAGTTGTTGCGAGTACAGTTAGTAGCCAAGGTAGAAGGCATCGAGAGTGATTTAATATAAATAGAATAACTTGTTTCCTAAACGAGATAAAGCAGATGTCTCAACTGGTATTGCTCTAGCAGTTTTGGCTTGTTCCATTATATCCCCGGTGAATGGTAGCAATTTCATATCCAGTGATTATCACTCAATACAGTCAGGTGTGTTCCGCCATCTTCTTTCTTCAAATATACTGAGCTTAATACTTTATTTAGGTGAATATTTACTTTCAGGTTCATTATGTCATTCTTAAACATACAGATTATTGATAATGTTGTTTGTTTGTAGCAATACGTGGACATGGAATGCTGTAACGACCATCAAATCGTGGCGGTCGTACCGTTGCCGGACATTGTAATGGCTCTAAAATCATTCCGTAGTAATATAAATGTATTAGATTATGTGTCTCAAACATTAACGAAAACTTCATCTAACTGTATCAGATGAACGTATGCTCATAAGAAGTTTTATAGACGTATACTTTTTTGCTCTCAATTTGTGACAATGCATGTCATATAATTTTCCTGAGCCATCCCGGTTAGCTAAATTAGATGAACTATTGACTACCAGTGTGAGACCCGTATGTTCTAACCCCGAATAAGGCGTGGTATTTTGATTGACTATAATACACATACCGTCATCTTCCACCATTCATTCGTGATGGGAAGGTGTCAGTTGCTTGTGGAAAACACATTAAAACAGCATGGTAACTCTGGAATGCTGTTTATGTCAACTGATATCTATACGTAAATGAAATATTTAAGAAACGACATAAAACTCTAACCCCAACCAAGGTAGCTTTCTAAACACGCTCCTGACCTTTCCATGCAAATTCCTGTATGAATGTTTAATATATGTTTTAATATGCCCATTATCATATGTGGTATATCATTTACAAAGCTATAAACTTGTTTATCGCTATGTCTGTCATGCAATATGTTATTGAATTCTTCATTAACAATCTCGAAGGACTTTATATGTGTAGCTGTTGTATTCCAATCACCTGTGATCAGGTACCTTGATAAAACATCAACATTTTAATATCCACAAGGGTGTTTTTAAAATGTTCGAAAGCTAGACCAAATTACAGAGGCGCATATGTTGCACAATTTATCGATTCTGATTTAATTATCAGAGAACGTTCAAAGAACTTTACGCGTAAAATATTCATGTTTATTTTTGGAGCATTCATATTGTATACATGTTTTATTCCTGAATGCACACTGAACCATTAACGCAAGATTGCCCATTATACCGAGAAACATTCTTTTGATGGAGTGTTTGGAAAATTATTGCAGTCACTACCAAAGTGCAGTGCTACCATTTTACCAGTAGCAGTAATCTTCATTCTTATACATATATCATACTATTCGGATATCATATACAGTTACAAATGTACTACGCCAATCCATGTTAGGACCATAAGATAGTATTGCACAATATTCCATAATCAATCATATTTTGTTTACATGAAAAAAACATTTAATATTTGCGCCCTCCGCCTCTGTCGTTTCATTTATGTCATGAAACAAAAGGACAAACAACACAGTGCGGACTGGAAAGGCCTGGCATGGAATCATGCCAGACATTTTATTTTAAACTGACAAAAGGAACTAAATCAAAATGAAAAACAATGACTAGTAATGACAACAATATATGTACTTTTGGTAACACATGACATAAAGTATATTTTTATGAAACCTATTAAACTAAGAGTGGTTTGTCAAGCTTTTAATAAAAATCAAAAATAAGATCAAATTATAATAAGTGAAACTGAATATTGGCACGATCACACACTTTCTAACGTTAGATATATGAGATCAGGAAACTTGCTAATCAGATTAGCTAGAATTTTAATGAGCAAAACCGTCTCAGTGGACATAAAATATTTAAAATACATTGAACTAGTTTTACATTTATTTTACCACTTATCAATGCCTTTTGTTGACTCTTCTCTTCAAACGGATATCGATGCTCATATTCAATAGCTAGAACAGTTTTGGTATTGACTGTTTAAAAAACCCACTCCTGAACGTTATCATATAACGGATGTGAGATGTAGCACAAACTGTACATGCCGCATATAGTTTGTGCATAAAGTAACTCATTTAGTTCGTGTACAAACTCTATACGTCACGTACAATATTGGGTCTGGTGTAAAGTCCGGTTTGAACTTTGACCTCGACATTGGTGGAGTATAAAGTCCGGTCTAGGGCCGTACCAATCCCGGTACCGGGACATGTCCGGAAACAATTGGACCAGACTTTATACTCAACCAATGTCGAGGTCAAAGTTTAAATTTGGGTCCGGTGTAAAACAATTTTAGCGTTTTACATTGAATACGAGGGGTGTCACAAAATTAAGTAGACTTTTACTTAACTTTCAAAAGTTTAGTGAAGGAGAAATATTTCTTTTCAGTATTCAAAATAATTCTTATCAAATAAATGGGCCAAGTTACGGTAAAGTTATATTTCTCCTAAAGAATGTGTAAGCGTTCGAATATCGTTGTATCCAAGGTTGAATTTTCGCAGACGAAATCAGAAGTAAGAAGGGAGCGTAATATACTTGGATGAGAAATCTGAGTTAATTATAATATGCAATAGATATAGCAATGCACGTATCCCAATATTCAATCAACTTTATTAAATTATTTGTACTTCAATTCAGTCTTAAAAAGATCATTCATAATAAAATATCATTATACAGTAAAACCTCAATAATAAGACCACCTTTGGGACTCTTGAAAATTGGCCTTCTTATTGGGGTGTTCTTAACATTGAGGTTGAATAAAGAGCAAAACAGTGAAAATGGACTTTTCACTGAGGTGGTTTTTAAGTGAGGTTTTACTGTATCATTAAATATATTGTTAAGCAACTACCAACCCACCGAGAGTGGTCTCAACCCAAATGTTTACTCTTTCTTGATATTTTTCGTGCCATTTTCCCTTCCCTAACATGATTGTATATACAGAAAAAAACGTTAACTTTATTCGACCTTCACCGCTCCAAATGTTTGTTGGCCCGGGTACTGATATAACTTGTGACATTTTATTTAGCTCACCAAGTATTTTCTCTATTCCAGGTGGATTTAATCCGGAGCAGCATCCAGAACGTAAGTGAAAATATTGGTTTCTGAATGGATGAGGGGCCTTACTCAAATCAAAAATAAAATATTTATGTTCTGCATCGCTCTGTTTTGTTCTGCTCTGCTATGCTTTGTTCTGCATCGCTCTGTTCTGCTTTGTTCTGCTCTGCATCGCTATGTTCTGCTTTGTTCTGCCCTGTTATGTTCTGCATCGCTCTGTTTTGTTCTGCTCTGCTATGCTTTGTTCTGCATCGCTCTGTTTTGTTTTGTTCTGTTCTGCTCTGCTCTGTTATGCATCACTCTGTTCTGTTCTAGTCTGTTCTGCTCTGTTCTGCATCACTCTGTTCTGTTCTAGTCTGTTCTGATCTGTTCTGCATCACTCTGTTCTGTTCTAGTCTGCTCTGCTCTGTTATGCATCGCTCTGTTTTGTTCTAGTCTGTTCTAGTCTGTTCTGCTCTGTTCTGCATCACTCTGTTCTGTTCTATTCTGTTCTGATCTGTTCTGCATCACTCTGTTCTGTTCTAGTCTGTTCTGCTCTGTTCTGCATCATTCTGTTTTGTTGTAGTCTGTTCGAGTCTGTTCTGCTCTGTTCTGCATCACTCTGTTTTGTTCTAGTCAGTTCTAGTCTGTTCTGCTCTGTTCTGCATCACACTGTTCTGTTCTAGTATGTCCTGCTATGTTCTGCATCACTCTGTTCTGTTCTGTTCCAGTCTGTTCTGCTCTGTTCTTCATCACTCTGTTCTGTTCTAGTCTGTTCTGTTCTGCAACGCTCTGTTTTGTTCTAGTCTGCTCTGCTCTGTTCTGCTCTGCTCTGCTCTGCTCTGCTCTGCTCTGCTCTGCTCTGCTCTGCTCTGCTCTGCTCTGCTCTGCTCTGCTCTGTTCTGTTCTGCTTTGTTCTGCTTTGTTCTGCTTTGTTCTGTTCTGCTTTGTTCTGCTCTGTTCTGCTTAGTTCTGTTCTGCTCTGTTCTACATCACTCTGTTCTGTTCTGTACTGTTCTGCTCTGCTCTGTTCTGCATCGCTCTGTTTTGCTCTGCTATGTGTTGCCCTGCTCTGTTCTGCATCGCTCTGTTCTGCTCTGTTTTGCTTTGCTCTGCTCTGTTCTGTTCTGTTCTGCATCGCTCTGTTCTGCTCTGTTTTGCTCTTTGCAGTTCTATTCTGCTATGTTCTGCTCTGCTCTGTTCTGCATCGCTCTGTTCTGCTCTGTTTTGTTTTGCTCTGCTCTGCTCTGTTCTGTTCTGCATCGCTCTGTTCGGTTCTATTCTGCTCTTTGCAGTTCTGTTCTGCTCTGTTTTGTTTTGCTCTGTTCTGCATCGCTCTGTTCTACTCTGTTTTGTTTTTCTCTGCTCTGCTCTGTTCTGTTCTGTTCTGCATCGCTCTGTTCTGCTCTGTTTTGCTCTTTGCAGTTCTGTTCTGCTATGTTCTGCTCTGCTCTGTTCTGCATCGCTCTGTTCTGCTCTGTTTTGTTTTGCTCTGCTCTGCTCTGTATTGCATCGCTCTGTTCGGTTCTATTCTGCTCTTTGCAGTTCTATTCTGCTATGTGTTGCTCTGCTGTGCTGTGCTCTGCTCTGCTCTGTTCTATTCTGCATCGCTCTGTTCTGCTGTGTTTTGCTCTTTGCAGTTCTGTTCTGCTGTGTTCTGCTCTGTTCTGTTCTGCATCGCTCTGTTCTGCTCTGTTTTGCTCTTTGCAGTTCTGTTCTGCTATGTTCTGCTCTGCTCTGTTCTGCATCGCTCTGTTATGCTCTGTTTTGTTTTGCTCTGCTCTGCTCTGTTCTGCATCGCTCTGTTCGGTTCTATGCTGCTCTTTGCAGTTCTATTCTGCTATGTGTTGCTCTGCTGTGCTCTGCTCTGTTCTATTCTGCATCGCTCTGTTCTGCTCTGTTTTGTTTTGCTCTGTCTGTTCTGTTCTGCATCGCTATGTTCGGTTCTATTCTGCTCTTTGCAGTTCTATTCTGCTATGTGTTGCTCTGCTGTGCTCTGCTCTGCTCTGCTCTGTTATATTCTGCATCGCTCTGTTCTGCTGTGTTTTGCTCTTTGCAGTTCTGTTCTGCTGTGTTCTGCTCTGTTCTGTTCTGCATCGCTCTGTTCTGCTCTGTTTTGTTTTGCTCTGCTCTGTTCTGTTATGTTATGCATCGCTCTGTTCGGTTCTATTCTGCTCTTTGCAGTTCTGTTCTGCTATGTGTTGCTCTGCTCTTTCCGCTCCGCTCTGTTCTGTTCTGCTATGTACTGTTATGTTCTGTTCTGTTCCGTTATGTGCTGTGCTGTTCTGTTCTGTTCTGTTGAAAGGGGTGGAGGTTAAATAAATACGCAGCTTGATTAGGACAACTATGTTAGAGTTATCGTCCTTTGTGTGTCAAAGTTGTCTTTGTAGTGACAAAACTCCCTTTGAAAGATTTTATTATAAACAACTTCAATAAAATTTTGTAAGAGATAAATATTCATTTCGAGAATCAGACAGATTCATCAGACACTTATTCTGCGTTAGTTTTCTGATTTAAAACATGCATGAAATACGTGCTGTCCTTATAGGTCACGTGGTCTAAAGGTATTTTGAAAAAAAAACATATCAAAAATGTGTCCTACTTGTAAAATTCATGAAAGGGGTTTTGTCCGCCTTGTAAAATTCACGAAGGGGATTTTGTCCACCTTGTACAAAATGAGCGAAGGGGGTTTTGTCCGGGGGGGGGGGTTTGTCCAACAAGCCATACACATGGTAGGTGTATTTTTCGAAACGCTATACTGGAAAACTATGCAGCATAACTTGTTTTATAGAGGCAAATAATTAAATAATGTTCTCGTGTAAAAAAATTGAATTGTGATTTCTGTGCCAAATGGGCCATTTTTTCTGCGCTCACAGCTAATTATTTTATGTCAGAGATGGTAAACACATTTATTGTATTTCAGGGTGCATACACAAACCTGTTTGTAGTTTAAGTATATACTTTAGGCGGTTAACAGTTAATACAGTTTATAAGTGTGCTCCCTGATCATGTTCATTTTGGACATTAAAGAGTCCACTTCTGCCAAATCAGCATGAAAGTTTTAATACCTACACTATTTCACAGAATTTATGACGAAATGGCTTCTTATTCACTTGTGACAAGGGTTTTACTGAAGGCTGACTGGGAGTATGTACAGGAGGGGCTGTCCCCTGGAAATTTGTTAAATGATGGTACTTGTATGATTTGGTCGTTCTGTATTTTTAACAAGATAATACAAGTGCAATTTTCATGAATGAGTCCTAAAAATGTAGACCCCGAAATGCACCAGAAGCCACCAGTTCATATATATATTGTAATTTGTTTATGGGGGAGATCATCCGGACCCCCCTTAAAGGAGGGGGATATAATTCACTCCCGTACCTACCCCCCCCCCCCCCCCCCCTGAAGTGCGGGGCATTTTCATCATGATTGCCCCTCCCCCCAGTCGGGGATTTCTGGATCCGGATAATTTTATAATATTTTTTCCTTAATGTTGCTGTTTTTAAACAATATTGCATAATTAGTAACAGTTAGGATTTTGTAGTAATGTAACGTTAATAAATATTAAATATTATTCAGAAATCTCGTTTGAGTTTGAATGACGAATGTCGAACACTGCGTAATTTTCAAGATCTCAAATGGAGCAAAAATACCGGCTCAAATATTGTCTCAAATCGGTGACATTTTTCTTATCTAAGACCGGACTCAAAATCTGTGTCACAAAACAAATTAATCTCAAAATTGTTTCAAGAGATGCAATTTGAGATTTGGCTCAAAGTCTGACTCAGATTTGGGACAGATCCTAATACTGGGCTATCGGTGCCAGTATGTCGAACGTATAGCGTCGTGCTTATCTCGATATTTCATGTTTAAATGGTCATTGTCCAACGCTGAGCCCAGCTCAACATTCAGTTTTTCGATTGTCGAACGTCGATTGTTCAGGCAACTTATCAGAGATGATTTATTGGACACGGTTATTAAATATCTTGGATTACAAAATATCCAATGACAAATACAAACGTCAAATATTTATACTCATCTCGATCCCCTAGCGCAAACTGCTCAACATTTTGTTTTACACAAACAAATAGTATTACTTGATACTACACGAGCATTGCATTATTAATACAGAAACCTTCGCATGACAGGCTGTTGCTGATATATCTATTTCAGTGTGTATCCGCAATCATGCAGTAATTACATATTTCGCTTAAATGTTTACTATATCAATCTCTATTCCGTTACAATCTAGGAATAGAAAGTATTACCTGGTATTACAGGGTTTCGATTCGAACAACGATTCGTTTTCTGTTTTCCTTCTTTCTACGAACTAAACCAATGTTCCAATGTTTCTGCCTCGGTATAACTCCCCATGGCCTTCATACGGTGTCCGTAATACGAGGTCAAATCAAGATACGTGGAATGTTTTAATATATTTTGAACGAAAGGCAAGTTATTTTTGTATTATAATTTCGTAAATCATCCTTCTTCCAATGATCTTTGAAAATCATTATGATCCCTTTGTTAACAACTGGCCTGAATTATTCATGTTTCTAGGACATTGACATTTTTGTTGATATCTGTTTTATCTTCTAGCTTGGAGGCCAGGAATAGACAAAGTCGGTGGACCCCCTCCAGGTAATATATTTGACGGCCCGCCTGCAGAAATTGATTTCCCCGCATATCCTACTATAGATGGTTACGAAGATGTAAATTTCATAAAAGAAAGTAAGTCGAGGGTGTTTAATTATATTATGAAATAAAATTACCGTAATGGAAAATTAATATACTGGTCGACAGTGCTGACCCGCTTGTACTGTTTAAAACAGTCTCTATGAAGCTATTGGATAAATATTTTGTTTGTTTGTCGAGTTACCGCCTTAACCTGAGAGTCGGATATTTCAATATCAATCGTTTCTGTCTCATCTGAACGTAAACTGTTTGAATGGGCTTCATCCAGTATTGTTGTTACTGTTGCTAAAACATCTTTGATAAGAACCATTGCAATGTATAACCGACTGAAAACAGCTTGTTTTATCATATTACAAACAGACAAAACTTGAAACTGGAAGGGTTTCTTTTTTATGATAATATAAACTTCTGTTCTCGACAAATACGGATGTATACATTATTAGTATATTTTTAACAAGACACATTTATTGATTTCTTAACTGTATAAAGTATGTTTTTCATGTTATTAAGGTAAACCATTGAACAAAATGAGAATAATATTACTTTAGTAAACTGGTACTATAAATAAAAGCGGTGTCTTATTTATTTGTGAAATCAGTTAAATCCCTTTGCTCATCAATAATTGAAACACATTTCCGGAGGAAGTTAATGTTCCAATAAATTGAAAATATGAATATTTCAGTATTAATAGAGCCATTGCCGACATCGGCACGAAAAGGAGAGCCACCGGAAATGACGTTCACTGAGTAAGTGAAAACATTTATTATTCCGCGACAATGGTATCGTCTGTTTGCGGTACTACCCTGACGGCCACATCGACATTGCCTCCGACTCAATTTTGGAGGACCTTTTTGTGTCATTTCCCTGTTTGTTACAGGTGTATATAGCCATACCTGACTGGCGAATATCCATCTTTCTGAACACATTTACTCCTGATTCCTTTCTCCTTTAATACCAGGTCCCTGGTACATAGCCAAATAGTAACCATTCTTTGACTAACTTGTGCCCAACCCTCTGGTCATTGGCACGGACATCCATCGGGAATCGAACATTCGACCTCCCTCTCGTTCCTTAAACCGCTCGGCTACTCGATACGGCATAAAATGGGGAGGAGGCAATACGACATGTAGTCATTTGACTCACATTTGCTCATACAATTTAATTTTTGTTTCAGAGTTTCAAAAATAGACGAGGATTCTTGTAGAGATTCAATGATGCAATATGTCAGTGAACACTGTTGTTATGGAAGCAAGCCCGCTAAGGATATGAAGATAATAAGACTTGACGGAGTCACAGCTTTACATGTATGCATTACTTGTTGTTGTTAGGGAGTTGGGGTAACGTCTATTTTTCGACACAGCCGTACTAACATGGTTTTGCTTTTTGCAAACCAATCAAATCTTTCGTTAACCAACATGGCAATTTCTCTTCAACCGAACAACATTTTTAACATTGACGCGGATTGGTTAACCTTTCGATGAAGTATACGTTACCTTATCCAAATCCACTGAATTCCGGTGAATTTACCAATATCCATTTTGGATGTGGAGTGACCAGCAATCGTAACATCTCGGCAGTTTTTTCTGTTGCACAACAAATCTTAACCTTCAAATTGCGCCGACCATCTTTTTTCAAGATATTTCTTGTTTCAACTGTATTTCAGTTATTTAAGGATGGTATGTTGACCTTGTCTAATCGTCTAAGGTTTCATACAGGTATTGACTTGTTCTTCTCACTCCTTTAATCGAATCAGATGTGGGGGACGCACGATTTGAGGGTGTCTTCTGAAGTCATGGTGCACACTCGTCTCGTCTGGTTTGACTCAATTGAAAATTGTTTGTTTAATCAATTTGCATGTTGAGATTTGGCCGGAAATTGCGTTATATGTTTGAATGAATATCACTTTCTATTTTAATCCTTGATGAGTGTATTGGTGGTACTTTTACTATTTGGGTGGGGGGGGGGGGTTGGTAAGTGGAAAATACATGAGTTTTCTGTGTTATTTCTAATTCAGTATATTCTTGAGTCATTCACCGAAGAAAGAAGTACAAAGATTACATTGGAGCCCTATCGAGGAGGGCCCGTGGATGGTCCTGAGAACGGCGCCCCGCCATCTGTGTGGAATATACCATGTGAACCTGATCATTTATTTGATACTCACACAAAGGGGGTGGAAGCACCCCATACTTCGGTGTTACAAGTATGTACATATTGTACATACAATAATACTGATGTTTGATAGGGTTAGATAGATTCATGTATACATTTCTACTTACCTGATAAAATGTTTGTAAAGAATTTGTGACCAGGGAGTCACCGTGTTCGAGTTGTTATGGTCGCCGATTTCAAATCACTTGCCCCTCGCCGCTGCGGATTCGAATACCACCTGAGATAAAGATATACATATATAGAAACACGTAGAAGTCATACAGCTAGCCCACTGAAGGTCGATTGTTCTACCAAGATGCTTATCTTGGTTGTTCCTCCGCCCTCAGGTGGAATAGTCACAACATGACCCTGATTGTTTATGTGACTTAAAGGCCCGTTATATACAACAAGAGAGAAAAAATGAGGTGTTAAGTCAATGAAACGTATTTTGGAAATTATTGAACAATAAAGATAGTGTACAATTCTAAACTAACTTTGAATCTACAATAATGGTAATAACTGACATGAGTTTAAACATATTCATTTCGCACCAATTGTGAAAATAAGTTATAACAACTTATACTAATAATCACTATCGATGGCTAGTTCCTGGGTAACTAACAAGTACTCACGCCTAATTCAGGGAGTGTGACGTTCGCGGCTCAACCTCCCCTAAGACGGGATTCGAACCCAAGAACATCGGATCAAGATTCAGGCACTATACTCTAAAGATTCTATAAATATGATTCTATAAAAGCGGATTAGCTCCTTAGACTAGTATACATGTGACTAAAATCGAGAAATGAATCAAGAGTTTTCCAAAATAGTATTGATCATAATTGTCGCAACTATGCAAGACATATAAGATCTGAATACAATAGAAACGTGTGAAACTTGAATAAACAACATGACTAGCGAGGTTCGCGTCATATTTTGATCAGTTTCACCAAGCGCTTGATTCCCTGGTTATTTCAGCGAACCAGTCGGGAACGAATTAAAACATAATCCATAACAATACCACAAACAATATGACACGTCCAACGATTAATTGGCATTAATTGACACGATTGTACGAATTGTTCAAGAATTAAAGTATGAAGAAAAAAGTTGCAGTGCGTGCAATCCGGATGACAACGATTTTATGCAGTCGTGTATTCTTTATACATGTATAAACATCGTAAACAAAGAAAAATCAATTTATGAATTAATGTTCCATTTAAACCACTCTTACGTACTAGTAATCAAACTGTGTCGAAATAGTCCATTTTCCTAATTATTCCACACAGATTATCAGAAAAAACAGCGACAAATTATGAAAAGAAAAAACGTAAGTGCATATACACACATTTTCGGACAGTCAAAAATTCGGATAGCCATGTTAGTTTCGGAAGTTTAATAATCGCGCGGACTTAAATTCGCGCTTCGTCTCTAGCGCGAAATACGCGAAAATTAGACCTGCGCGAATTCAAATGATACTACAGTAAGTGTTTTACACTTCACTACAAAAGGGTTTTGATAAAGACGTTCCTAATAATGCACCTATCAATGTTTTGCCACGGAGGGGGCGGCGGGCTTCCCTACGGGAATCAGACAATTTCTCCGTTTTTGAGTTGCAATACCCTACCCTAGAGCCAAGCATTTTCTTTAATTCCTCGCGGTGTGGAAGATTTCTAATTCCCCACTTTCGAGATCTCATTCGGCATGCAAAATACCCACCTGTCGGATATACTGTCTAAATGCCCATGTATCCTCGCCGCCTCCCCCTGGGGCAAAACATTGATAAGTCCATAAGTTCATGTAGCTGTATTGCCACTTTCAGCCATGTGGTCACTGTGATACACGGGGATGGCTGTGGTGTTGGCAATGTGGAGGTTTTGGCAATGTCAGATGTACTAAATGCGATGGAAAGGGTAAAATCAAAATTTACGATGCACAGGCCAAAAGACTCAAACATGAACCATGCGCGAAATGCCGTGGCTCGGGGAAAGTGAAGTAAGTAATGAATGCAAAATCATCTTCGACAGGCAAGTAAGATGAGCAAAGTCCCTCTATAATTTTAGTATGGCTAGGCGGAAACAAATTTGTTTGCGGACCTCTACCAATAAAATGTGGGATGCTCGAGAGGTCCATTTGTTCAAGATTGTTTTTGTATACACTTGTTACGAAGGGGCAAAATGACACATACATATGTACGAATAACGACAGCAGTAATTTCTGTCGCGTGTGAAACAAATGAGAGAGGTTTTTCAAATGTGGCAGATGTCGGTAGAATGTATTTATCGTTGCTCACAATACGTGAAAGGTTTGCCATTTTACAAGGGAGAGAAGACGTCCAATCAACTAATTAAATTATATTATCTTCCACAACATTTCGTTTTCAAGATAAAAAAAACCTCAAATTGTCGCTCGGGGAGCATACGGCTTCCAGACTAACAGCGAGTGCTCTTCCGACTATGTACATTGGACAAGGACCTGCATAGTTTAAGAATCAGGTCATTTTTTAAATTTCTGTTCTGGTATTTCTGTTTTAAATTATATAATCTTTTTATTTCTTTAGATGTTCCGTGTGTAGCATTGATGGACGTGTGATATGTACACGTTGTGATGGTTACCGGATGCTGAGATGTTTCATTATTATCATTGTTACTTTGTAAGTACGCATGCGCATGGGCATGCGCGCATGCAAATTGGGCGCATGTGATATTTTGACACATATCTGGAAAAAATGCTCTGAATGTGATTTAAAAAACACAATTTCAGAAATTAAGTGTCAGTACATCGAATAAACGAAGTAAAAATATGGAGTAAAAACTGTTTCCTGCTTGCAAATAGTGACATCACATTCAAAAGAAGTTGTAAATACCATAGCAGCGCTCATATTGTTATGAAACATAGAAGCTAAATGAAAATTTAACAGATATGGTCTACGTCTAACTTTCAAACTTATTATGTTTATGACTAAGGTAAGTGTTTTGCCTATATTTGCAGTACAAACCACGCCGATGATTATTTTCTCGAGTCCACGGACATGCCTGATGATCTGGTGAAAGAGGTAGAAGGAAAAAAGGTTTTTGAGGACATTCAACCAATGGTAAGAATACATTTATTTTACATCGATTATACAACATATATTAATCACTGTCGATGACTGCTTCTTGGGTTACTAACCATTACTCGCGCGTAAAGAATTGTGATGTTCGAGAGTCATTCGAGGCTAAGCCGGGAATCGAACTCACGGTCTTCAGCTCGGGAGTAATGCGCTGATCAACGATGACAACATGTCAGAGCCAGTCTTGTGTTACATTCAATATATTTTATTATGAGCGTTGCTGTACGATTTCCAACCTCTTCTTTTAGTGACGTCATTTCCCGAAAACGTCACATATGACGTCACCATGTACTGATAGTAAGCAATACTTGCCCCATATGGCAATATGAAAACGAAGTATCCATATGGAGGAAATATTGTTTCCTGCTTGCAAATAGTGACATCACATGTTGCGTTTTCTTAAAGTGACGTCATTTACAGAAGAGGTTGTAAATCACATAACAGCGCTCATATTTACCATGACTATGATGTCATTAGCAACCATGCTTGAACAACATAAATTAGGGCATGTTTATTCTACCTGATAGGTATGGCCAATTACCTGCTTCCCTGTGGAAGAAATTAATGAAAACTCGAGAAGACTTGTAGAATCTCACAGCTGCAACTGGACTTCTGAACGAATACGCAACCAAGTAAGTGAAATTTATATAAGAATTACTTGATCTTAGCACACGATGCCCGGTAAGTAGGCGAGTGCTAGAAAATCTACTACGGCCAGCTTCATAGACAGATATGGATCAGTTAACTTATAGACGGATTTGGTCCGTGTTGAATGGCGTTGGACCACAGGAGAGTGTCACGTGTTCTGTCCCTTTATCTCATCTTTAGTTATGTCACTTTGTCCCTTCTATAGAATATATCTAGATGGGATCCAGAGAAAGAACTCGTGACTTATGCCACGTGCGTTGAACCAAATACAAACCAATCATCTGAAGAGTTTCGAATTGTCACAGGCAACTTCATTGTTCAGAAAGTGACTCATTAATATTCATAAGGAGGGAACTTTGACTGTCTGTTCTCCCAAGGTAGGCGAAGTAATGCTTACAGTTGGAAACACATACTACTGATATGCAATGCAACCTGTTTGGAAGATGTACGCATATTCCGACTGTTGTGGAGAGGTTGTTCCGCTAGAGAGGTTTACTTAATAGTAAAATGTACTAAAGGAATTATTTACTTAGTGTTCTAGAAATGTTGCTCAAGAAAGGTTAAATTGATGATGAAATTTTTTCTACAGGCACTTTTATCATGTTGTTGAAGAGCTGTTGATGCTCAAGAGAGGGCCGCTCTAGAGAGGTTTCAATAGATGTAATTAAGTTTGATCTTGTTGTATATTCCAGAGACAGACATTACGTGGCGTGCCTGTGACAGAAGTCCTATATGAATGGAACAACGTAGAGAGAAAATTTTGGGTTTATGGGAATGAACGTAAAGTGTACGCTCCAGATTACCCGCATACATTCTGTTTGGGATGTGCTATATTATAGAGACTGATTTTTATGTTGCAAAATGTGATAAATGTATATTATACGAGAAATAGTCTATGCTCAATTTGAACATTACGAATTCTCATTCACTCACACGGTGTACCACGTGCGAAATGAAACATTGTTTTATACTTAATGTTCTTTTCTGAAGATGTACAAAGCGTGAAAATGACGAGTTCATACGGACGACCGATGGTGATCTAGGTTTTTTGTTCATGTCATATCCTAAACTCTTCAAACAATGAATCGTAAAATCACCTGCGATCATCATTTTTGTCGTAAACAGCACAAACTATAATATATTATAACGACGTATCTCGATTGGGAGAAAGAAGTTAGTAATAAGCTTGGCACTACCGTTCTATTCAATTGATTTTGTGGCTTCATTATACCCGTATACATGTATCTAAACAGTCATGGTCATGTTTCCTACCCTACACCGCAGCGGGTTCGAATCCCATCCGAGACGGAGACTTTGTGGTTGAGGAAGCTTGCTTGGTGATTCAACCCCGATGTCCGCCTGGTATTTCACACTACCAACATAATGGGAGAAATTATCACATGATCCTGGCTGTTAACGCTACTATACGCTATGTATTTCATGCATTTCAAAACATGTATACATATTAGAATTAAAACATTATTAAAATTATCTACCTTTGTATTGAGATGCCAATTTATTGATTGTTATTTTTGAGCTTAACATATGCTCAACTTCATGTATATGTTTCTAACCTCGTTATATTTACTGCCTTAGTTTTGTCCCACATTTTACATGTTTTAGCCATTCGGTTTCACTGCGCATGCGTTCCAAATTACTTTACCGTAAAAGTCCTGATTCGTGTCTATGAGGTCCTCCTCATTGCCAAAGAGGACCTCCTCTTTGCCCACTCCTTGTCTCCTCGTTGTCTCTTCCTTACCTCCTCATTGCCTCATCCTTGCCTCCTCCTTGCCTCCTCCTTGTCTCCTCATTGCCTCCTCCTTGACTCCTCCTTGCCTCCCCCTTCCCTCCTCCTTGCCTCCTCCTTGACTCCTCCTTGCCTCCCCCTTCCCTCCTCCTTGTCTCATCCTTGCCCCCTCCTTGTCTCATCATTGACTCCTCCTTCCCTCCTCTGTGTCTCCTTCTTGTCTCCTCCTTGTCTCCTCCTTGCTTTTGCGGACCTCAGTAACTCGGAGGTGTGTCTTTTTGGTAGTAAAGTGGACTGCTATTTGCGCGACATGTACTAAATGTACCATGTAAAGTAAAACAGTTTCTAAGAATTGCTGTTATACGGACAAGCTGTCTTCTTGCCGCATTGACTTTATTTATTTTGTCTTATTGCCACAGAGTGTATATATGTATTCTTAAACCAGGATCGAGCCTAAGACCTCAAAATTGGCTGTCAAGTGACTTACCGACTGAACTAACCAGGCAATGTAAAAACGATAAAACAACATGAGAATAGTAATAAGTTTTATTCTAATATAGTACACATATCACACTGAATATCACAAATCCAACATTTTATTCATGAATTGTCATTTCACGACTGTATTTGAAAGCTATTGCAATAGAACATCCATTCACTCTTTTCGTACAGATTAAAGATAATCGAGCCATTTCACTCTAGAATTAATTTATGGCCATCCTTAATAAAAACAAGTATGTTTGTAGTAATCCAACCAACACGATTATGGGATCGTTAGGTCGGTAATTTGTTGGATAAGCCGTAAAGAAAGTCATGACAAATTTCGATATGACAGGGAACCTCGAGCATTCTGAAATTATCAAGGATGACCAATGCCAATTCAAATACAATCAAATCAAATCATTGTCTAAAATGATTAATGATACATGTTGTTTTTCTAAAGAAATTTATGTTAATTTGTACTACAACAGTAATATCATAATATCATTTTTTTTTAATTCGTATGTTATAGGAACACCATTAAGATCTTTGACAAAAATATCTTCAGTTTCATGATAAATCCATATACTAGTAAGTATGAAGCCTAGATATATGTTACAAGTAAAAACTATAGAGCTTTTGGAGTAAAGTCAGTTTTATACACCAATGCAAACTATCTTTCTTCATTTTCCGTAAACGTACACACCGTCAGCGTCGGACTGATTTCCGTTGTTCAAATATATGTACATAACGGCAATCACAGGGGCATGGTGTTTTACAAAATGATTCGCTGAATGAGACCAATTAAAGCATTCTGTCTTGTATTTTATACACCTATACACGTGAAGTGTTAGAAGCCTAAACTATTACATACGCCATTAACAATCTTACTGCACACACCATTATACAAATAATCATACAATTCAGGTAGATTCTACAAAATTGACATAAAACCATAAGAAAAACACTTGAATTGACAACTACAGAACAGTAAATACACTATTTTATCCTTACATTCCGCACACAAGTGTAAACATATAGAAAAACAACGAATCCAATCAATTCATACACACATAATTTATATAGAACTCGTATTTTGGGAATGAGTTAAAGAAATTCGGTAAATGAATGACCACGTATAAAATATTGTCTTTGTTATTACGTGTATTGACAAGTTCTTGTTCACCAGACTTCGCAGCAACAAAAGTTCTCCATTGTACACAAGTCATTAAATTAAACACAATTTCACAAGTTTAACATAAATCAGCTGAATGTGATAACTGGCTTACTGCACGATTTACACATAGACTAGAAACTGTGAATAAGAACAGCAATAAACGCCATGATCACGTGATATGTTGCCACCAATCAGAATGCATATAAAAACAGCTATAAACACCATGATCACGTGATATGTTGCCTCCAATCAGAATGCATATAAAACAGCTATAAACACCATGATCACGTGATATGTCGCCTCCAATCAGAATGCATATAAAAACAGCGAAGAATGCCATGATAACGTGATATGTTGCCTCCAATCAGAATGCATGTAAGAACACAATAAAAGTCATGATCACGTGATAAAAAGTATTTAAACAAAATTATCGTATGTGCAAAGCATAAAAACAATTAACATGTTTTAACTTGTCCTTAATTTCAAATTCATGTCTGAATTTTAAAGCAAAATTTATTATGTGCGTCCATTTTCTAGCGACGCCCCTTTTGGTATTTCCGGCAGTCCTCTCACTTTTTCGGGTTTACTGCTTTCAAAATACAGGGAATTATCAAATCCGATGGCGGCGTCGGGGAGCGAGTCTCTGCCTGACGATGAGCGACCATTGTGTAGGCTTGATTTATCCATCTCCTCTCGCCTGAAAATAAAAGCGATTCCCTAATATTGCATCATCTAGCTTGGTAAAATATGTTTCCACAAAATTTGAAATAAGCTTAATATACAGTCGGACCTCGTTCATTCGAATTCATCGGGTCCGAAATTTAATTTCGAATAAAACATGGTTTCGAATAGCCCATTTCAATTCGACGTGCCTAAGAAGATACAACGAGAACTGATATTTATTTCGGATCATACCAAGTATTCGGATAGAAGGTTGTCGAAACCATGTTAAAACAATTTGAAAAGATCAATACTATTCATTCAACGATATTAAAAAAAATATGTATTCATATTCTGTAAATAAACTTACCTTTGCCTTTTTGCCATATACATTACGACTACGATGATTGCAAGAGTGATGAGTATAGCCAGGATAACACAAAATACAACATACCAATGTTTCTTAACCCAAGGATCCTGTAAAATATACGAATCGTAAATCAACAAGTCTGGTTCCACGGAAAACAGAAATACAGGGACCAGAAACACAAGTGCTAGTTTCAAACTCTTTTGGGGAGAATTGACCAGTATATAACATATAAGAACACACAAGGGCTAGTAGCAAAGTCTTTGGGGAGAATTGACCAGTATATTACATATAAGAACACACAGGTGCTAGTATCAAAGTCTTTGGGGAGAATTGACCAGTGTATAACATATAAGAACACACAGGGGCTAATAGCAAACTCTTTGGGGAGAATTGACCAGTGTATAACATATAAGAACACACAAGGGCTAGTAGCAAACTCTTTGGGGAGAATTGACCAGTATATAACATATAAGAACACACAGGGGCTAGTAGCAAAATCTTTGGGGAGAATTGACCAGTGTATAACATATAAGAACACACAGGGGCTAGTAGCAAACTCTTTGGGGAGAATTGACCAGTATATAACATATAAGAACACACAGGGGCTAGTAGCAAACTCTTTGGGAGAATTGACCAGTGTATAACATATAAGAACACACAAGGGCTAGTAGCAAACTCTTTGGGGAGAATTGACCAGTGTATAACATATAAGAACACACAGGGGCTAGTAGCAAACTCTTTGGGGAGAATTGACCAGTTTATAACATATAAGAACACACAGGGGCTAGTAGCAAACTCTTTGGGGAGAATTGACCAGTTTATAACATATAAGAACACACAGGGGCTAGTAGCAAAGTCTTTTGGGATACACGTGATTGGATATAATGTAAGAGAAAACACACCAGCATGTATCAAACTATTTTGGGGAATGACATATGTTAGCTAAGCGTTATTATTTATTTATGGTTTCATGAAACATACACATGGATTAGTATTAAACCGTTTGCAAACGTTCGGTTTAGTTCGGCATTGTTCGTAACTGAACGCCATGTTACCCAATAAAATGATCAACCAAAAAACGCTACAGTGGGAAATGTGAGAAGACAACGTGACGTCCATGGGGTTGATGGCAAGACGAACAAGATTCGCTAACGTAATTGTTTAGGTATCTCAAGTCGGGACTCCCATATCGACATCCTGGCAAAAACGTGGGGCATAAATGTATCATGTTTTAAATATTCCATATCATGTTTATTGTAATGGGGCTTTAATAACATATATAGTCGGGTTATTATAATATTATAGTGACTATTCCAGCTAATCGGATGGAGGAAGACCCAAGGTGGACACCCGGGTAGAACCACCACATATCCGTAGGCCAGCTGATTGGCTTCCTGGCCCACATATTCTATATCTCCGGTAAAATTCGAACCCGTAACGACGAGGGACAAGTGACTTGAAATCAACGACGATAACCACTTGACCACGGGGGCACCGCATGGCATGTCATGTTTACTTACCGGTTTTAATTTTGGCTCCATTAACGGTTCTTGTTTCACGGATAGCGGTAAAATAAAACTGGATTTCACTTTTTCTTCTGGTAATACCATGATTTTATCAAGCGAATGTAATACTTGAGGGTCCTGTGATTCGACAAATATTTCTACTCTGGTTTGTTTCCTGAAAATTAAAATACAATAATGTAGTCACGTGATTATGAGATTCCACGTCACATATTAGACAACGTTTGGTTACGTGACGTCATGTCACGTGTTACTTGAATGTAAATTTGTATATTTTTCACATCCATAGGGATGAATGCAAAACATGTCTATCTACTGCTATGTTTATATTGCAGATAGACAGGTTCCACTTCGATCCGTCGACATGACTGTATGTCTAAAATTACCACAACAATAATCAATCTAAATAGTTTACACACGTTTGTTACATAAACGGAGAAAATATCAAACATTCAGCGACATAAGTTAATGAACGGACACCCAGCAATAAAATGCATTTATATCATCACTTAACAAAACAAAAACATACCGAATACAGCTCTAAATGAATCAGACTATTTTGAATACAAATACTACACACAAAACATTTAGATAATGTTGAATTGTGTATCCCTACTGCAATGTCTTATAGTTAACAGTATAGGAAAACCGCATCACGTACCGAGATTTTAGATATATTCATAAACGTACATTCAAGGTTTCTCTCCGAAATTGCGATCGTAAAAAAGTATCTATTTAATAGACTCGTTAAGGTATGTAAATGTCAATGGTAACGTTATTATACATACTCGTTAGGATACGTAATCATTGTCTCCACAGCAACATCTGCGATTTGTAGAAGATCTTTCAACAAATGTTGTATACCTAATGTCATGTCATCCCACATGCCTTCAGGTAACATTCCCTTCAGATATATAATTTTGGTATCTGAAATGTTAATAAAAATACATTTGTAACACCTAACATGCAAGTAACTAGGTCACAAAATGGCCGCCGAATACGTCATCTTATAATACTCACGGCGCTTAAATGGCAAGGAACCAGTGAAAGAGAGAACAAGTTGTAACAAAAAGCGCTATATACATAAGACAATGCCTCCCCACACAGACCCCATGGAAGCAACATTCTACAAAACATCAGGGACTGAGAACAGATGCAAGGGGTAACATGTAAGCATTATATATATTGATACATCAAAGACCTAAATACAATAGATGCGCAACTAATATGGATCATTGGTATTTAGGTCTTTGGATACATGAATAAAACTTTGTATTTAGAACTTTGTGGTTTATTTTTTTGGTCGATAAGTGTTTATATATATTAGTTGTACAAAGCTCCGTAAGTGTTTTATTGTATATATTCTCGAAACGCCAAAATGGGAAAATAGTTGTATATTGACACCTAGGTCCAATGGTATAAAATTACAACATGTCAAATTATCATCATCACTTATATCATTATCACTATTATCATCAGCAGCAACGGCATTATTATCAGTATCATTACTGTTGTTGCTGTGGCTGATATAGTTGTTATTGTTCTTTGATGAAAATAAGTCAGAAATGAAATTGCATCAAATGTGCAGGTATGAGTTAAAACTTAAATATCAATATTTCAATATCAAACCTACCATTTAACATGACCACGCGCCTTTCTTCGCAGTTTCGACCCTCCCATAATCCTACGCAGTTGCATAGATAGTTCCGTCTGTTAGGAGTCAACGTACAAATACCCGAATTCTTACATGGTCTGGGAGTACATAGGGTAACTACTATATCACAAAGATTACCCGTCCAACCAGGATCACAGATACAGTGATACCCATCCTCTGTGTTATTACATGAACTGTAATTGCTGCACGGTGCCTCTTCACAGTACAGTTTCTTTTCTTGACAATTTTGTCCTGGAATTGAAAAATTTAGTGTAATATGGCATGATATACATTGTGGTAATAACACCATTATATTAGCACGGAAAGTACATGTATATTGCATATGGAATATTTCAACACAATCACAATCCGACCTTTGATTAACTTTATAATTTAATTAGTCACACTTTAAGCTCCGTTATCAGATGCAGTTTTCGACCGTTAGCTGTTGCACCGTTTGGTAAATAATAATATGACTGTAATAAATAATAAAAATGGTATACAGACAACTCTCGTTATAACGATCATGTTTGTTCCATGGATTTATTTCGCTGTATCCAGTATATCGTTATACTGAATTTGATCAATAACGCGACAAGCAAATTCGTTCCGTCCGGATTTGTGTCGTTAAACGAATATTCGGTTGTAATGAAGGTCAGTATAACGGTAGTTGACTGTAGTGTGTTTACCTATAAAACTTTCAGTACAATTACATTCGTAAGAACCATTCATGTTGATACATTGTCCATTAGGCCAGCATGGACTGGTAATTCCATCGTAACATTCATCTATATCTGCCGTACAGTTCTCACCTGACCAACCTGTGAAAGATAAAAAAGATGCGTTACCATGGTGTATACATCTATAGTAAATGCTGTTTAATATGCGTTTCCTCGACCATTTATTTAATATATACGAAGGACGGATTACGTTGGTACGGGTGATACCACTTTCACAAGACAATGTCTCCCTATACAGATCCCAGGGCACACAAAACACTAGGAGTAGAGGAGGTATGTGGCAGTATGAAACATGAAACATGAAACATGAAACATTTAATTTGATGAAACGCCTATTTTTACACAGAAGCATATTCAATGGCGTTGTACATTTAGCAAAAATACAGTATGTATATTACATGTACTCAACTATGTATGATACTGTCATAACTATAACTAGTATTAGACAAGGCATCAAAACGTGACATATCAGTACTTAAAGTATCAAACTGCACAAAAATAGTGTACATACACCTGACATGCTATTCGATACAGTTCTAAACAAATTATTCAAATACTTCAATATTGCTTCTTTCTGTATATATACATGTAGTTCTTGCTACGAATATTGAGGAGTTATGTTTAGTCATATTTTTTAACAAATCACCATTAAAATCAGACGGTATTTCTGCTTCAGATATAGTCACAAGGAATTGCATTTGAACTTATTTTTATTTAGAATGAAAAGTGATTAATGACTCCAATAGAATTTTGAGATATAACAATCAAGTTTAGAGGAGATAAAGTATATATGTTTAGGACTGTGTATGGCATTTAAATTTGATTCAGACAAAATGTAAATACATTTACAACAAACACGACTACTTTACCTTCCAAACAAATTTGGTTCCCGTTCACATCGCAATTGTAATGCCCTGTTTCGTCATCAGCCGGGATACAAAATGCTTTACAATCCGGACCATGATAGTGATCGAAACAAACTTTAGAACCAGTCTCTGCGCATGCGTAATGACCTTCAGCATCGTTATCCTTAGGTTCGCAGTAGGTCATACAAACTTCATCATAGTAATTCGTGTCACAATAAACACGTGCTTGTGCCGTTATACTGAAAAAAGAATTGGTACTTGACTTAATAGATAATAACTGATAAATTCTAGCATGTATACTAATATCTATCTAGTAATACCTATCATATAATAAGAAATGTGTTATTTTATAGCAACGGTTAGAATGACATTTAATGATGTACATGTATCAGACATTTTATGTTATAAACTCATTTGGGATATTCCGCATTTAAGTTATCTGTCGAATACAAGAATTATCTACACCAATTCGCTATTCAACACCATCTAGCGATTGCAAAGATCAATCAACAGTTACCAACGTCAGTCAGAAATTGAAAACACTAATCCACAATTTCTAACACCAAGAATCATTTGCCAGCTCAAATCAAAATTACCATCGCCAATTGGCAACTGCCAACCCAATTTCCACTGCCAACAGGCAATTGCCAGCGTCAATCCACCATGATTTTCATCGCCTATAGGCAAATGTCAACCCAAATTCAAACTTCAACCGCCAACAGGCAATTGTCAACGTCAAGCAACATTTATCAACATCAGTGTTCTAGATAACAGCCGCTGTACTTATGGGTTCAATGATACAATAATCATTGACCAGTGCATGAACATCTTAACGTCGCTTGTTTTTCTATGATTTATTAAAACAACCCGCAAAAATAAAACATATATTTACTTACACTTGGTAGTTGAATACAAAATTAACTTTATTCCATATGGCTACTGATCTGTTTGCGGCCGGTTCTCTGGTATACAACTTTCTTATTTTACCCATTGGATCATCGGCATTTACGCTGTCTCGATCTTCAACTTTCACAGTTATATACAGTGTATTCTGAAATAATCAATGAGTGAATCTGGATATAAGGCGTGTCGCAATGTTAGGTCATAAAGCGCATTGGTAACAGTGAACCCTTGAAGCCACATTGTGATCCCATGTATTCTGAAATGTTTTGTTTATAGGTGATTTTAATGTCCTATGCTATCTTTATCAATCTTGGTGTGATCCCATGTATTCTGAAATGTTTTGTTTATAGGAGCTTTTAATGTCCTTGGCTATCTGTGTATATCTTTGTGTGATCCCATGTATTCTGAAATGTCTTGTTTATAGGAGCCTTTAATGTCCTTGGCTATCTTTGTATATCTTTGTGGGATCCCATGTATTCTGAAATGTCTTGTTTATAGGAGCCTTTAATGTCCTTGGCTATCTGTGTATATCTTTGTGGGACCCCATGTATTCTGAAATGTCTTGTTTATAGGAGCCTTTAATGTCCTTGGCTATCTGTGTATATCTTTGTGGGACCCCATGTATTCTGAAATGTCTTGTTTAAAGGAACCTTTAATGTCCTTGGCTATATGTGTATATCTTTGTGGGATCCCATGTATTCTGAAATGTTTTGTTTATAGGTGATTTTAATGTCTTGGGGCTATCTTTCTCTATCTTTGTGTGACCCCATGTATTCCGGAAAAATCGGTTTAAGATGTAAGGTGGTCAGATTATCGAGTTAAAAGATAAAAGGAAAAACGTCCATGAAAATACGTTCTTAGTAAAGCGGTGGTCTTGATTGAGAGTGGTCTTCAAATTCAGTGGCCATCCATTTTACATGCAATCTTTTATACTTTTAGACACAAGGCTGTTTATAATAAATGTAGTCCAAAGAATATTGCCAATAACGATAGAATTGTCGTTTAAAATGAATCACGGTCATGTTAGAGTTGTCTCCCGTTGTTAGTATTTTATCCCTTCAGATTTTTACGAAGCATTGTTTTCACACGAAAGGTTGCTTCAGATTGGATTTCGTTGAATTCGCTGATTATGGGATTTTTTGTATTTCTAAATCAGAGATTGAACCAAAACTTTGTTTTAGACGACTGTCCATTTATCGACTGTCAATCTTTCTCACACAGAAAGTCAAATAAATGACTGCCTCTAACGTAAACGCTCATTAACAAAAAGTTTCAAGGGCACATAAATTTATTACTATACTGGTCAATAGAGCTAACCCGCCCTTTTGTATTCGAGAAGTTTAACTGCATTATAAAACTGTTCTTTGAACTAATGATTGTAATTGTTATAGGTTTACAGTACTTTGTTATTGCTCGACTCATTTAAATCCTAAATGTTGTACTTACCGCAATCAAAAGCAACATAATGTATTCGGTAGCTTTTTAGAAAGTGGGTTGCACTTTTGACCAGTATACATAATCAAAGTCATAACCATAGGACCACCTCAAAATTAAGAACACATGTTCAAGTTCATTTTTACTGTTTTGCTCTTTATTCAACCTAATATTTAGACCACCTCAATATTAAGACCAGTTTGAAGTGCTCCAAGGGTGGTCGTATTATTGAGATTTAAGTGTATTTGGTTTCACTTACTACGGAAGACCGCCAATTACTTCCCTTTGCGTCATTTATATTCTTAAATATATTTTTATCCGAAATAATGTGAAAATGCAAACTCCCAAATGACGATCTACATGATTTCAGTTCATGAATTCACAATATATATTGTTTAAATCATGAGCTGTAAAACTGCAAAGTTCATTATTTCACGCTTAATCATTTCACATTGTTTGAATATGAAATGACGACTAAAAAGTCATCACCTGTCTCTTGCAGTTAACACGCTACGTGTTTTACGTGTTTTTAAGCGCTACTATCGACATTAGTAGGGTAGAACATTCATACAGTTCAATGCTGAATTTTTATTTTAATTAATACTTTCATGATGCATTCTAATTTTGAATTCTCCATGTGATTCGTACAGCAACGATGTTTTGAGCAACGTAGGCAAAATATAAGCAACTTATTATAACTCTGTGTTCTCTGTATGTCTAGTTTCATTAAGTAAAAGTGGAATAGTATTTGCCTAAGGTTATACGACTTTGATCACTCTCAAAATCACGCCTCTAATTAGTTGGTTCTCAGTCCTTTCTAAAAAAAACTGACGAATATCATGGCTGCATTCTGAGACTGGTCTCCATACTTATATCACCTTGGTACAAGGTCGATATATTAAATATACCTTACGATGATATATATATTATGACGGATTTTCGAAAACATAAACAATCCGAAATTCAACGAAATGAGTTAAATACAAAGCTGAAAGTTAAAAACCACGTGCGTGATCCTTTTAGTTTCTTATCCAAAGTATTATCTTAAGTAGTGTTTATACCAGGATTAGCATTTGTTTCTTAATAAGGTATAAGACTATGTTTTGTGTACTATATGTTTTATGTCTCTTACAACTCTAGTTTAGAGTGGCTTTGTACATTGTAAATTGTTTTCATTATAATATGCATATAAGTGTTTTTTGTACAAAGAGGAGACGTGAATAAACAAAGATATTTATACAAAGAAATGTCTTGTGTTTCAGTTTAGATTTATATCTTGGTTAACCCGGAAAGGTGTTAATTGGCTGTTTCTTCCGTTTCATGTTGTTACGTAAAATCCATTTGCATAATTATCTGTCATGACATTTTTTGAGTTACCTTTCTCGTAGTTAGATGACAATTTTAGGCTATACACTTACTGAATATACACCAAGCCGATGATTAAGTCCTGTGTTTAGTATGTATTTACATGAAGTGTTGTAATGTGTCACTTATTTCCATGAAAATGTAATAAATACAGGCTAATAAACATGACTCAATAAAACCAGATTATAACATATCTATATATGAGCTCGCCACGTATGAGAAGTCATTGTTGTAACTGACCATATTACTGAAGGGTCATTGCAGAAACACATCTGAAAGTATATTAAGTGGCTCAAATCTAGAAATCCACTAGCTCGACTTCCCGGACTAGTCTCATGCTGAATCGGACTACCAACAGTTCAGTTGAAGTTAGTCCTGGACAAGTCTATTTTTAAAGCTAACTAACATCAGCAATTGTTCATGTGTAAGTCAAACCATGTTCATGTGTAAGTCAAACCATGTGATTATTAATTTTAGATGGTGGAGCTATCGTTGTGTATGTTTACATTTCCATTAGTCCGGAACAAGTGTCTCCGAAAAATATTTTCTAGAGCCCTGAAAAGGGTTTGAATAAACAAGGAATCTAGGGCAACTTCTATTTCAAGGCCGAGACCGTCCCTTAAGGCGCTCCGTAGGGATCCTGTCGGTACGACCTACGATGACTTCTATCACAAGTCGGGCTGTCGTTTTAACACTTACCGGCCAAGCATCTATAAACTTCACCCTCATTGGATTCACACCGCTATTTTCAAACCTTGGTCCAAAACTGAATGTATTGGCATGATAGTGACCAGTATATCTTTTTGCAAGAGTGCATTCACCTGCGTCCCTAAAACAAAGATAGCGAAATAAAGATATAAAATATGGTGTACAGGAGTTTGTAACGAGTTCTTTCCCTTTATGTCTTCTAGAGTTCTCCCCCTTTACCTCTTTAGAAGGGATATAGTACTAATATACATATACTATAGAATGGATAAAGGGAACGAACTAATGACAATCTCCCGTGTTAGAGTACATATTATACAATATAATTCATTTCATGTTGATAGACATCTCGTACATTAAATACAGTTCATCCGATCTGAGTACATGACTCAGAATGAAAGCTGTACAGACAACCACTCAAGGGCAACACACATGGGAGACGCACATGTTGACTGTCAGTAGAGGTTGTTGATCTAGAGAGGTTAAATGGACAGTGAATTCTAACTACATACAAAACTGATTGTGTTGTTTAAGAAAGGTTGTTCTGGATAGGTTTCACTCGTTAAGCGAATGTACAAAAAACCTGTAAAAAGATCAAGCAAAATACCTTTTAAAAAATACAGCCAACTCTCGTTATGTCGCATTTTTCGGGACCGTAGTTTTAGTGGGGAACCAGGAGCACTGGTTAAGCTATAACTAACAGACGTATATAACTAAAATACTGTTGAAATAAACACACAACCAAAGAGTACTATACTTAAATTAGTATACATTAATTAAATATCTTTATTCTATGAAATCTGTGCTCAGCCACCGTTCGATAGGTTCACTGACACTTATATCGCCTAACAGGTTGTAAACCAAATTATTGTCAAATTGTTTAATAAATCAGTCAGTCTAACAGCTTAATTAAAATTATAATTAGGCAATGATTCTGTTATACACAATCCGTATGTCATAGTGTTATCATTTGAAAGCAAGTTGTTCCTTGTTGAACGACAAACGTTAAGTCATCCACGATACATTATTTGTTCGCTCGACCCGACCGTCAGAGTTCAAGCTTAGTGTCCGTGTTCAGTGCCTGTCATCCAAATCGTTAAAAACTGTGCATGAATGATCGTGAAAGTTAAAAACATGAAAGTCATTCTTGAGTATCTATCATGATGGCAAAAAGGCTTACATCGCGCAGTGCCTTGTTAAAGTCGTTCGTCCCGGTTAGTTCTGTCTTTGAAACATTCGACAGCTACGAGTATTCTTGAGGACGTAGGCTCGATTCCCGGGGAAGGCGTGTATCCAAAGATATATGTTCTCCATCTCAGATTAATGAGAGAAAATATTCAGTTGACTGTGAAAGAACAGGTAGGTGCTGGATGGCAAACCAATCTGAAGTGGTCAACTATTTGCCGAACGTACCTAGCTGAAATTTTGTTCTTTTTTTCCATCGAATTTTAACAATTTTCAGTCATATACGACTGCCAGTTGACCTAGCTCGTTTTTTTAAATTAATTATCAAATGTTGCTAACTTGCTCTTCCGCAAGCAACTGACAACTTCTCCACACGTGGAGGACATGAATGTAGCCAATGCCACGGAAGAAGATAACCTGCCCAATCCGGGAATCGACTCCGGATCTGTTAGGTAACAGTCTAGCGCTCTACCAACTGAGCTGGCCGGGCGGGCTACCTAGCTGAAACACTTTTAAAATACGGCGTAAAACTTCAGAACTACAACTGCATTATAATATTCGGTCTTGTACATGGTGGGAAATGGAAAAAATGAGGTATTTTCCCGTTGTTCCGTGTCATCTTGATAACGTCGTATAGCCACATTGTTAAGGTTTTATAAGAAATAAAAAAACACTCAAAGCTGACAAGGCTGACACAGTTCATTGTGGTAATATGTTGTTGGTAACAATACATTCTCTGTGAGATACATGGTGTCACTGAGTTCTCACAATAGATGTGTGTTTGGTAAGTTGTATTGTAGGGAATAATTAATGCTGGCTTAAAAGAACGCAGTAATGTATTGGATACGCTGTGGAGGACGTAGTTTCCGAGGGATAGAACATCTTACCCCTAATCCGAAGGTCGTATTTTCGAGCCCCGCTTTAATCATAAACTAATCATTGTATACAGCGACCGTGCTGATTGGTATCCAGGGTGACAGTCAAAGTTATTAGTATAAAATGTAAGAACTTATTTCACAACTGACGAAAAGTCCATAAAATTAATGTTAGGACTAATAATATGTTGCAATACGACGCTTGAAAATTGGCGATTCTCTAAGACTTGTAGATACATAGAGGCAGAATGACGCCTCCATCTAAATGCCTACAGGTTCCGAACATGTCGCAAGAAAGCGCAATATTATTTTTTTCCTGCTTCGGCACTGCTTCACGAAAGACCAAATACTAGTATTACATTGTTCAACGTGTACAATTTTAAAAAGCGGTCTCATTTTCAAAGCCATGTTCACCTTATTATATACAAGTATGTATATCAAATAAGTAAACCAGTCACATAACTTATTTACAACCAGTCCTGCGTTCAGTAAAAGAGTTTGCGACTAACATTTGCAATTTGGTTCCCCGTGTGCAGCGAATGCGATACGGTGGGCCAGAGAGACAACGCAAAACAGTTCCGTAACATAAGCAACTGTTAACCGTAACTGAACGCAGGACATCAAATGTACAAATAACGCTTTAATTTATGTACACACATTGACCGCTTGACAAAATCTCGTATAAAACTTGTCATTTAACGTGAATGTGGAGAGGCAGTTAAATTCAAGCAAATGAGTGAAAACATTCGTAATGAATTATTTATGTCCGATGTCTCGCTTACATCCGAAACTTTTACACTTTTTACTCCAATAAAAACTGACAACTGTTTTCCTTGCTGTTCTGTTCTCCATGTTGAAGAGTTAAAATTGATTCAAAGCTACAATGCCTGTTATTTTAATTTGATATCTTTATTGAAACATTCATGCAGAAATGTATTAGTAATTTGAATAACTTTTAGCGCGTTTTTATCACAGCTTATCATTTTGGTGAATTTAATAGTAAAACTGTGGAAATGAAATGCATCATTGATGGCAATTCTTCCGGACACGTAAAAATGATCCGTTTTAACCGAAGCTTATTTTATTATAAATATGTAATCTGATTTTTATAGTGTGTTTCACAATTTCAAAAAGGAAGATTAAAGCACACGAGATTGTCACGAGTTCACCTGGAGAAAACTTACGATATCTAGATAAAAAACTGACGGTTTATCGAAGCATATTATGACATCTAGATATCGAAGCATATTGTGATATCTGGATATCGGAGCATATTGCGATATATGGCTAAAAAACTGACGGTTTATCGAAGCATATTGTGATATCTGGATATCGAAGTATATTTAGATATCTGGATAACAACTTACGGTTTATCGAAGCACATTGTGATATCTGGATAAAATCAAAGCACAAAAGTGCTGTGGGACGGTACCACTCGTCTCTGTAGCCAAGCTGGCAACTCGTTGCATACAAGTTTCCGTTTTGTAACTAAACAGTTTTATAATATCAAAGTATGTGTAAATAGGTAAGATGGTTTGCATGGAATATAAAATAAAACTAAAACATAAGACAGACATGTGAAAAAGAATAAAAATGTATTGAAAAATACATGTAGTAAACATTTTCTCCAAGAGATCTTCAGTCCGACTTGTTCTAGAAATGCTAGATTTTCAAACCGAAAGAAAAGAAAATGGTCAGTAATAACCTTAAAATTGTAAAACAAGTAAAATGTTTGTCACGATTGTAAATAAATGAAAGACAAAGATATCAGACCCTATATGTAACGTTTGTGAATATTTAGTCATAAAATGACATATTAAATTATATCAGCACGAACTTAGAGTAAAATCAGTATGCCCAGGCATAAAGTTATGATATCACAAGCTTGCCATATGCTATGAGTTATCTTGTTGTAGTAGGGTATTTTCCAATTGATTTTCCAAGCACAGAGTGAGATGTACGTAGAAAGATGACACCGATAATTTTCGTAGTCGTGCGCAACGAGACAATGTCTACGATAAATCCAAAACTGTTAACAAACTCGTGTGTATTAATACATTGCTTTAAATCCCATCTGAACTCCACAGAAACAGCTAATTAGTTCACAAACCACTTTAGCAGGTCACCTGTTCAACATTTCATTTTATTGAAACGTTTATGATATTACTTCGTTCGGTGAACTTTGGAACTATTTTGTTCGCGTAGTAAATAGGATGTGAACGTTTTTGACATGTTACCGGCTTTCAGTATTTTTTGTGTTTTGAAAACGGAAACCAATTGTTGTATACCTCTCAAATTGCCACACTACTATAGACGGTACCTGAGCTGTACCGTCCAAAAACTAACGGTTTATCGAAGCATATTGTGATATCTAGAGAGAAAAACTTACGGTTTATCGAAGCATATTTTGATATCTGGATCACACGGATCGCTACATGGAAAGTCGCAACAGTCTCCATCTGATTCTCGACCTGTTGGATTGTCAAACTTCAGTAATCTCAACTCAAACCACGTATCCGCTACAGTCAACTGAAATAAAACAAAAGTATTGCGTTTATGTAACATTAATGCAAACCTTGCAAATTCCTCTCGTCCTTTGAGATGTACGAGTATAATTAAGCTTACAACGAGGTTATGTTGTCATTCTGACTTTGTCGATATTGTTTCGATATTTTCTCAATGTTTTTTTATGTTTGGTCGTATTTTGTTCATTCGACATTATGTCAGTCGATGCTTTGTCAAACTCCCTTTCATTAGTTAACCAGGTTTGATTCAAAGGTATGGTGATTAGTTAATGCACAGATAAATGTTGATAGATTTAGGGAATCTGATGCACACGGAGCGGCTAATTTAATGTATAATAATGCAAGACCGCACACGACCATCATAACCACTACAACTTGTAGCCTAGAAATCAAATAAATGATAGTCCATGGCCAACTGTGTCCAGGTTTGACCTCCACTATAACATATAGAATGGATTGGCAATTCTAAAGGAAGAGACACGAAAGAAAATGCTTTCATATTACTTGACTGTTGCGTAGGTTTAGGGATGAAACAATATCCTCCATGTATGTTTGTCCAAAGATTCGACAGATTATTGCAGAACATGAACTGAGTCCAAATCGCTTCAAGAATCAAATTGGTTGAGATTAATGTTCTGGCACCGTTTCATTAACTTGTCTTACAACGTTATTTGTTGTAAGTTAGACGTAAGACACCAAACTTTCGACAAAGGTGTTTTATCAACATTAAAAGTTGTCATAGCTACGACACTCAACTCATTTAGGGAGGCACAGTGGTCGCGGGGTAGAACGCCTGACTCCTGATCCGAAAGGTCATCAGTTCGAGCCCCGCGATGAGTGGGATTTGATCACGAACTTCACAATCCCTAAATTTGGCGCGAGCACTGGTTAATAGCCAGTCATTGAGAGTTATTAGTATAACTTGTAAGAACTTGCTTCACAATCGACGTAAATAAGTTTAAACTTAAAACCTACAACACCGTTGATGAATCGGTAGTGCATTTAATTTATTTGTCGTAAGTACTTGAGTTAAGATACAGCATGTCGTAGCTACGATTCGTTGGTAAAAAAACATCCAGAATAACATCAAAGAACATTATGTTGAATTTTGATATCGGTCTCTGTACTTCATTTTATGGATTGGCTCTCTTTTGTACTGATAACATTGCCTTTTTACGAAACGCACCAGTCCATCTTAATGTTGATACCATACTTTGTAGAGTGCATGTCTCATAGACAATGTTTAACACATGTGAACGTAAATGTATATCTTCCTTTGTTTGGGCACAATATGCAAGAAATACATGTAGAAGTATACAAAACATTTGCCTGATAACAGATTCACGATGCATAGTGTTGTTTATGTAAAACATGACAGTTTACGCCCTAATGTAAATATACACACAGCACAATACGTATAAGTATATTTGCACGTTAATGTATGTATATACATTGCGTATATAATATTAGTCATAAATACATATCTACATAATTCACCAAATCTAGTTATTTACGCAGCGCGTTTTCGTACATATGCTTGACATTGATACAAACAATGATAAATACGTCTGCTGCGAGTTAATTATTATGTTAATCAAATGCATAAGTTGTTTTTTCTAGTTTGTTTCTATAGAATATGCTGTGCACATAGTATTTATCACGGTATTGTTGTTCGTACAAACTCACCGTAAATTGACATTGACCTGGCAAGGACCTCGATGTCTGAATAAAGTTAATAGCAAAGTACGTCAAACTGTGCATGCAGTATAGTTCGCATATTACCCTTGGGGTTCTGCTTAGGGACTCTTTACTCATGGATTAGGTAGAAATTGATGTTTTCTTAACAAAATACGAACTAAGGACTGTGTTATATATATAGATATTACCCCTACAATGATTTGAGTCGGGCTTTAAACGTACAATAACATATTTGACTTAAGACACAGTTCTTGTACCATTCCTCTTGTTGTTGTACATCAACGAACTTCCGGACAGAGTGAACACCACATCTAGGATCTTTGCTGATGACAGCGTCCCTATACCGTAAGGTCAAGGCAGTTGATGACCCCATCAAGCTGCGGGAAGACCTGGACAAACTACAGCAATAGGAGCATGACTGGATGAGGGACCTTTAATCCCTCTAAGTATGAAGTCCTTTGCTTAACCCCATACAGACACAACGCTGTTCCCATATAACTATAGCAAAGACATTAACAAACCAGGGTACAACACGTTCAGACGACCTATCCTTGAAGCTATATGTCGACAACACGACCAAGAGAACCAACTACAGCATGGCCTTCTTTAGAAGGAACCCGTACAGTTGCCCACAAGAAACCAAGACCAAGGCATACAGGACCCTCGTTCGGCTTACGCTGGATTACATCATCACAGTTTGGGATCCATGTACCCAAGTCTAGGGGCCTTATTCACAAACATTTTAAGACTGAAACTCAGACGTAGACTTTGTTCCTACGTTGTTATTACAGAATGTATTTTAATAAATCCGGCTTAAATTTTAAGTCTGAGTTTCAGTCTTCTAATGTTGACGAATAAGCCTCCAGTTCAACGTAGGGCAGCTCGCTTCGTCATGGTAGATTACCATATTACCAGTAGTACCTCCCAAGTGATGATAGGCCTTGGCTGGCTGTCTTCTGTAACAAAGACGACAACATACCAAGATGACGATGATCTACGGGATCATACGGATATACCAGCAACAACATATCTCTACACTGCAACGATTGGCAACAAAGGGCATGCGGTCAGATATGTTGTCTCATATTACCGGACAGACTATCTTCACTACTCCTGCTTCCCCTCAACTACACATCCGTGGAACCAGCTACCGGAGCAAAATGCCACAGAACCCTCATGTGAGGCTTTCAATATGGGGTTAACACAGGACAAATAACTCCTTCGCAATGCAAAAAGTTTTATTATTATCTGCATTACTTGTTTGCGCCTCGAGTTTGCCTTGTATTGTCGCAAGATGTGCGACAATGCTTCAAAGTGGGTCCTGTGCACAAAACGATACAGATTCACATAGAAATTCCTTCATGAGTGCGTTATTTGGTGCGCATGAGCAGTGAGGCCGATTGGCTAAATCGAATCCGTTGTGCTCTGTGCTAGTTTATGTCACATAAGTATTCTTAACAATTACTGAATAAACTCTAACATATACATAATGATGTACGTATTTTCTTGACGTCATTGTTTACCTCGAGTCAAGAACCACAAAAACTAATGTTTTACTTATAGCTAGGATGATGGATGGTCAATTCAGTTGAGAGCACCTACTTACTGTCACCCTGACATGAATGAGGTCATATTAAACAAGCAGTATGTGTTGTGAAGTGTGGCGAATAATCATCTTGTTTTCACCTCATATTTTACCAAATTGCTGAAACATATCTAGTAGCAAACACTACGCCGGTACGTATTAATGGAGTAATTGTCTAAATGAATACATAGCCTCGGGTTGCTATGCTGCATATTTGTTCCTATCGGTTCGTAAACTTTACGCTTAAATTTGCGTGGTCTCGGATATAACGCACGACGTGGACTAATATACAATAAAACCTCAATAATAAGATCACTCGTGGGACCCTTAATAACTGGTCTTCTTATTGAGGTGGTCTTAATATTGAGATCGAATAAAGAGCAAAACAGTGAAAATTGACTTGAAAATTGTGTTCTTAATTTTGAGGTGGTCTTATTACTGAGGTGATCTTTAGGTGAGGTTTTACTTTAAACGTTTATGCATCGTACATTGCAGTATACTTTGCTTGCCGACGTCAGAATGGGATGTGTTTTTATGTGTCGCCCTAAGAGGAATGAAAGGAATGAGGAAACACTAAGGCGAACAGGCAAACTAAAATTAGTTCTATTATCATTGCATGGGTTGATGTTATACGTTTGTACAATTATATATAAATAAATCTTCACTTCACTTAAATCACTCCAAAACACATGAGTAGCATGTGAAGAAAACAAAGAGAAACCTTTTGGGGCATTAACACGCCATAAGTATTACATGACAGTGTATGAAGCAATTGTATTAAGTTAGTCCTTTGTATTGTCAGATATAATACAACTGTACCGAAACATTGATTGGCGGTCACTCTAAGTTTCCGCCGTTTTTTACTTTTGATAGAAATCTTATTAGCATATTTTTTGTACAATAATGCATGAATCTGGGGTTTTAAAGTACATTCTTCTGAATATCACGTGACTATCATTAAACATTCAGCGACTTATTGTGATACTCCGTAGAATTTAATTCGGGCACGCATGAATTTAAAAGGTTAACTGGAATACTGGTATTTCGAAATATTCTCTACAGTACTCCCAATCAACTACCTTTAATCTGTTGACAGAAACTTGAAGCCAAAGTCCATTGTCGGTTCTTTACACTGTGTAGTTCAAGAACCAGGGGCTTTATTCACAAAACTTATAAGACTGAAACTCAGACTTAGACTTCAAAATGTTGTATGATAGTTTGGTTTCTATGTTATTATAATTTAATAGATTTTAATAAAAATTTGCGAAAGTGTAGAGTGGGTATCAACAACTATTCAGACAAAATTTAAATCTTTAAGATTTAAGGAAAAAGAAATGCCGGTAAATATAAGTTTTGCAAATTTAAAGTGTAAGCCTGAGTTTCAGTCTTAAATTGTTTGTGAATGAGACCCCTGGGGGCGTCTTTGAAGAGTATTCTGTATCTAGAACCGTTCATCTAAAAGAAATCTAAATTACTTCATAGTTTTCTAAGGGGGCTCATCTACCTTGTAGACGACGATGAATAAACATACACAGACAATTGCGTTTTACACATTGCCAATGACAATTGAACTACGAGACGACAAGACAAAGACATCGTGTGAACATGATATCTTGTCAATTAGGTGTCAACTGTTTTATCAAATTTCAACCGCCTATTGACCACATCAAAGCCTTTCTTTCGAAGCTTCGGTAAAATTGAATTTCAGGATGTGAAAGTTCAGGTGAATAAACTATCGAGATCATGACCAAAGCCATAGGGGCTCGTAACGGTGTTTAATAAACAGTGGGCTATATTATTATATGGTTATATTTCATCTGACCAAAGGCTTATAATAAGATACTGCTACAAACCCCTATGGACCAAAACATGTCAACAGATTATGTATCCGAAGTGACTGACCGACAACACAGCGACTTAACAACATTCTGGCTACGCAGAGTGAAAAGCCGAATTATTAATACCCCTTATTGTCGACAATGGTGACATGAAAGGTTTGTTACAGGAAAAAATTGACACTGTTGTTGAAGAGAGGTTGATGCTCGAGAGAGGACCGTATTGGAGATGTTACACTCTATATAAGTGACTTACCGACAATACAGTGACCTAACATATGCTGGTTACACATAAAAAAGCCACAGCTTTAATACTAGAACCCTATTGTCGACGATTATGACTTTCAAGTACTATATTGCTTTAGCGTCTTTGAAACGATTAGCCAGTTTTGGTTTATATCACAAACGATTCGCCAAATCTTCACATCAAGGATTCGGAGTATTATAAGCATCAATCTATTTAGTCAGTTTTTACAAGCGCAACCATTCCAGTGCAACACCCTTTGAGCGACGCACTTTTTTGACTGTTGTTGAGAGTATTGTTGCTCGACAGAGATTAGGAAATTATTATACAGGAACATTTTATGATGTTGTTGAAGTAGGGTTATTGCTCAAGAGAGGGCCGCACTAGTGTGATTGTACTTTGATTTTCACATGGCAAAGAAATGTAACATAAAACGGTTATTTTCGAAGTATATTATAAATCATATTAGTACCGTTCAACGAAACGGTATCACGTGACATTTGAACATTCATTTCAATTTAACCAAGACATAACAAAACAACCATGTCCAACGTCTTATTAGAAGGCACACCCATGTAATTCTGGCGTCAAGTCGATATTGTATCACAGTATGCACACTATCAGAACAAACTTGTCGACCTCAATCATGTGATGTCATTATCATTAAGGAAGATCAAGACGTCATTAAAATCACATTAATGTCAATGCTGCACAATGCATTGTGGGTGCTGATACACGTGTTTTATATCAAGTATGTACTTAAAGGCATTACTCGCATTGAATATGGTTTAGGTTTTATAACTTCAATGACAAAATAAAAACAGATCGCCTTGATTGTTCATTAAATAACAAATGTAAAATCGTACCATCCAAAGTAGCATGTGTTGTCAATGCAAACAACATTAGATATATAGTGACAAAAATTATTCAACGATCCATTCTTAAAGTATTTCATTTATATCAAACTGAGTAAGAGGTCGAATTAATGCATATTTTATAGAACAGAACATTCCTACAGTATATTTTGGTCTGTTCTATGAAATATGCATCATTACAAACCAACAGTTTTACTTGAAGTAAATGGCTTGCTTGATGGTACGTCATATAATGAACAGGTGTTTGGAGATATCATTCAAAATGGTCACTAATAAAATTATATATGGTTATGTCGTGTTATATAATTCAACCTATTGTTTATTGTTGGAAGAAAAAACATTACTTTATTTAATAATGTCACAAGCTAATTAAGCGACGGACGACGCAGAAAACGGTAAAAGCATTGACTAAAGCGATGAGTGTCTACCGCAATTTAAGGTGAACACACACATTACGCCGGCATTAATAAATTTACATGTCACTTTTTTGTCATGGCTACAATTAAATTTACAACCACATTATTAAAACACAAACATCAGTTTGTTCGTACAAGTCACATAAAGTCATTTAAGCACTTTTTTCTTTATCCATTGAAAAAAAATATTTTGGGCGAATGGAGTTGACAAGGAAGTGGTTTTGATGTTCACGTGTAAGGTAGATTAAATACTGTCATCAACATTATAACATAATAATGTATGGATAATGCGGTTGTTTTAAGACAAATCATTTAAATAGAATTTCTTAAAGCAGCATAACATTTGTTATGTGTTATGTCATTTGTATATTTAAAAAAAGTTGTTTGCATATTTTATAAGGTATGGCATCCTTGCCGAAGAAAATAGTTTTTATTTCATCAAATTCGACATAGTTTGTGAGAAATAGGACATTTAAAGCTGGACTATGTTCCGGAAGACACATTCCCTACTTTCGTTTTGATATCGGCTACTTTCAGTTCAGAAACGTGTCAATATCAAACTCACAGAAAGTATTCAAAGTTTGTGAAATGAAATGCAGTTTGGGTAGGTGTAAACTGCCATTTAGACTTCAGAGAAATATTAAAACATATCATGCCACTTTAATACGTTAAATAGATGTAATAATGAAGAACAATGACACATATAACAAAGCGGTGTAGAGTAACTGACAGACATGTGATGTTATGATTCACGGAAACTCGAGATAAACACGTTGTTGTCAAAACCGCATTAAATGATCAAGTCATGTGTCGTATACGCTGTGTCACGTGACAGCTGGAAGTCACAAGATTTGTTTCCGTTACCGACAACATTGGCTCAGTAGTCTTGATGATGTCTAGTATATCATTGTATATGAGTTGCGCACTTAATGAGATAATTGCCTTTTGTTTTAAATAACTGCAAACAACATTGTACAGTCCATGAGCTCAGAGTGTCAATTATCGTAACTTGCTAGAAGTTGCTAACGGCTGTCAAAATCACCTGACTGTCTGTCAACGTTTCCCGTTTGTATATAATCATAAACTACCGTTTATGGCATTCAAAGTCATAAAGAACAAAGAAATCAACAAAAATCGCTAACAAATGTGCTACAAAACTGTTTGATATACATTTTGTATGCAGAACAAAGCATTTCAGAACAAAAAATCTCGTTCAAATGGTGTGAAGGATTGTATAACCAAAAAGGACTGTTAAAATATGCAACATTTTGTGCTAAATTCACGTATATCACGTCTTTTTAAGTATATACAATTTAGTTTTGTTATTAAATTAAATATGCACAGTATAAATTATGTTGACGAAGCGACCTTGCAACAACATGCTTAATTCGTGTTTTATCTATTTGCGTCTCACACGCACACATTTTACACAGCAGACATGTGTGGACAAGGTGATGGAATAAAACATTGTACCTATGGGGAGTGTGGAGTAAACATTATAATACGACCACCCTTGGGACCCTCGAAAACTGGTCTTCTAATTTGAGTGGTCTTAATATTGAGGTCGAATAAAGAGCAAATCGGTGAAAAGTGACTTAAAATTTATGTTCTTAATTTCGAGTCGGTCTTATGTTTGAGGTGGTCTTTAAGCGAGGTTTTACTGTACACAGCTTCGGTACCAAACTAAGTAACATTAGTTTTGTGTCTGACGCCCGAAGTACGAGGGCGGTCCTCAAGTTCCCAGACTGTGGTGTTTACGAAACTCAGCATGTATTGAATGCTTAACATAATAAATTATGAATAAATATTGCACATGGTTTCTAAAGAGTTGTTATAGCGATCAGGAAAGCGTCACGAGCACTCTAAAACAAATCTCTCTTTTTTGTCCTACTAGTTACGATGGCCGATATCTCCTAACTTGGCCCGAAAATGCCACACCAGACTTATTTGCACATTCCGGTAACTTATTGACTGTCGCTCTTATGTCACTTATCTTAAAATAGAATTGTAAAGATGCGTGACTAGTATGAATATTCATGAGTTAAAAATAATATTTAATGCGTCGGTCGTAAAATGGGGAATTATCTAATGTTAAAGAAAAACGGAACAATCGGAACTGCTCGGTGGTATCCGACAAAACTCAGAAGACAGAATCATATTAAGATCTGACCTGAATTGAATAAATAATACAATCATTATAATCGACCCTTTCCTAGAAATAGATGACATCCATTTCGGGAAATGAATGTACAGAATGTACAAAATGTGTATGAAAATGGTAAGTATTTAGTGACTAGTAAGAAAATATGTTTTATTTTTAACTTTTCTCGTATACGTTTAGATATGTTTACTTGACATTGATTGAGGCTTTTTATAAATATGCAGGTGTAATATTTTATTTTATTTTTGACCCATAATGCATTTTTTCTTGATAAGTTAAGGTAACTCGTGACCGGACAAGTTTTATGATTCCGGCAAAATATCAATGAATTGGTCAAACATACATCAATATTCGTCAATGCTTAGCGGGTCTGAAAATTATCTCATTCCAAGATGGCCCTTTATATATAAAGAAGGAAATAAGGTTATCGTGGTCATCTGAACCATTTGAAGGTTCAGATTTGTTGTGCAACATAAAACAAATCCGAGATGTTACGATTGCTGGTCACTGCAGATCCAAAATGGATTTCGGTAAATTCAACGATATTCAGTGGCTTTCGGTAATGTATAACGTACGCCTTATCGAAAGGTTTAACCAATCCGCGTCAAGGTTACAAACGTTGTTCAGTTGAAGAGAAGTTGGTTTAGTGGTTAACATTTTAATTGGTTTACACCACACTGATATGCAAATAGCAAAGCCTTGTTAGTACGACTGCGCCATAAATGTAAGTATGCTTATATTGCATCCGAACTAAAACATAGTGCACAATAGTTCAGGAGCCAACTTTCATGATACAGTCTGTATCGCTAAACGTCTCCGCTTTACGATGGCCTAAGGCTATCGTTCAAATGATAGCAACAGTTATACGTTCATATTGGCGTTATAATGGGCACATAGACGGTCAATTACGGACAAAAGTATATGTTCATGTGTCCTGATTTAGTTATTTGGTGACAAGCTGAGATGGATAAGCCAATAATGTCGATAAACGACCATAAATTAAAATGTCTACACTTCATATTCCTGTGAAAGGACGTACAATCGATTAGGCTATACCAAACTGGATCAACGTTTACCGAGTGAATGACAACACCCCTCCCATCGATGTTTGCTGAGGATGGAAAAATACAGTAAAACCTCACCTAAAGACCACCTCTATATAAAGAGCACAATTTGCAGGTCTATTTTAGGGGAGAGTAAGGCAATCGATAGTTAATGTAAGAAGTTGTAAGAAACGCAAGTGAAGATGTCAGAGAAAATGCTCATTCTGAGGATGTTATCATTACAAATATAGTCGTTTTCTTTGTTATTTGGGATGTATTGTTAAAGTAATATTATGCTCATCTTTTTCTTCAATTTGTTATCGAAACAAACATAAAAAATATATTTCTTATAGTTAAAATATCAATAAACATGCATTAACAAAGAATTAACTCATATTGTTTTGATCCGTATTTGTTGATGAAAGATGTCTGTACAAAATAAATTTAAAAAAAAACCTTCCATTTTTTTTAACAATCAGGCTATTTACAAGTTGTGTCTGTTAGTAATATTATGGAGAAAAAAGATATTTGCAATCGGCTGTACATTTCAATGGTTCTTATTAGAGATGTTTTAGCCAATGTAACAACAATACTGGATGAAGCACATTATGTTCAGATGAGCCAGAAACATCTTTAATCATTAATTTGTATGTTATGTATTGTGGTTTATAGCCGTATTTCCTGTCAAGAAAGATGCCGGAGACAAAAGCGTATGTTTGATACCCACTGGACTCTGGTAGGTGAAATATTCGAAAAATGATGGGGTCGCTTGACCGTGACGTATCTGATTTGGTTTGGCCTTATAGTTAATTAAGAAGATCGATAGATAAGTTGTCACTATCGTGAAACTAACTAACCAAGATAATTACTCTTATATTTATGTACAGTATTATACGGTAAGAGGAATGACGAATTTGTCTTAATTGCAATTACATTAGTCATTTACGCTGAAATCGGTATGACTATAAATACAAATGTGATTAGCACAGTTACGTACACGATCAGATTATTCAAGTCTAACCATCACGCACTAGACCGAGCAGCTTTATGAAACAATAAAAAGATAAATCAGTACTATCACGGTGCCATGCATAAAGGCCATACCGTGCCGTACCGGGCCAGATAATCAACTCGAACTTGTCGGACGACCGGCTTCAAGAGCATCACACAGTCTCATCTTTCTAAAGGTTACGATAAATTAGATTTCAACTGATAAACCTAATGAAAAGATCATTTAATGACAGACAATCCATATCAATCAGAGTATATAACCTAACTGAAATTGAAAATATATTTAAACCAATAAGTTATTAAACCAATTTAGCCGCAACCAACAATCATACCGCAAATAAGTTTGATTTTTACATCATACATTTTGCTTCATCTGTTTTTTTCTGTCTACCATTTAGGTCATACATTGTACTTCAATTGTTTGTTTGTGATATCACTACCCACGGGAGAGTGTCACGAGTTATCGCCCCTTCTATATCCCTTCTATAGTATATGTTCCATGTAAACGTCACGAGTTCACGCCCATTCTATATCACATCTATAGTATATGTTCCAGGTAAACGTCACGAGTTATCGCCCCTTCTATATCACATCTATAGTATATGTTCCAGGTAAACGACACGAGTTATCGCCCCTTCTATATCCCTTCTATAGTATACATTGTATGTTCCAGGTAAACGTCACGAGATATCGCCCCTTCTATATCACATCTATAGTATATGTTCCAGGAAAACGTCACGAGTTATCTCCCTTCTACATCCCTGCTATAATATATGTTCTAGGAAAATTGTCACGAATTATTTCCCCCTTCTATATCCATTCCATAGTATATGTACCAGGGATTGTCACAAGTTCTCTCCCCTTCTATAGGGTGCACATGTATACAACACTTGCTATAGTAGGGATATAGATGGGGAAATAACTCGTGACAACCACCTGTGGTCCCTACCCAGAATGAATAGGATGTGTCGGTAGGTCGTCGACGATTTTTTTTTAAATATGTTCCTTATGATTCGCCTGTCACTAAATGGGAGAATGATACTTAAAATAAACGACGGAAGAGCCAAAACTTGAACATCTTCCATCGGTCGATGAGTGCCGCCAACAAACAATTTGTAAAGAATTGCCTTATGTACAGGTGTTTTATTGTTCGATGATGTATTATCTATTTGCTGTCCCCTGAGATATACGAATATCATTTTAAACAATAACATTTCGTTTACGGGCTATGTTGCTAAATTCTATACGATATGAAGACATTTAAAATTAGAAGACCTTCGACCAATACAGTAAAGTTCCGCTTCTATGACCACCGGTATACTGATTGAAAATACAGTAAAACCTCACTTAAAAACCACCTCAATAATAAGACCACTCAAAAATTAAGAACACGATGTTCAAGTCCAGTTTGAATGTTTCTGCTCTTTTTTCAACCTCAATATTAAGACCACCGCAGTATCCAAGTTTTCGAGGATCCCAATGGTGGTCTAATTATTGAGGTTTTACTGTAGTCGTTAAATCAAGTCGTTCTCATTGTCGAGTCCCATTGAATATCGGGTCGAAGCACAAGTCATAAAAATGCCTTTGGGTAAAACAATGTAGCTAAGTATAGTTATGAAAATATTTTGATATTGTTTTATCACTTTTCTATAGTATCATTCTTCACCGTAAATATGCATGCATGTTTTTTGAAAACATTTGTTGGTAAATGTTTAAACAAATGTTTTCTCTGTCCGAAGTTTCCTAGCGCCTCAAGCCTAGTTGATCATCCGTATTATAAACTGGACAAAACTTAATTATTGAATGATAAATATTATTATATGATATTCAAAAATATTACCTGTACACAAAAAGCGGCGAATGCGAATAACACCAAAGTATCCATTCCGCTGTTGTTGTTTCCACGAATCACGAGAAGGAACTGAGTGATATTTCACTTAAGTTACACCTAATAAATACTTCTTAAAACAGACCCTGTGTAGTGGAGTTAGACACTGTTTTACACTCCTGTTTCATTTATCTGCTTGCATCACATGATATTAAAATCACAAATTTTAGAAATTCTCTGACCACTCCGCGGAATGATTGATAGAGTGAAAAGAACGAATACGTGTGCATCACTTGGAGTTACAACTTAATAGATCAAAATTATGTGTCAAGGTATGGTATAAGACGGATCTGTTGGATGAGACAAACAGAATCACTGTAGCGTGACAGTAACGATTGTCGCTTGTCATCATTCGTGAGGGATTAAATATACATCTCCATCCATCGTGGGAAGAAATTACCTGGGATGATAGACTGGACCCACTGTCTCTATCAGTTCGTATTATAACACAGGACAGTACGCGGGGTACCAGACTAAATTGGATGAGTGATACGATATATGACCAGCATTAGAATGACGATGATAATTGTCCTAGTACCATCTTATTTGGCAATAATTCAGCATTTGATACAGTATTTCGACGAGACATTTTCGTATGTCATGATGTTACTGATTTTAGGAGTCAATTAATGACCCAGAAGCAATATAACACTTATGGCTCACATCAAAGGAATTAACCGATATAAGGATGCAAATTATATATTTTATTTGAAGTTAGATGTAGCGTATTTGTGGAATAATACCCATGTATCATTTTATATATATTTCATCAGTGAATAAAATAATATAAAATCACGTGACGTGACGTCAATATCAGGTCCAATCGTGTGTCCAATCGTGAGCATACCCTAAATGCAACAAGGTTAGTTTTTACCGGTAAAATAAGTATTTACAATTTATGCAACAAATAAAATTTTACGTTCGTGTTGTCATTTTTATACCGAAACTATTAAACTTATGTTCAATAAATCCCTATCCTCTATATAATTGTACCACCAAACATTGTACTGCCAAGCATATACATTAAACAGACAGTCGTAATTACCTTTGGAAGAAGTTACTTAATTACAGTTAAAATGTTCACAAGAACGGCGTAGATTGTGTCACTGCCAGTACTAAATATGTAAATGAAACAAACATAAATAGCACAACATATTACAACGTTCAACGCTACTCAACACTCAGTATAATCTGTCACTTAGCCGAGACATTAAACTAGATGTTGTTGTTCAAGCTAGTTTTCCAGGAATATGGAGATTTATTCAAATGTAAATTTCACACATGTTGGTTGCAAAAACGATCATAATATCTGTTTAGTAATTTATATTACAATCATCATTAGTATGAACTTATGTCCAAATAAATGTGATACAGCTAGTATCCCTAAATGACCAATTATAACTGTTGAGCAGTGTATTCAAAACTACTAAGGGACAACAAATGTATTAATTGCTTTTATGGGAAAAAAAGAGATTTATCAGCAAAGAGAAACAATGTGAAGTCATTGGTTCCGTAACGAGAGCAACTATCTAACAGACGCATGGGGAGTTCACTGGCATTTTCGCCCCAGAAAAATGAAGTTCGGATTCTTCAGTTCTTTTCGGTAACTTAGATATTTTTACGGAAGCAATTGACTCCTTTTGTCTCGATGTAGTTACATGACTGCATATATAACCCTGAATGACTCTTCTATGCACAAAAACACTTATTTACCAGGCCATATGCATATAAAAGGCATATAAAAGGCAGTCCTTAAAAATGGTGTACCATGTAAATTTTTGGTGAGGAGGTAATAAATATGTTTTTGATTATTTTTATGGTCATACTAGCAAAAAAAATCACACTCAGATCCCTTTTTAGGGGCCATTTTCATTGATAGGTAGGGTTATGCCAAACAACCGATTTTTTATTTATGGCCTTACAAAATCGTTAGTACTTTTACGAATCACAAAACATGCTAACATCGAATTGGACTTTAAACAATATAATTTTATTGTACCATTAAAATTATTGCGAAATAAGTTTTACATGATGATTATTAAACACCACGCTCTGATTTACTCATAACATGATGGATCGCATCGATCAGTAACAACCGGATGTTTGAAATATAGAGCGGTGTCGATACATCAATTTTACATTACTAACATCACCTACGCCAATTGAACTCTATGTGTTTCATAAATCCAGCCAGGCGAACAGTTATTTTTGAACGTATCAATCCCAGTACGCGGATTTTTATATTTTGAAATGCATTAAAACAACAAAACACGCTCGATTAATTTGACGTACTCTGATGATGCATTTATACAGATTATGAATTGTTCTACACTTAAAACCATGACAAAACTATTTAAACATTAGAAAATGTTAACTGTTTAAAATATGTGGAATGTCATTTTTTGTTCAATTATCTAATCAGTTTTGTTACATGTTTTGTGAACACTGAGTGTTTTCCTTTGACATAAAAATGAAGTCAGAATACATTTCTATTCGTATGAACTTGAGCTTGACGGGGCGACGGGTATACACGGTACTTGGTGGGAATTTGAATTTGACTGATTCCGGGTCCCGGGAAATAGACTTTTGTCGGACTCGATATTTAATTGATCCCGGAAGTGGGAAATTAGCATCGTCCACTTTGGGAATTTAGACAAAATGTTTGGCACTAGGGCACGGAATTAGCTCGACCATTGAAGACATATTGTCTAATTCCCATAGGTCTGCACACTGCCCCCCGGGATTAAATATTACTACATTTGTATGCCTACTGTTCCTGACAGCGCTTTGATTCCACTCCCGACAATGATGGCATCGGAAAGTGCTAAAGAAAGAAGGGTATACTGTGATGTTCACTTGTTTCAAAAGAAGTACGTATATGGCGTCAACTCGATGAGAACATCGGTTGAGATGATAATGCACGGATCACTAAATATTTCATTTTCTATTCCAGTATAAATTGTGTATCATTTATTGGACAGAGAAATATGTTAATCACTGGCCTCAGTGAACCTATCACTATCAGTATGCCATTAAAGTATGTTGTGGGTACTATAAGGGTATTTGTGTTAGGGGAAATTACTTAATTATTAGAATACAATCAAGGAGTTAATTAAAAAAAAAACGAAGTATAATGAATTAATAACCTTTTTCATAACTATGTATGCTCATTGACATAGATATTCATAGTTATACATATCTATGTAGCTGTTATGTTCAAGACATACACAGATATATAATCAGTATTTAATTTGAATCATTACTTTTGCCTCCCAAACCTTTGAAAGACAAAATTTACATTTACGTTAAAACGATACATATAGAACTGTCAACATTGACCATGCTTTTAATAACGGTATGCAAGAAAGGAGTTGAACAGAGATTTTAGTATTTAGATAGAAACTAGAATCGTCACGAATGCATGAATGTATGAATGTATGAATGCAATGGCAGAAAAAAAGTAGAAACAGAAAGAGACAAATCGTGAGACCGGATTGGTTTGTGTTGAGCTACCAGGGAATTTATCAGATTCCGTCGGCATAGCTCGGATCTCATTGTGGAATTGAGTTTGTTTACCTTCGCCACCGGGATGACCCATATGGGTCTTATTGTTCGAAAGATTGAGCAACACGTTGACAAAGGGCCGCTTGAGGTACTTATCATACGTTGATCAACTGGGTACGGCTTATTGTACGGTCACAGTTGGATTTTATACAGTCTCTTAAAATGGCGGTTTGTTTTGACATGAATGAAATTGAATTACTGATGCGACCTGCGTATGTATACATGTAATTACTTCATTTTGTTAAATATGGAACTTATTTCAATTGATTTATATCCACAACAAAGCTTAAATCTTAACATCGGGATATAATAGATGTCATGCAAAAATGCGAAGTTGTATAATTATCGGATAACATTTTCGGACACAAATATGTCATTCTTTAAATCTTACTGTGATGTACATCTTTATACTGTTGCTCGGAGTTGTATTTAATAATTAAAAATTATTTCCATATTCCATGGTAGAAGTTTGTGACTGCTAGCTCTACTTATCACTGACTTTTAATCTTGCAACTAACTTACTAAGTTTGATATTTTATCAAGAATCCAGACAGTTGTGCAACATCTACATCGTACGAAATCGCTGTCATGAATGACCGTTACGTTTCGGTTAGTGGCTAGAAAAAGGTAAAAGCGTTTAAGAAATAAGCATTAGAGTAATAGAAAAGATAGAAGTAGAAAGTTAACAGAAAGAGTGCATAAGAGATAGTTCTGAAGTAAATGTCTACTTATTACTTGGGAAATATACCTTTACAAGCACAGAAGAGAGTTTCGTAATAGTTCTAGAGTTAGTTATCTGGAGCAACCTTCTTATATGACGGCTCAGTCCGAACTGACGGTAACAGTGGAAGGGTTCCGATCGTGCGCATGCGCGTGTATCGAACGGCTCATAGAGGCCGTATATGCGGAACCATTTCCACTACACTCTCCCCCGTTTTATTCAAAAAGGGGGGTGTTAGGGGTTACCTTACCTGTCCCTGGAGTCACTCTGTTCCCTATTTAGTGTCATAAGGAACTTTACATTTCCTGGCTACTTTTCCCAGTACTTTGCACTTACTGGGCACCTATGGAAGTCAACTTCTCATAACGAGCACCAGCGTCTTCTCAGTCCTCTCGCTTTAGTGTCAGAAAGAGGACTCTACACCTGCATGCCGTAGAGTTTTCGTGCGTTTGTCACAGAAACTCAGACATCTCAGCGGGGTTTTCAGGAGAACTCTGTTCCCTATTTAGTGTCATAAGGAACTTTACATTTCCTGGCTACTTATCCCAGTACTTTGTACTTACTGGGCACCTATGGAAGTCATGTTCTCATAACGAGCACCAGCGTCTTCTCAGTCCTCTCGCTTTAGTGTCAGAAAGAGGACTCTACACCTGCATGCCGTAGAGTTTCCGTGCATTTGTCACAGAAACTCAGACATCTCACCGGGGTTTTCAGGAGAACTTTGTTCAACTTCAACCATCTGTAGTTGTACACTGGGGACACCAATATTTATCAATGTCCAGCGCTTGGGTTGCTGTGACATTCACACAAGACCCATGAAACCAGTCCTCGCAGCCATCGCACTGAATCATAAACCTTTCCTGCCAGGGTTTGCGGCACAGACAATACAGAGTGTTATCCACTCCCCCATCACTTGGATCATCTGGGTTATCTAACCAGGTCTTGATCCATTCGGGCAATTTGCGATCCCGGCAGGGTTTCATTCGGTCATGATTTACCACAAACATTGATTTTCGCAATTTAATTCTATACAGAGAGGCAGATATTTTCTTTGTGATCACTGCAGGACCCTTCCATGGAGAGCTGAGTTTCCTGCACTTGCCTTTTAGTACCGCAGTATCTAAAAGGTATATTATATCACCTTCTGCATATGGGCGCTCCAAAATACGGACATCGTAGTCTCGCTTCATTCTTCCTAGAGATGTTTTTAGCTTGGACCGTGCAGCTGCATATGCTGCTTGCACGTTTTTCATGATCGTTGCCACATATTCGTCTACCGGCACTGGTTCTCTTTCAACCAGTGGGAACATCAAGTAGGCCGGGGTGTTGACCTCGCGACCTAACATGAGTTTGTTGGCGGTGAAGCCCGTGCTTCTGTTCACTGCACTTCTGAGTGCACCTGCAATCTGTGGCAGATGCACATCCCATTGATCTTGGGCGTCTCCAATGTAACATCGGACGGCATCCATCAGGGTTCTGTTGAACCGTTCCACTTGCCCATTGGCCGATGGCCTATAGGGCGTCGTTCTGGTCTTATGAATCTCAAACACCTCACATAGTGTCGTGAAGAGTTTAGATTCAAAGTTTCTTCCCTGGTCAGAGAAAACTTGAAAGGGATACCCAAACCTTGAAAAGAAGTGATCCACGGCTGCCTTGGCCGTCACCTCCGCTTTTTGTGAAGGTAACGGCACACACTCCACCCATTTTGTGAACTGATCCACCATCATCAGGATATGTTCATTACCTCTTGGAGTCGTGGGGAGGGGACCTAGAAAGTCTATGTGTACCCTCTCCATTGGAGCACTTGCTTGGTATTCCTTCATTGGCACTTTACCATATTTCTCTGATTTCTTGTTTCTGTTGCATACCCCACAAGCTGAGACATAATTTGCAATGTCCTCACTCATGTGGTACCAAAAGAACTTCTCCTTTGCCCGCAACTTTGTGCGGGCAATACCCTGGTGTCCTGCTGAAGGCAAGTCATGATGATTGGTCATGACCTCTTCCTTCATACTCGATGGAATAACGAGGTCTTTCTCTTCGCCATCTTTTCTCTGTCTGTATAGCACACCATCGATTAACACGAACAGCTCTTTATTCAGCCAGTATGACTTTGCACACGGGCTGCTCAGGAACAAATCACTCTCGGTTGGAACAGTTGAATTAGTCAACCATTCCAATATCTGTACCATGTCGGGGTCTTCTTTCTGTGCCTTTCTCAGTGTCTCCAAGTCATATCCCCAACATGACGAGGAAGCACCCTTCACATCTGACACAGTCATCCCACACACAGTGACCTGTACACCATTGTCTTCAGCTCTGATCTCTATGTAAAGATCATTTGCTCCACCCGGTTCCCATGCCACACTAGACTCATCGACACCAGAGACCTTTGGTTCTCCCAATGTATCCAGAGACAGTGCACATACTTCTGTAACCTCATCAGCTATAGTTTCACAGCCGGGAAGTTTGTCTTCTACCGTCTTGCCACTGTTATCATAATTTTGGCTGCTTGCTGTAAAATCTTGCACCAAAGTTGACTCCACAGAATCTCTCCCCTCACTCTGAGGTAAGGATTCACAATTCACATCCAGTGACTCACACAGTTCACCACCAGTCCTGGATTTACCACATGGGTTAGCAGTTGTTCTCTTGGCCAACACGCCCGGGGCTCCGATCTGTGACTGCTCATCAGTCTTAGACCTATCACAAAGTGTTGCCAACCTAACTGCATCATCCACATCTCGGATGAAGTTTCCCCATTGTTTGTCAACTCTAGTACAATATTCACAACCACCACATGGTAGGTCTTTCAGTTTGACACCAGTAACTAACATGTTGCATAGGACATCTGCCTGAGGTAAACGGGAAAGCGCGTCCGCATTCCCATGTTTACTACCGGACCTATGTTCTACTATCATGTTGTATTGGGATAGCTCTTCTATCCATCTGGCCAACTGTCCTTGTGGTTCTTTGAACTTCAGCAACCAAGTTAGACTCGAATGGTCGGTTCTAACGACAAATGGTCTCCCCAACAAGTAATGCCTGTATTGCCTTGTAAATCTTACTATAGCTAACAGTTCTTTACGAGTTGTGCAGTATCTGTGCTGTTCTTTGGTTAACGCATAGCTGCCATAGGACACTACACGTTCTATTCCATCTTGGACTTGGGATAGTTCTGCGCCAATAGCTATGTCTGACGCATCAGTATCCAAGTAGTAATCTCCCTCTTGCCTTGGGAGAGCAAGCACTGGCTCTGTGGTCAATGCCTGCTTTAAAAGGTCGAAAGCGTCTTGCTGGGGCTTTGCCCAACAAAACTTGTGTTTTCCAATCACCCTATATAAAGGTTCGGCTGATTTGGAAAAATTCTTGACGAAGCTTCTGTGATAATTGGCTAATCCCATGAAGCGCTCAACATCTTTGGAGCACGTAGGGGTAGGCCATTCAGATACTGTTGCCATGTCAACTGTGGACATAGCTATAGTGTTGCTGTTTACTATTCTGCCTAGGAACTCGACTTCTTTCTGGAACAGAACACATTTATTTGGTTTCAGTTTCAGACCATGTTGCCTAAATCTTTGCAAAGCTTGCTCAAGGTTAATCAAATGATTTTCAAATGAATCACCCATAACAAGTATGTCGTCCAGGAAAGCCAAAACCGTTTTCCAGTTTAGCCCACGTAACACCAAGTTCATGACTCTAGCGAATGTTGCGGGTGCATTACATAGGCCAAAACCCATTCGGATGTGCTCGTACAATCCATACTTTGTATGGAATGCAGTCTTCCTTCTGTCTTCTGGCTTAATATTTACTTGCCAATAAGCTGAGTTGGCATCCAGCTTGGAAAACCATACATTACCGGACAGGGTATCCAAGCAGTCGTCCACCAGTGGTAATGGAAATACATCTTTTACAGTAACATTATTGACTGCTCTGTAATCGATGCACCATCTGACGCTGCCATCACGTTTTCTGATGAGCACCGGTGATGATGCCCATTCAGAAATGGATTCTTGAATGACCCCAGCCTCAAGCATTTTCTTGAGATGGGCTTCTTCTTCACCGACAAAACATGCTGGTGTTCGCCGTAACCTTTGCTTGATCGCACGAGCATTGCCTGTGTCAATGCTGTGCTCTATGTCTGTAAACGTACCTAGGTCAAACTCTGACTTAGCAAAAACATCTTGGTATGCAACTAGCACTTTGGCTAATTGCATCTGCTGCTCTGATGTAAGATGCCTCTTTGAAGCATCATACATGGACTGCAAGTGCTCTGGGATGTCTTCAGCACTTATCTTCGTATCTGTTTCCTTCGTGGTGGTCATCTGTTCTACTGAAACTTTGTTCAGCAGATCATCTTCGTCAACATAGCCGGCAACAGGATATGCTCGGCCAACTTCCCGACCTTTCTTCAGAAGTTGGTATCTGTCTGTTGCGTTTACTATACACATAACTGGACTTTGTCCAGCTTTGTTTACTACCCTCGGGCCAAAAATGTTTAAATCTTCACATGGCTCTATTAAACAGTCAGGCATGGTATCTTTTACATTGCATTTGATTTTTACAACAGAGTTTGGGGGAATTACCCTACGCTTAGAAATAGTCACCCTAGAGACCAATGGGACGCCTTCATTAATACCCATATTCATAGTTATTAAATTACCCCCATACTTAAAGGTACCTTTACCTACATCTAGAGTGGCTTCCCCTTTAATCATAAGATCCATCCCAAACAGCATGTCATGTTCAATGGGTGCAACATAAATCTGACCACAGTACGAGCTTTTACCAATACCTAACCTAATAGGGCCTGCAATGAAACCAGTCATGGACATTTTTCGTCCTGCTGTATCTAATCGGACTGTTTTAATCTTTTTAGGCGGATTTTTTAACGACGCATAAATCTTGTCAGAAATGATAGTGACTTCAGCTGCGGAGTCAACAATGGCCTCAACCCATTGATCACCAACCTTCACTGGAATTGACATGGCTGCCAGTGATTTCAGCATGCGCACCTTGACAGTTATTAATTTTTCACCGTCAGTGCCTTCAGATAGCTGCTCTTTAGTGTCAGAGCTGCTATTCCGGTCATTAACACTTTCTGCTTGGTTATTGTGGTTACCACTGGTCCTCTCGCCTCGAGTGTCAAGGCTTGGGGACTGTCTGATAACCTCTTTAACCTTACAGTTAGGGTCAATTTCTTTGGTTCCCTGTCCTTTAGTGGCAGGACTAGGAATGACATTCATTGGCCTTGCTTTGCAAGGGTCTTGGTTACTTCGGTTGATGTCTAGGGAGCCCTTTCCGACCGGGATCGTGGTGCGGCTCACTGGCACGATCCTTACTCGTTTAAATTACCCTGGGTTGGACAGTCTTTAGATTGGTGCGTGGTGTCATTGCAAAAATAACATTTTCTGGGAAATGGGCAGTCACGGGCGAGATGTGATGTTTGATCACACCGGAAACATCGACGAGTACCTCTTCCTCGGCTGTAACCGCCCCTTCCCCTCCAGTTATTGGTCTGAGGTTTCAACAAACCAAACTGCTCTTTGAGTTCTAGTAACTCCTTCCTTATGCTGTCAAGCTCTGATTTTTCTGACAGAGCTTGAACAGCACATACCTGGGCCGTCTCACATTCATCATAGTTTGTGGCTGTGACTACTGGGGCTTTTCTAGGCCTGCGCGCCAACATATCTGATTTTGAATGTTGGTAAAGACGTATGTCATTCATTGCAGCTTCAATTGTATTGTATTGCTTCATGAACGCACTATGACCAGCGTCCATGTCGGTCAACCCTTGACAAAATTTGTCAATGGATTGTTGGTTGCTGTAGACTTCTGGTAGGTCTCTGAAGGCTTCAGCTGCAAGTGATTGAACACGGTCTGTCCAATCTTCCATACCCTCATCTTTCTTCTGAGCAGCACTGGCAAACTTTGCTTGCGCAGATGCTGGTAGTTCGGCACCAAATCTACTTTCGAGTTTGGCTAACATTTTTCGATATGGTAGGCTTGGGTTGCTTTGCAACATTCTGGCACAGTAATCTAGGGCTTTACCTGTTAGACAGTGTAAAAGACAAAGTTTACATTCATCGGCGGACCAACTGTATGTCTGTGCATACTGGGTAAATTTCAGCTCAAAAGATTGCCATTTGGATTTACCATCATACACCATGGATTTGGGAATGTCGCTTAGCGCCATTCTTCTGGTTGACCTTTGGTAGCCCCTACCATGAGGCACTTGTTCGTGTTCAAGCACCCGATGGCAGGGCTGGTACATCGGTTCTGGCTCTGCTCTTTGGAAATTCTGCCAACTGTATTCCTCGTCTTTGCAACCATCCTCTTTGAGGAAGGAAGCACTGCTGGCTAATCGTCTATGTGCAGGCAACTTTGTTGCCCACACTGGTACATCAGGGTACTGTTCAGTTACCCGGGAGAAATCAGTGCACTTTGGCACTGATTCTCGGTTTGCTGGCGTCTCTGAGAAGTCCAGCTTTCTTGGATGAATGTCTGCAATTTCTGCATTGTTCATTTGCCTCGCCATTTTCCTTTGTCGTACCAATTGTTTGGCAGTGGCTAGAACCTCTTTGACTTCTAGCCACTCATCATTTTCAGGATCATTGGGGAGGGCAGATACAGACCTTTGGTCTGCATCTTCCTCAATGGTAGATTTCTTTAGACTGCTAATTATCTGGTCTACCATTGGGTCTTCCTCATGTTTCAGGTGTAGTCTCTCTGGAGTTGTGAGGTCATTGGTGTTGGAGGACAAATTATAATTTGGGGAGAAGTCCAATAGTGTCTGGACCTCAACCGGCAATTTTTTACGTAAAATGGACTCCAACAATTCTTTAGTAACATTTCCATGGCTAAGTCTAAGTTCTATTATAAGACTAGCCATCCTCTCACCCACTCCAGGTATCTCCCTGAGCTCCAGTTCTGATAAATAATTGACTGGTATCTTGGAGGTGGCCATTTTCAATTAATTAAATATGAATTAATTAATACAATTGAAAATATCAAGTGAACAACACAGGAGTTCGGATGCAGTGCTCAACAAAGAAATTCTTACCTCTTCTCTTCTGACTATTACCCCTCCCACTATTTGAACAACAATAAATTTTTCTGAAACAAATTTAAAAGCAAAACAACACAGGGAGGGCCAAGCCAAATTAATTAAACTTACAATTAACAATACAAAATTTCAAGAAATCCACGCGAATGTCAAAATACAAGAGCAAAAACGGGAATGGTAGCGTTCCAAAGCGCGGCAAAGTTGAAAGTAAAACCTCACGTTTGCAAGTTAATTTGCACTCAAAAACGTTTGGACACGAGGATTCTAACACCGCTGCCACCAATGAAGTAAATGTCTACTTATTACTTGGGAAATATACCTTTACAAGCACAGAAGAGAGTTTCGTAATAGTTCTAGAGTTAGTTATCTGGAGCAACCTTCTTATATGACGGCTCAGTCCGAACTGACGGTAACAGTGGAAGGGTTCCGATCGTGCGCATGCGCGTGTATCGAACGGCTCATAGAGGCCGTATATGCGGAACCATTTCCACTACAGTTCCCAGGCTGCGTCAGTTCCTTAGCGTCAGACCACTCTGCTAGCGTGGCGCCTAATGGGAATTCACCCAACCGGTACAGCTCTGACCATCATTGGTTCTTGCCGAAAAGATTCCAACTGAGCATTAATGGATTGACTTTTTAAAGAATATTTATTGCATACACTCTCTTTCTCTATATTTTAGGTAATAGAAATGGCATCAGAGTACAGCATTACGGAAGAATTTGGTAAACTTACTGAGTATTTCACACCTGAAAGGAAAAGAGCAGTTTTAGGTCGTCCTCCACAAAGTAGGAAATATGTACGATCACACTTGAAAAGAAAGCTCTTTACGACCCTTTTTACTTTCTTTAAGGACAGAAAAAGGTACTTTCATCTTTTCAATGTTATAATGTCACATATTTATTTGCATATATCTACTATTTATTGAAATGTATATATACCCCTTACTTGGAATTAACTTGATTCAATAGTTGTGATGAGATGTGTTTTGAGGGATGATCGTTACAAAATAACAAGTTCTTGAGCCTCATATAATGCAGTTGGACAGCACTCTAAACTTACTAGATGATAATTTTTATTTTTTATTCAGATATATTGCACAATTTGTACCAATTAATTGCAATATATATATACATCAAACTTTCAATGCAACAGTTAAGACAACTAGCAGTCATATTTACATTCAATATAATTTTAACTTGTTGAGAATTGAGAAATATATATATAATATTCATTGCATCTTTTAAAGGGATCTTAATCGTCACAAGCAGTATGATATTGAAGACATAAAAACTGAGTACAGTTGGTTGATTCTCAGTTTGAGAAAGCAGCGAAGATTTGATGATGCAAATAGACTTGAAGCAATTCTTCAGTCTCTCAGTGGTATGTATGATACAAGCTATACAACTTAGCTATATACTTATTGAGTTAGGCCATCTTTACAAATTTAAATTATGGCAAGACCTTGAAAAAGGCCTTAAATAAGATTGTTTGCACTCCATTGCATAGATATACAAATACAATATTGTCAACATTCAGTCTGATTCCTATCACACAAAAGTAGTGGAAAGGCTTATGTTGATAAAAGAGTTTGATTAATCCTTAAAACATGACATAGAACATTTTATGCAAATAAGGCTTATTTAATAAGCAAGTACAATTTTTTACTTAATTTTATAATATTTTCAGCTATTGAAGATCAGGAGAGTACATACAGTGTGCTATTGGTGTTACTTAAGTTGAAGGATACTGGAGGTACAATCAAACCATCTGTACTCGGACATGAAGAACTTAAACTACCAGTACAGCCTGAAAGAGTATGTTCTATGTCACTATTGATAAAATTGCTCTGCCTAATTACAGTTTATTGCTTATACATGTTAACATTGAATTTTACCTTTTTCATAGTGTTTTTCTTAGTCTAAGTGTTGTACATGTATGCTTTTATTATGCCCGTACCTTTCAGAGAATGGCAAATGGGCATATATTGTTACCCTTCTCCCACCATACATTTATCCAAGTGAAAAATTGGTTTCTGATAATTCTTGAAATACTGATATATTCAATTCATATTGCATACATAAGCATAGGATCATGTAATACAGGTCAAGTTCGATTTCAGTCACAATCCATCAATTTTTGGAGCTATTATGGCTCTGTTTCAACTTGGTTGGTTTTCGATCAATAATACTTAAAAGCCTATCCGTGGCCTTTGCTTACATGATGGTTATATTTAGTTAATATTACATTATTGCTATGCTCAAGGTTATAAAACAGAGTTTGGAGTCCTTCCTCAGAATGTAGCATTGCCATTGGTCAATTTGAGACAGTGCTCAGGCTGACCAATCAGGCGCTTGAGTTTTAAAACTGGTCTTCAAACTCAGATTTATATTCTGAGACTCGGGTCTCTGTTTACAATGTGTTTCATTTGATATCTCATATTTCAGGGTTATGAACCTTTGTTACCCGATGGACCATTATGTTATGGTGATACACAGATGATTCAGCCAAACAGATATCACTACATGCACTACCCAAGGTAAGTATTATAAAAAAAGCACTTTTGTTGGTACATTTCAAAAGTTGACAATATTTCATATCACCCAAGTATACCTGTGTCGTTTGTTGTTTACTGACAACCACATTCAGAGACATAAAATATACTCACTTTGCCTTGTGAAAGTGAATGTGGAACAATGTCTTATGGATTATTGTTCCTGATCGGTAACAAACAAATGCATTCCTTCATATTTGATTTCTTATTCTGTGTGATGTACGAATGGTATATCATAAACTGTAATTCACATGTTATTGGCAAAAAATGATGTCACGAAAGAATATAACCTGCCCAACCCGGGAATCAAACCTGGATCTGCTGGGTGACAGTCTAGCACTCTACCTACTGAGCTAGCCAGGAGGGCTCCAGATAAATTCAATTTTTGATTGGATACATTCAGTTCTGTTGTATTCCTAACATGCATTCAATCTTAACTATTGTTTTCAGTTCATTATTTCGTGGTCAGTCTTTGGAAATGCTATCACCTGTAACTAACGTGAGTATTCCTTTTAGGTTTCTGTTTGGTTTCATTGTGAAATGAGGGACATCTTAAGAACATCAAATTAATGTGGGAGTAAATGTTACTCAACCCATACCCATTATTTTGTTCATAAGCATTTTTGTTTTGTGTTTCTTACGAAATCCTGTTGAACCTCGGGGGCCATTTTGATAATATATGACTGGATTTTACCATTTTATAGTCAAAATACAGTCTACATTCATTGTGTAAGGCATATTGCACAATGTATAAAGTTTGGATGCTTCCCAAATGTAAAAAAGTCACATATTATTAAAAGAAATTACAATTATTTTTAGAAAGGTCACTTAATCACGTTTAGTTTGTATCAGTTCATTTGTTTGATATCAACAATATCTCAATACTTTCTGGGCAAACATTGTTTTTCCTAGTTTTCAGTGAAACATTACTTTCTTTATCTGTATTTTTGGCCAACATATTTCAGTTGTGTGAGCAGTTACCAGGGTGTGGTTTATCTGGTAATGGATTCTTCAGTGTAGAAGGATGTCTCAAAGATCAGCATGAACTCACAACTACTCTAACATTATTTGGAGGCTTGGTTCATGGTAGAGTTAACTCCCTTGAGGTAAAACTTGGCATACCTGAACTTCCAGAGACCACAGATCAAAGGTAAATAATGGTGAATTCTTAAATAAATTTTCTGCATATGGCATGGTTCATTTTTTTTAAGCTAAAAATAAGTCAGTTTCATGCATCATGATACAGGGGGTGTGAGTAAATATGCAGATAAATTGCATCACATACCGAGTATAATGTATGATTAAATTTCATGGTTTTATCACAGTTAAATATTAAACACAAAAACAAATGATATTTGAGCTAAAAGTGATGAAACAAAATAATGCAATTTTGTGAAAATTGAAAAGTAGTTGTCAACTACATTAAGATTGTGATGTTACTGAAGTTCTTTTTTCTTTCATTTCTAGCCTGATTGATGTTAGAATTCCAAAGTCAGTGTCCTCTGATATTTATGTAAGTACATTGCTTCTTGTTCATTATCTGAGGTCATCGAGTGGAGTTGATAACAAAAATAAGTCGATAACTTGGCAGACATTGTAGCAAATGTTGAAATGTTGAAATAAAATTTAAATGGAATAAACTTGGCAGACATTGTAGCAAATGTTGAAATAAAATTTAATTGGAATATAATTGTATTTTTGAAAACGAAAATCAAATGTGAAATATAGGTTTTTGATGTATAATTCTAGCATATCTTAATATTTTCCCTAGGCTTTTACCCCTACTAAATCCCTTAATCATCTAAATATTCCAGGACCTTGTTGATGAAGGGTTCAAGTCACAGGAAGAGAGTTTGACCAGTTCTACACACGAAGATGAGAACAATATATCATCTGATTCTGTCTATCATTCAGACTACGATACAACCATTTACGAAACTTGTCTCACTGAGAAAATATCTCAATATTATACATGGGAATCTCTTGGCTTGTAAGTATCAAACAGTACAGAGGCACAGTGGTTGTGGTGTTGAGTGCCTGACACCTGATCCAATGGTTGTGGGTTTGAATTCTGCTTTGGGCAAGGTTGAACCGCCAACTTTACAGTCCCTGAGATAGGCCTGAGTACTGGTGAGTTACCCAGGAAGCAGTCTTCAAGAGTGATTCTTATAGGTTTTAATAACTTGTTTCACAAGCAATATATGGGAGGTAAGCTTGTTCATATTAGTGAAATCACTCCCTTTGTCAGATTCCAAGTTACTAAATATAAAGAGTTTGCTGCAAGATATATTTTTCGTTAAGTGAAATTGGTTCATTAAGGAAATATACAAATATACAGTATAACCTTTCCAGTGTAATCCTCTCTTTTGCAACAACTAGTCTTCAGTAATTGAGTCAACTCTTCCTGTTGGAAGAATTTACTATTAATTTAACCTCTCTAGAGGAAAACATCTACACAACACTGAAACTGGTGTTGCTCTGGAGAAGTTGCAGTGTAAGTAGATATTTTAGTATTGCACAAGTTTTGCTTTACCAGGCCTTTTTCTGTCCATTTTGGGAAAAAGACCCTAGATAAATTGGGGAAATTTGTGCTGTAAAATTTGCCCATTTGGGAAAACATTAATCTCTTCATCTCCAATTTGGGAATTTTAATAGTTAAAAGAACAGGCTTTTCGTATCTAAATTTTATATAAACAAGCATCTTAATATACATTTCTTTATATCAACTGTCAAAAAGACACACAAAATGTCCACAAATATTTATGACACAAGGGACAATAATCACCTGAGTTATTCAAAGAGCTTCAAGATATACCAGGTTGCTTCAGTAGACGATTTTTCGTAGGTGCTTTTGATTGGGATTTTTTTTCTGTTTGGGCAAAAAACGTATATTTGGCTTTTGGAATGGGTCAGATAGTCTGACCCGTGGGAACTATAGAAAACGGCCTGTTTACATTCTCCTAACTAGTCCCTATTGATGTTTTTTTACTGTATGTATTAAATACTGTATTATCCTGTCTTTACAGAGGCCCGGGTCATAGAACAAAGCCACATCTAACAGAAGCTGGCCCAGAAGTATTTGATCATTTCAATAAAATGTTGATACACAATTTGAGTACGGCGTTCCCGATGGTACATGTAAGCCCGAGACATGAGATCTCTCTACAGAAGCTTATCAGTGAGATACTGAATGTAATGAGAGCCGTACCATCGTTAAATTTTATGCTGGATCTGGTAATTGTTTTAGCTTTAGAAAATATGTTTGTTTTATTTAACCAGACTGACCATTTGAACTGCAACAGAAGTTCTTGAGGGTAAAATTTCTGAATGTTTAAATTGGGCCCCATTCCCCAAAGAAAAAAGTATATATCTTTCCCCTACTTAGAAAGAATATTCCCCTTCAGTAAAATTATTTAAAGTTTTAGCCTTATAAATACCCAAATTTGTTGATTAATTATGCAAATTTCCTCTATCAAAAGGACCCGCCATACTTCCCCTAAAACTAAAAAAAATGGCTGAATGTTCACTGTCCCTATGCAAATACAGTTGTACAAAAACTATGTATGAAAGGTGAATCCTGATTTACTGCTGACATACTTACTTTTAGACCTTGTTTTCGTCATAGAAATACAGATATAATGTTTGTAATTGTTATATATATACAGTCGAGACTGCCTTAGAGATCTCCTGAACTAAGCGACTTCTAGTCTTATGTGACAAGCCACCTTCATTTGTTGGTCCAAAACTGAAATTGTGTCTACATGTATTTTTAGCAACTGTCAAGGGAGATAAATCTGCTTGTCATAACATTTTAAATATTAATATTTTGCAGCAAACAATTATTTGGCATTTTGTTCGGTAAATGAAAGGTTGTTGAGAAAAAGGACACACAATTAGCTATAATTTTCGGGTTGTATTTGAAGTCTTATGTCTTCAGAAGCCTAATAGAAGCCAGCTACTTTAACATTATTTTAAAGTTAGCCCCAAGGAAATTTAGGATGAACACAACTTCAGATGACTAAAATTCTGATTTACTCGAACTAATTTCATCAGTCCCGCCGAGTTGGTGCCAACGAGAGTCCATCCTTATGGGACTTTTCTCATTGTTCAGTGGTTTTTAATTTCTTAAATGGATTAGTTTATTTTTTACTATTTCTTGTTTAGTATTCCAATTGTTCTTGACTTTTGTTTACCTTCAGACTGACCAATGTTTCACCATGAGAGAAGGATTGTATGTGTCAGGGATATCTGCCGAATGTCTACAAAATTTCCTGGAAGATTTTCTCATGTGTGGCATGTACTTCTATAGACTTGCACTGTTTGCTACGACTCCTGTTATAAATTCATTCTACAATGCTGGAGTTACATTTCAAGCATTTACTGGTAATCATGTCTTATATATTTTGATATATTCTTTATCATAATGCTATAAATAACATGTTGTATTTTCAAACCACTTTAATTTCATTTCATCGAACTACTTTTTAGTTTCATATAGATTCGTATAAGAAATTATAACGTCAATTTATAAAAATCGAAAGTATAGGATTTTCAGTGGCATAATAAATTAGTTGTAGAAGTTATTTGGTAGAAACTTACGGTACTTCATGAATAAGGTATTTGTTATCATGTCATTTTCCCTGTTGGTAACAGAAAGATATACCAGTGCATCCCTAATATTGTTGGTTAGGGTGTATAACAAATTGTGCAGGTTGGCCTAATGTAACAATCTTGTACTTTACCTCTATAGGTGCTGTGCAGTCAGTGTTGCATTACTACAATGTTGTGATTCTGTCAATAAGTGATTGTAAGACATTGATTCAATTGAGGAGAAAATGTCACAAACTTATGAAGGAAATAAGGTAGGTTATGTAATGGTAATTTTGTGTGTGGAACTTAAATAATATGAAAAAACTCACAGACAGTGTTAAGATGGTATAATGATTAGAGTCATCTCGTGGTTGGTCAGTCTGTTGCCAAATATTTGTGGCACAAACATATCGTATACATGTCTAAGAAACTTTATATTCATAATCGCCATTAATTTCAGATGTGTATGACATTGGGGGGGGGGGAGTCAGTTCTAGCATTGCAGAGTTAAGGGTTTTGCTTTAGTTGTAAAAAGGGTAATTCAGTTTTGATGCATGCACTTCTTAGCTATTAAGTCTTGGCTTTTTATGGCAAGTAATTTACGATTATGATTATAGAAAGGAATTCTTATATGAGTAGTTATCTTATCAATCTCATGACAAAGATCAGTACTGTTCTCTTGATAATAAATAGGGTCAATACCTTGACGAGGTCCAATGTCACAAATGCTTGCTTGAACTGCAGATATTTCATCCACAAAAATTATGCACCCCAATGCATTGACTTACTTGATTCATATATCTTAATATCTGTTCATAGGATCAAATCCTATTATTTATACCTTCTTGATTCATTGTTGAATAAATTCAAGACATAAATTACCCATACTTGTGTTTTATAGATATCTTGCCTGTCTTTGCCATTGTAATAATCCTGTGACTGAACAAACAAAGGAAAATTTCCCAACCGTAAGTACAATGTGTATATTATAAAACCTGTAAGAAAATGTCCACGTTTATTGTGGTGTAGAGGTGAATTGTGAGGGATATAAATGAAGTGGTGGTCACATGTTTCTATCTTTTGGCCATAATCAATTACAGTCAGGTCTTGTTCGTTCGATGTAATCGAGTCCAAAATTTTATTTCAAATAATAAATGGTTTTCGATTAGCCAATTTCAATTCTGGACGAAAGTAAATTTTAAAAGCTCTGTTTAGGTTTTTTTTCTGTTTTAGTTCTTAAAATAAGTGATGCTCGAACCATACAAAAAATTGGTGTTGTTTCTACTGCTACAAGCAATTTTGTAGGATGGCTAAATTATGAAAAATTTCACATTTATTCATTACATTGCTGATTTACCAAACCACCTTACAAATCTTGGGTAGCGTTATCACAAGCAAGCATAGTTTAGGATGGCCATATTTTGTTAGATCTTTTATTTTATAATTTATTTCAGGGCATATTGTTGCTCAGCTATCTGTACAATGAGACAATAACTGCATCGTTCGGTGATCATTATCCATTAATGTTGTCTCTGTTGAAACATACCTGTGCACCGTACTTACAGTAAGTGTAGATTTGTTATTCTGTTCCTTACACTAAATCTTTTACAAATTTAGTATAGCTGTCCTATGATCTAATATTGTTGAATCAGTATTCAACATAAACGATGTTAATGTCAATTTAAGTCACAACTGAAAGCTATACAAGTGGTTCTATCCTCTGAAGTGTCTTCTTGTAAGATGTAGAAAACGAAGACGACCCTTAAAAAAGTGCTGTCTGATGGTTGTGTGGATCTATTGCATATAGAGGATTTTACATGAGGGGTCATTTTTTATTGAATTCATTAGTCGAATCTTCTGAAAACAACAAAAACGAGGCTTTGCCAATGTCAACATCATTTGAGTGTGTCTACGTCACACTTGTTATGTTGTGACTTCACACATGTGAATGGTTATTTCACTAGTGAATTATTGAAATTCATACATGGGTGTTAATACCACTCTACACCGTAGGTTATATTATAATTAAATATATGTGGATATACAAACTGATGGGTGAAAGTGAAACAAGTCAAAATTAATAATCAGATAAACTTTGCTTTCATCCTTCAAATGTTATTTGTGTATCTCCTGATTAATTAATGATTGACATCTTTGTTATAATTTAATAAGTTAATTGTTTTAATTTGTGATTATATTTCTTACAGTGATTGCGCTGTACATTAGTTAGGGTTTTCACTTTGTCTGTCTGAGACTTTTATGTCTCATCTATATTTTTGAAGTGATTCAATGAATTCCATTTTAACTCAACGCAGATGTTGAGCCTGAGGAAAAGTTTGATCTCTTGCAAGCATCAGGTCTAGACCTCCAAAGGTCACAGATGAAAACAGGTTCAGGATATTTGTCACAAGTATTATCTTTTGTTTTGTATTTGTTAGATACGTACAAGATTGGGTGTACCATGGCATATTCAAAGATATCTATGGAGAGTTCATGATACAAGTCAATGAGGATTATCTTCAATTTAAAGGTTGGTGAATGTATTTAACGAAAAGATGTGATTTTATATGAGTAAGGTATGTATAAGACACTACACAAACTGATTTTCTCATACCATTGTCCTGAACACATTGTGATGAAGAACGCTCCTTTTGATCAAAGTTGAAACCATGGCACCATTTTATGCATGTAAGTGTTGAGTTTCTATAATATAAATGAATCAAAAGTGTGGTATTCTATAGGGAGTCAATATATTTATAACACAGGATTCTGTCCAATGCAATTTCGAAAATGTTAAATATTGATTACATGGCACATATGTTTTGTAAAAGAATGGGCAGTTGTCTTCTTCTCAAAATCTTTCCCCAGTCTTTCATTGTGTTTTATTGTATAAAATATTTTGCATGATTTGCTCAATTTCAGACAAACATTACTGGAATCAGGGTTATACTCTTGCCTCTAAAAATGTGGAGGAAAGTGTTCCACCATTCCTGAAAGAACTTGCAAATGATATTTTCTTGTGTGGAAAATCTATCAATCTACTGAGAGCGTGCAAGAGAGATGTGAGTATATGTCAGACTTGTATTGTCTTTTCCTTTCTCTGATCCAAGTTTGGTCAAATATTGCAATTGACTGGTGCAGCTTCTTATATGTTATATGTAACGTCTTGTGATAATTTTTAGCTGTTTAGAACCCCTTTGGGTTCACTTATAAATTTCCATAATAAATTCCCAAAATTTACTTGAAAGCTGCTGTCCCAGGCATTTATAAAAGCCAAGTGGCGTGTCTGTCTGTGAGACATTTAAGTAGCTAAAAATTATCACAAGATGTTACACACACCCTATATCCTGTGACAGTGTACTGTAGAAGTGACGACCATATTGGTGTCATTTGAACAACCTTTTTTGGGGTTGACTAGGTGGCGCAGTGGGTATGGTTCCAGTTACTTCAGTGCTAGGTGCTGCAAATTTGGCAAAACTAGGTGACGGTCTAGGGGGTACTACCTTTAATAACAATCATTTATAAAAGAAATGTAGCCGGGTGATGGTGCTGGGTAATTTTACTGGCTCCCGGCTTTTATTCACACCCCTACTCATAGGGGGGCATTTATCACTAACAAGAGACATATCTTCAAAAATAATCTTGTTGTTTTATGAACTGATGGTGATTTCAAATGTTCTTAAGGTCTGAATCATGGCCAATAACTCTACTGTACTTTTTCAGCATTTCTTGTGTGATGTTGATGACAGTGAAATTCCAAATATCTCACTGACATTCTCCAAAACTGAGTTATCTTCCCTGTCTAAGCAGTGTGTTGTGTATGCTAACAAAATGCAACAGATATCTCGACAGTTGACTATCTCTTTGTAAGTTGAATTACTCTTTGTATAGAATCTTCAGGTATAGGGAGGCGCAGTTGTCGAGGCGTAGAGTGCCTCACTCCTGATCCAAAGGTCATGAGTTTGAGTCCCGCGATGAGTGTAGTTTGATCATGATCTTCACAATCCCTAAGTTGGGTGCAAGTACTGGTTGGTAGCCAGGAAGCTGTTATCGAGAGTGAAATTAGCGTAAATTGTACCAACTTATTTCACGATTGATGTAAAAAAAAAAAGTTTAAACATCTTCAGGTATCTACATTAGTAGTTCATTTTACATTACAAAAGATGTGATATTATTATACCTGGGGAGTCTTGTATTTTCTAGATACTGTTCTTCTCTACTAGTTCATTTTGGGAGTTTGTATGGTATCTTATGGTAGAACAAATTAATACTGGTAAAAAAAACAGGAGTTTATTTGTGTTAAATTAACCAATAGGTCGGTAACGGACATACAGCTGAAAGCAGCCCTAAACCATCATGTGAATAATAAAGACTCCAGATGGCTGGAAAATAATTTGTCAAATGTAATGATATTTTTCAATTTTTGATGTTACTAGTTGACTGTTGCATATGAATGAAATTCTTAGGAAAAGCCATACTAACCCCTCCCCCTTTTAAATAAACAACAAATATAAAAATTGTTACAATGATGTATTTTATTTGTTGAAACTAGACAAGAAATGAGAAAGAGAGCTGAACGTGCCAAACATGAAGTGATGGTACAAGCTATACAAACACAAGCAGCAGAAATGAAACGATTAGAAGGTACATGTGTACTTACACTTACGTTGTTTCATCAGAAAGTTATTATATTGCTTTCTTTGTGTTAAGTTTCATGGTTCACTTTTGTGTTTGATGTTGTACTTACTCTTCCTCTTGGTTTTATTTGATGTATTATTCAGGACATCCTAAAGAAATGGTCTACAATTGGCCCCCAACTCATTATTTTTGCTCTTCCATGCAGGATTTTTATGCATAAAAGTCATTAAAAAATCATAAAAAAATTATAGAAGAGATAATAAGGTAAAAAATAATAGATCCACTAATCCACCCTCTAAGGTTGTTGGTTTGGGTATCACAAAGCAACATGTTTTTTGGGGATGGCCTACTGTTTGTCAACTGTGTGGTTTTGTCTTCTTTGCTAGCACCAAGCCAGGGTTTTAACCATGATTCACATTAGCGACTATTGCACTGCTGCATTGCTCTAATCCACCCTGCCCTTTTTTGTTGCCCTGTGCCCCTTTTTTTCTGCAGCACCCTGCCCCTTTTGCTTCTCTTAAACAATCACAACAAAGCGGGTAAAATGATTGTTTTGTTATATTTAGTCGGACATGAATATGGAATTGCTATTGTTTGATCTCTTTCTGTTGTTTCTGGTATGTTGTGTGTGGTTTTATAGATTATAAGTGTAACATTAGGGTATTTTCTACTATTGTAGACAAGATTTTGGCACAGAAACAAGCTGCTGCTGCCAAGAAAAGGAATGAGTTACTGTTCTTGAAATCTCAAATGGAAAATGATCTGAAGGTAAGAAGTATTAATTAAGAAAACATAATCTATCTACAGAAAATTTCACTTAAAGACCACCTCAATAATAAGAACACAATTTTCAAGTCCATTTGCACTTTTTTCAACCTCAATATTAAGACCACCTCAATAAGAAGACCAATTTTTAAGGGTCCCGAGAATGGTCTTGTTTTTGAGGGTTTACTGTATTGAAAAGGTAAGGTCTGTTAATCACTTCATTATTTCTCTATTACAGTATTTCAAGTGGAAAACTAAAATAAAATGTGAATATTTTGTACTGTAAGATATGATGTTGTATTTGTGAAAGAGACAATTTGTCTAATTGTAATCTTAAGTATTGTCTGCAGGCTGCAGAATGACCCTTAAACACCATAAAACATTTCCATAAGCTTGTTGATGTTAAAAAATACCAGTGTTTACAAATAATGTGGATCGTTTCCAAGGGTTCTTTTAGGCGCTGAATCTGAAGGGTCATTTTGATAATTTTGACAGGATTTTACCATTTATAATATATAGCCACACTACCCAATATTGAGAGAAAAAATGACCATTCAGTCAGAATCCTAAGTGTCAAAATGTGGCCTTTTGGAAAATCCAGGGGTCAAGGAGTCCACTCAAGGGTCCAATGGAACCCCTGGTCATACATTGGAGAATTTAAGACATCAATTGATTACAATGGTTAGGTAGTTAGCCAATGTTGTCTTTGCCATAAAATGGATGATTTCAACCAGCAATGGTCATTTTGAACATTTATAATTGCCATGTTGTTGTAAGCGAAAACATTTTCTTCTGTTTGAAGTTGATTACATTTTTGCTGACGTAATCAATATTAAATGCTATGTATCAGCACTATGGTAGAAGATAAAAAATAGTGGAAAATCTCAGCCATGTATTCTGTTACCTTCCAGCGTCGAGCACAAGTCAAGGAAACAGCTTTACAAGAAGACAAGGACTATATGGACACTGTGATAAGCCGTGAGAACGTTATGAATGAAGAGGAGTTGGAGATAGAGAGACAGACAAGGTAACTTGGTCAATGTTGTATAGTTTTTGTGGATTGTAGAATTTTTTCGCAGATTTAATTTTTCGATCGCGGAAATCAGCAGATTTGTTTTTGAGACAATCAAAGACATCTAAGAAGCTTAAAAGCCAGGAGCTTCAGCAGCCCGCTGGATCCCTTGCTGATTTTGCATTTTCATGCCTGATTTATAGTCGTACAATGCCAATATGTTGACCGACAGTATAGTAATGAAAGAAAGAATACAATTGTGAAAATAATTTCATCGGGAATGAAAAAGTATATTAAAATTTTATGCGGAAATTACGGCTCTATATCCTTTTTTTCAAGAGGAACAAAATCTATATTTCAGTGTTGCCTGCCTAATGTTTATCATTGCCATTTTGTAACTAAGTCAATGTTGTGTAGTTGTTTGTGATTGTACTTATAGTCGTACAATGCCAACATGATGACCGACTAAATAATAATGAAAGGAATTAAAAGTACAGTAAAACGTCACTTATAGTCCTCCTCAATAATAAGCCCACTTCAATAATAAGAACACAATTTTCAAGTCCATTTTCACTGTTTTGTTCTATATTCAACCTCAATATTAAGACCACCTCAAAAAGAAGACCAGTTTTCAAAGGGACCCAAGGGTTTGATGCAAGACTAGTCTATCTGCATATAGATAAAGAATTAAAGACACATGTTTCGCTTTTACCTCTTGGATCCTGTATAATGACATGTTTTCTGCATTTTCAGGGAGGAGATGATAGCATACTACGGGCAGTTAGGTGAAGAAGCTACTAAGCGAGAACAGAAAGCATTATGGAGAATACGTAGAGCAAAACTGGACATTGCTCGGACAGAATTCCTTCTCAGTGAGGAGAGAAAGATGGCTGATGATATGGAGAAATTTAGAACAGATAGTGTAAGAATATGGCTGATTTATATTTCATGCTGATGTCATGTAACAATGTAGTGGTGTTAGCGCAGCACAAACATGCCTTAAGGCTTGTTTCAGGCCCAGTGTTTGTACTGACCACTGACATATTAAGGCAGTGAAGCCACTGGTGTTTCTAAGTTTCTCTTTGTGTTTAATTTCTGTGTTTTGTACCCTTAGGATCTGTGTGTGGAGACCTTGATATTGTTGTAAATCGTTATCAATTGTTTACAATTATTTATTTTATTATTTCAATTTTATCCTTTAGATAGAATAATGCACATATCGAGGGTGTAGTGCAAAAGCGCAGGAGAGTGTCATGAGTTCTTCCCCTTTATCCTATCTAGAGTTCTCTCCCTTTTTATGCCCCCTTTCGAAGAAGAGACGGCATATTGGTTTGCACATGTCGGTCAGTCGGTACGTCCGTCCGTCGGTCGGTTCGTAACCTTTTCGTTTCCGATCAATAACTCAAGAACCCTTGACCTTTCATTCTCAAACTTGGTCCACACATTCGTCTTCGGTAGCAGAGGAACCGTGGTGATTTTGGTCACTGGGTCAATAGTCAAGGTCACAGGGGGCATATTGTTTTACAAACATCTCTTGTTTCCCTTCTGTAGAATATATTCTGTATAGAATGGACAAAGGGAGAGAACTCTAGATGGGATAAAGGGAAAAAACTCATGACAATCTCTTGTATGCAAAAACTGTATTACTCAGCTTTGAAAAAGGAACTGTTACAATAGTTGTTCACAAAGCACTTGATATGTAAAAAACATTTAAACTTAAAGAAGAACATTGTTTTATTTTTTTGAATATAATTTCCAGTCCAGCTTGCCAGAAAGTGAACCAATTATAGTTAAGCCTGCAAGTCAAGGATTACCAAGATGGGCGGTTAGGGGTCTGGAGGGTCAAACTATTGAGGTTTCCGGTGAAGATGAAGAGGAGGAGACAGAGTCGGCCCCTAAACTCGAAGGAGAAGAAAAGAACTTACCTAAATGGGCTGTGAAAGGCCTTGAAAAGTAAGAGCAGAGTTTAGATATTTGAGATCTAGATTAAAAAGGAAGCACTTTGAAAAAAGGGCTTAGCAATGCTAGAATCACATTAAGAGTAATGTTACACTTAATTTTTGTTGATTTTTTATGTAAACAAAAAAGAAAAATATATTTGATATAGTTAAAACTTGAATAAATGTATTAACCAATGTAGCAATACTGCTAGATGAAGCCTGTTCAAATATTTTTTGTTCATATGGGCCAGATACATCTTGAAGTGAATGCTCTATTGGTTGGTCTCAGCTCGACTACTGGAACAGTAAGGAGACTGGTAGCTTTAAGATCAAATTTTATGGCACAGCTCTCAATTTAGCATCATGAATTGATGTCGTAGGCCTAACTCCATAGCTGTAACTGTCATTTTAACAAAATTATGTCCCCCTTTTTTTTAAGATATGAGTGAAAGGCTGCTGCATAATTAGGTTTCTGAGAGACCCTTAGAACAAATGATATAACAGAAATATTCAGTAATTTGAGAGCACTTGGGCAATTTCCTCAATTTTAAATATTGGAATAGAATGAGGGAGTATAACGTCAATTTTAAACTGCTTTATATATTAAATAATGTACTTTAAACTAAGAAATGTTCGAGGATCCATGTACAATCGTTAGTGTTTTATAAATGCAATTTTTTCACAGTTATTGTCATATATTTATATATATTAATACAATATTTTGATTGACAAATTTCATGGAAAGGTACCTACCAACTATGAAAAAAAGCTAATTTATATAGCGAGAAATGATTTTTAGGTTAACAGTATACAGGAAAACCTCACTAAATGACCACCTCAATAATAAGACCACCTCAAATATTAAAACACGATATTCAAGTCCATTTTCACTGTTTTGTTCTTCATTTAACCTCAATAATTAAGACCAGTTTTCAAGAGTCCCAAGGGTGGTCTTATTATGAAGGTTTTACTGTACAGTATTTACATTCTTCAGGTATGGAATCTCAAAACAGAGCCCTGAGAAGTCATTTAAGGTTTTGTCACCTCGTAGTGATAAGAAATCTCCAACTAGAAGGAGTTTGAATGCATCATTTCATGTCAGTGATGAAACGGAGGAGGTTTTGGCTAAACCAAGTGTACAGGTATTCTGTTACAGATATCAGAAGCCGGATGAATAGCTCACTGAGTTACATAATTTATATTCCGGTCTGTATTCAAACCGGCAGTAAATGGGTCATATTTAAAAAATTATTTTGCAGGGTCGGACAGGGACTTTTTTGGCAGCGTATTGTTAACACTAGTGTTACCATACAAATAATTAAAAAACTACCGACCCACCTAAATTTTGCTGGGTAGGGTTATGCCAAACAAGATTTTTGAGGACCTGGGTGTGATATTTGATGTGAATGACCATAATCACATAGCCCCCCCCCATTTTGTACATATTTCCATGATCTGATTTCTGTTATAATGATATGAACATATATCTGTGAATTTGAGATTTTTATGAATTCCTTTATAGTAGTATAGTTTTACATACTAGGCATCTAAATGTAACAATACTCCTTACTATTCTTATCAAACATTTTCACTCAAAATGTCAACTTATACATTATATAACCTGTTGATGTGTAAACATTATTTCTCTTCATAAATTCTAGACTTACAATCACGTGCATGCTACAATGGAGTCTAAGGAACAAACTGAAGATACATCAAAGTCTCACGTGAAGAGAGTGGACGATCAGCATGCATCCAGAGAGACAACCTCGGAACCTGTTGACCGTCCGCATATCAAAACTGTCACAGACAAGCATATCAATCAAGAGAGCGAGCCGGAACCAGAGGCTCGTCCTCACATAAGATCATATGAAGGCACTTACGCTAATAAGCGTTCAGATGAACCAGAGTATGAGAACATTCCAAAATTAAAATTAGGTGTGATGCAATCGTCGACAGAGTCTAAGCCAATGGAATGGAAGATTAAGAAACAGAATATTTTCGGCAATATTTCTCAGATGAGTACTTACGAAGTTACTTTGCCAAAAATGAAGAAATCAAATGCCATGTCAGCCACCAGAGAATCAGACTGGTCCACAGATTTTTGTATTAAGCCAAAGATAAAAATTAACAGGAAACAAACAGCTAATACAGAGTCAGAGGAGGTCCAGTCTGGACGGCATATGATAAAAATGAGTGACAAAATGTCGGCAACTAAGGAGTCCGAGTATGTCGATCATGATCTTAAACGTGTACAAATGTTTAAAGAGAGAAATATTTATGGACATGCTACAGATTCAAGTGTGGAAAGGTTATTATATGTGGGACAGTTCAGAAAATCTGGAAAAGATGAGCATGAAATTGGTAAGCATTGTCTTTGGTTATAACACTTGAGATTAGTCTCTAATCTCAAGGTCATTACTAAGTATCAATGATCTCAAGTTAATTGCAATAAGATCATGAAACTAATCGAGCAGTATTCTGTGTGCAGCATTTAATTAATTTGTTTGTTTAAACTTCTTTATTTTATATCAATCACGAAGCAAGTTTACAGTTTATATTAATTACTATTAATTATCTTCCTGGTTTACTTATCAATACTTGCCCCTTAGTTATGTAATGTGTAGTTCACCTTCATGTACGAGGGATTCAAACTCAGGAATCTGGTGCTCTTTCCCTTCACCTCTATGCCTTCCTGCTTTGTTTATTAAAACATACAAGAGAAATGAACATATTTGTCCAAATAAGTTTGAGATATGTACTTTGGGAGAATGTTTTCATTTTTTCCAATCTTCCATCCATGTTTTATACTGATCATCCATTTTCGTTTAATTCATTTATTTTTCATTTGCATATTTAATGGTTAATTAACTTACTGCAGTTTATGTGAGACTTAAGCACGATCTCATTTATAATTGAATTTCATACAATCATGAACCAGAGTCGGAAAAAATAGAGTATATACTGGTACATGGTGAATTGTATCTCAACCATTAATCGAGCAATGTATGTTACATTTGTAATTTTAAATGCATATACAAATTTTTTGAAAAGAATCACTTAGAATATTACTTACAATGTCAAGAAATGTATTTGTTGATGTCATATTAATGTTACTGATGAACATTTTTGTTGATGCCATTGCTGTTTTTTCACCAAAAAGTCTTAAATTTGATTTCTGATTGTTTCGTACATAGATTCAGAGTTAAGACTGATACCTAAATTGGATAATATTGAGTGGATTACGACAGAGGTGGAGCAGTATCAAGATGACTTTAAAATACTTGGTATGTATGTAAACAATATTACAAAGTTCACAAGAGGGACAGAGGTAGACTGGTGCACACAATTAAGCATAAAAGGGCCTTTCTTGTTTCTCTATTTCAAAGAAATCATTGAAAAGAGTACACAAGCCCAAAATGTTTGCAATCGATGAATTGTAATTGTTTGTATTGTTGAAAGTTGCCATATACATGTATATAACAGACATATTTTCACCATTGAAAGGCTTTTGTCCCTATAATTAGCAGTGCTTTTTTGGTCTGGTTGGGGCCGAAATTTGGCCCCATTTTCCTCTCTGCTAGTAAGAATCTTTCCCCTTTTATTTGTCAAATTCCCCTCTCACAGCATTGTAGATATTTACTGTCAAAATTCAAGAAACAATGACCAGTCATTTCACATATCTCGCCTGTCACCATTTCCTTTAAAATGGACAATGCACTGTGTATATCAATTAATTTCTTTAGATCCTTTGCTAACAAATGAGTTAAATTTTTGCTGGGTACATAAGTCAAGTGTTATATTTCAGATACTTTAAAATTACCTAGTATCGCTGTCAGTAAAATTTAATTTCAGTCAAATTTTATTTACGACTAATACTTAGTTTCAAATATCCCATTTCAATTCGACATGCCTAAGAAGATACATGGGGTTTGATCTTTATTTTGGATGATACCAAGTATTCACATAGACAGATGTCAATTATATGAGGCCCGACTGTGTGTGCTTTCAGTTATTTGTATACATGTCATGGTTTTTTTTTCTAGATATGAATCCAAGTCCTAGTATTATGACACGAACAGCAACGATTGAGTATGGTTACCATGAGAACTGTGACAGTATCCATGGTGATATAGAAGGATATCAGTATCTTCCACTTACTGCTGTCATCAAATCTTCCATCATCTCAGCGCTGGAAATACAGTATGTGTTATTTGTTATTGACTCAAGCTTACGCCTGAAAGATATGATAATGTCTTTCTTGTAACATGCTGAAGGACAATTGGTTTGGCGTATAGAACTGCATACTGTAATTGATAATTAGCGAATACAGTAAAATCTCACTTAAAGACCATCTCAGTAATATGACAACCTCAAAATTAATACCACAATTTTGAAGTCCGTTTTCACTGTTTTGCTCTTTATTCAACCTCATTATTAAGACCACCTCAATAAGAAGACCAGTTTTCAAGGGTCATAAGGGTGGTTTTATTATTGAGATTTTACTGTATCTGTATTTTTGATCGCTCATTATATCAGATCGAATGTTTCCATATCAGTCAAAATATTGATGAAAATACGGGAATACAGCTAATTGCGGCAAGGAATCTCTTATTTAAGTCAGTAGTATGTTCCATAAAAACTTGTTATCAGTCTGTTCTTTATGATACTTGGTATCACTGTTACTATTGCTGTATTTTTGTTACAGAGTGTCTTTGGTGAATGACAATTTGGTGAGATATTTTCTCACTGACCTGCAGATAGAAGAGCACTTTATGGCCCTTAGACGATATCTATGTATGGGTGACGGTGATTTCTCGGAGATACTTTGTGATTTACTGATGGAGAAGGTATACTTCATTTCAATATCAGTTTAATTAGTTCATCCTTAAATCCTTTGTTTTGCTTTTCTCTTAACTGCAATTTATGGGATATGAAGGTAGGTTAGACTTATTTCGTTTTTTTTGTTACAAATGCAGAAAATAATTAAATAATTTTTTTTATGTTAAGGCTAAATGAGGTGAGGCAGTCGGGGTACTGTAAAAGACGTTTATATAGATAGCCTTATGAAATTGAAAGCTCATCTGAACTTAGGTTCTCTTATCCGAATTGCATAACTTCAGTTTTAGTTGAGCTGTGCCACGACAATTAGTGACCAAAAAGTCCATTTTCAACTTTCATTTAATACCAAAAATACTAAATCGGACGTCTATTTTTCTTTTTATAGCAATTCCAACATTAAGAACAAGATGCAATATGCAATACTTACAAATCTTTCCTCATTTTGTTTAAATTCCATAAATCTTAATTAAGCCTCCGATACATCTTTGGACATAGCGCTTAGTTTATGATGTCAAACTTTGATTTGGAAATACTTGACGTCATAACAAATGTCACTTATACAGGTCTTGTTGTGGCCCAGCTCAATTATAATGATATACTATATAAGGTGGGAACCAGATTCAGATGTTGATATTCTGGACTTTCTGGTCAACTGTCACTTGGGGTGGTTTTTTCTGCAATATTATATTCAAGAGAATTATTTATGAGATTAAATAATTATAGTACCTACATTTATATGCTGACATTATTTCATGTATGGTACAATAAAACTTCAAAACCTCAAACTGCCGTCGCATCTAGCAATGAGTTTGAGCCATCTATTGTTCGAGGCGTCTATGGTATACATGCGTATGTACGAGTGTTACCGGTACGAGCATACAATGCACGATGAAAATTGTTAAGATAATACATTTCATGTCGAATTTTAAGGCTTCGACGGACTTTACTCAATGAAGATTGAACTTGATAAATTGTTGTTTTAGAATTTTATTTACTCTTCAATTGAATAGAAAATTAGCAATTAAAATTTTTTGCAGGTGCTTAAGAACCTGTTCAAGGTATCTACTATGTTCGAGTCAAAACTGGTTGAGGTTTCGATGTTCTACTGTATTTATATGTTTTTCATATCCATTCATCATCAATGTTTTTCTGTTATTCAGTTAGGAACAAATCCACGACCCCAGGATATTATCAATCCCATATTTCTGAACAACTGTCTCAACAAAGCTGTTCGTCTGTCAGTGAATGCTGATGATAAGTATGCCGACAATGTGAGTTTTATTCACAAATATTTACCCCGTACCATGGAGCAGACGGCGCCGGATGTGTTTGATTGTATCCAGCTCCATTACGAGGTATGGAATAATTTGAGGGGAGGGTTTTGTTCTTTCATTCTTTTAGGTTTATACATAAACAAGTATTCTAATCAACTTCAGAATACTTTTAGTGAACAGGATTGGTGTTTTATAAAAACTGATCACAAAATTTTAACATTTGATTGGTTGTTTCGTAGTGCAGTCTTAAAATTGACCAATGACAAGGCTGCATTTTGAGACTGGTCTCCATACTAAAGAATTGTTTAAGCCTCATATTTATTGTTTACTATTAAACTCTTAATTCTGTAAGTTATAACCATTCGTGTAATATCCTATTCAAAGTACACGAACCTTGTCACATTGGATAAATTATGGAAAAAATTAAGAATGAGCGCTTGCACATATTTTATGTTCTCATGCCTCATGAGGTGATTGAATAGTTAAAATGGATTTACAAGCTTTGTTTGACATTATAGATACATTTGAATGAAAAGAAGATGATACTTACATGTACATATTTTGATTGTTGTTCAGTTCAACATTCATTTTTACTTTACTTTTAAATCTGTTGACATCTATAAAGAGATCACTTTATTAAGCGACCACTTTTTGGCTGTCCCTTGGGTGGTCTCTTAATGCAATGTCTACTGTATTTAATGCTGTACTGCGTATTAAATTTCAGGTAAAATGGCCCTTGAATATTGTGATCACAGAGAACAGTTTGCACAAGTATTCACAAGTATTCTCCTTCATGTTACAACTAAAGAGAGTGGTTTGGATCCTGAAAGATGTCTGGAATAGACTGAAAAGAGATGGTATGACTTATTTTGGAAATTTTAGTAGAAAAAAGAGTGGTCGAAGTGGACTCGTCTTAGACACTATACCATGAGTCCAATATTCAGGCTGTCAAGTGGGTCCTACTTATCCTATATTTCCTGCTTTTCCATACTTTTTTACTTGCTCCCCACTTTTTCTTGAAAGAGCAATACTAACTCTACTCTTCTTTTTTTCCCCTTTGAGGGAGACATATTGTTTTTGTCTACAGCATCTGTCTGTAGGTCCGTCCACTTTTAGCTTTTCCGCACTTCATCTCCAAAACGGCTGGTTGGATTCCAACCAAACTTCACAAGATTGATGAGCATCATGTGTAGTTGTGCATCCTTGTCGTTTCGTTCCGCTCCGATAATTTTTCAATGAGTTGTGGTCCTTCGATGTTTTTATAATGGTGAAGTTTGTCCGCGCTACATTTCCAAAACGGCTGGTTGGATTTCAACCAAACTTCACAAGATTGATAATCATCAAGTGTAGTTGTGCATCCTTGTCGTTTCATTCTGTGCAGATAATTTTTCACTGAGTTATGGCCCTTCGATGTTTTTGTAATGGTACTTTTTGTCAGCGCTTCATCTCCCAAAATGGCTGGTGCATTTCAACCAAACTTTATAGGATTGATAAGCATCAAGTGTAGTTGTGCATCTCATTGTTTCGTTCCGCTCTGATATTTTTTCACTGAATTATGGCCCTTTGATTTTTTTATAATGGTGAAGTTTGTCTGCACTTCATCGGCTAGTTGGATTTCGACCAAACTTCACAGGATTGATAAGCATCAAGTTTAATTGTGCATCTTCATCACTTTGTTCCGCTCAGACAATTTTTCATTGAATTGTGGCCCTTTGGTGTTTTTATACATGTACAGTGCATGATGAACTGATCAATAAAAGGTCATGTTACTATATTTCTTGTTTGCTCAATATTTTTTCTAACAACCTGTATCAGTATAACAATTACTGACAAATTGCCATCTGGGAGACATACGTTTTTGCTTAAAAAAACCCATCTAGTTTCACCTGCATGAAGCATAGATGTCTAATCATGGGGAATATACAGTGCGGTGATTTTTTTATATACATTGTATATTTGCCTTGTTATATCCATTACCACATACTGTAATATTTCCATACTTGCGCTTTCATGTATACATGAACTGAGCTTAATTAAAATAAACTTTTCAGTCTGAAGATAATCCAAGGACATTTTCACTATGCCTTTTTGGACTATTTTACTCTCTGATATTTGCCTTAATGTACTGCAATGCTGTGAATAAGCAGCTTAAACTACAACGCAACACAAAATAACTTCAATATCAAACTCATGTATCCAGATTACCAAGTGGTTTCCATGTAATAAGATATTTTCCTTTAGGGTTTTCACTATCATATTCAGATGAGAAAAATCTCAATGATCTGATACAATATTTGAGCTGAGATACAGCTCAAATTGAGATGCTTTGAGAAATTGGGACCAGGCTCCGATCTCCCAAAGCATCTCAAATAGAAATCTCAGCTTAAATTTGTGATTTTGCTAAAATCGGTGCCAGAGTTTGAGACAAAAATCTCATTTTGGATCTCTTGATTTTTCTAAGCTCATTGGTATTTTTGATATTACTGATTTGGAGTTGGAGTATGAGCAAAATCTCAATATTTTAAGAAAAATGTTTGAGCTTAGATTGAGATGCTTTGGGAGATCGAGGCCAGAACCCCAATAACCTAATAATTTTTACGTACTTAAATCCGGTATGCTTTTGAAGCTATTTATTATCTCTTTGTTAAACATTTTGTTTCCTTTTTTCAGCATTGGTTCACAAAATTGGTCATTTGTTCGTGTTTCGAGAGCTACATCTTTGTCGACAGAAGATGCAGATATTTGTGAAAGTTATGCAGGAGTATATCTCACATCAGATCGTCGATGTTACGTGGCAGGAATTTCAGACAGCGCTAGGGAAACATGTCCATAATCTAGATGACCTACACTGTGAACATAATAAATATCTGGATAATGCTATTTTCAGGTAAAGATATAAATCAGAGTTGTCAAAAATCAGGATTAATCCGTAAATCTGGATTCAGAACCCCAGAGATCGATTTTCAGATCAATATAAGTTTTAAGGGGGGGGGGGGAATCTGCTATTGAATGAATGGAATTGAATTCAAATTGTTTTTTTAAAAGAAACTTAGAATAACAACCAAGATTCTCCTTGGCATTTTTCTTCTGCTGCATTCCATCTAGGACACAGCCAGGTATATTGATTACTATAAATTTAAGTTATTATTGCGTTTTCTTATTGATCATTCACAATGATTTTCGGATATGATGTTTGTTTACTAGGAACATTGACTTTGTTTATGTAGGCATGAAATCATCTCCTAAATGCCTCAATTTCCTTCCCTAACCCCCTCTAAGGACTCTGCCCCTTAACCCCGCTGCAGCCCCCAGACTCCTGCTTAGTTTTCAGGATTGAGCTCTGCTGAGACCCCTGATAATTGATTGCTAGATGAGACCCCTGATAATTGATTGCTAGATGAGACCCCTGATAATTGATTGCTAGATGAGACCCCTGATAATTGATTGCTAGATGAGACCCCTGATAATTGATTGCTAGATGAGACCCCTGATAATTGATTGCTAGATGAGACCCCTGATAATTGATTGCTAGATGATCAGGAAGTTGTGCTCACCTGAGCTCATCATGCTCAATGTGAGATATTGTGATGACCTTGCGTCTGTCGTCTGCTTTGCCTGATACTTGTTGATTCTATAGAGATCAAAATTTTAGCTCATTCTTAAACAAACATGACCAGAATGCATGCCTCAATGAAATCTTGAACAAGTGTGATACTTGGTCATTTAAGATAAAACAAATTAGGTTGATAGGCCAATTCTTGAAAAAAAAATCAGAAGTCACTTTTTTCCCTCTTCATGATGGTGAACACATGAAATAACAGAAAACTTTTGAACACTCTGGAGACCACAGTTCCTGCCTAAATTTGTAAAGGTGGGTTTACAAGGTTCTCAAAGTGCTGTAAAAATCCTTGAATTTAATGTGAGTCTTGAAAACTGTAGGAATAATTACTTGAAAGTACTTAAATTTTGTTTCAGGTGTTCCTTATGAACCATGGTTTAGCACTTGATCAGTTTATACAAGAACATAGCTCATATTCCATTCATTGCCATTCATTCATTGCACTCACTACTATGATGATTACACCTCACTTAAAGACCACCTCAATAAAAAGACTACCTCAAAATAAAGAACACAATTTTCAAGACCATTTTCACTGTTTTGCTATTTATTCAACCCCAATAGTAAGACTACCTCTATAAGAAGACCAGTTTTTAATGGTTTCAGGGGTGGTCTTATTACTGAGGTTTTACCGTATTTACTTGTTGTAGATGTCTGCTTACAAAGAAAGCTACCTCACTTATGAAGGTAATACAGGATATATTCCACCTGATTCTAACGTTCCACAGACAGTTGGTGAGTGGTACGTGGCGAAGTCAAGGCGAGGATGATAAGACTCACACAAACTATGCCAGAATGAAACATACTTACAAGATATTCCATGAACATTCAACATTCTTGTTTAAAGGTATGTATGATTGTGTTCCTTACAGTGATTTTTATCATTATTTTTATATCTGGCTCCCTTGTTGATTTTCGGTCTAGTTTTCAGGGTTCAACACTAACTTTTCGAACCTTTTGTTTTCAAAATGATGCATTGGGAGCGTGGGATAAAATAGATGTAGCATCTTCTTCACAAAAATGTTCCATTAGCAGGCGGTCAAGTTGGCCCTACAGTGTTCCATTAGCAGGCGGTCAAGTGGGCCCTACTTTTCCTAGTGTTTCATTAGCAGGCTGTCAAGTTGGCCCTACAGTGTTGCATTAGCAGGCGGTCAAGTGGGCCCTACTTTTCCTAGTGTTTCATTAGCAGGCGGTCAAGTGGGCCCTACTTTTCCTAGTGTTTCATTAGCAGGCGGTCAAGTGGGCCCTACTTTTCCTAGTGTTTCATTAGCAGGCGGTCAAGTGGGCCCTACTTTTCCTAGTGTTTCATTAGCAGGCGGTCAAGTGGGCCCTACTTTTCCTAGTGTTTCATTAGCAGGCTGTCAAGTGGGCCCTACTTTTCCTAGTGTTTCATTAGCAGGCGGTCAGGTGGGCCCTACTTTTCCTAGTGTTTCATTAGCAAGCGGTCAAGTGGGCCCTACTTTTCCTAGTGTTTCATTAGCAGGCGGTCAAGTGGGCCCTACTTTTCCTAGTGTTTCATTAGCAGGCTGTCAAGTGGGCCCTACTTTTCCTAGTGTTTCATTAGCAGGCGGTCAAGTGGGCCCTACTTTTCCTAGTGTTTCATTAGCAGGCTGTCAAGTGGGCCCTACTTTTCCTAGTGTTTCATTAGCAGGCTGTCAAGTGGGCCCTACTTCTCCTACATTGTCCCTACTTCTTCCTTACTTTTTCTTGAAAGAGCCCTTCTAACCCTATTTTTTTTCAAAATATTGTTTTCACTTCTTGATGCACGGATGTCTAATCATTGAGAATGAACAGTGTGGTGAATTTTTACCATTTTTGATATTCCAAAATTTAGGAAGCTTCCCTTCTATCCCAACTTTTAAGGAATAAAATCCCTACTTTTGCCTTACTTTTTTTCAAGAAAATAGCCCTTCTTTATCCCTACTAAAGAGGTAAGTTGACAGCCTGTATTAGTTATGTGCCAAACCCTGCAGTTGCAATTTTCAAACTGTGAAGATACCAATCCATGTTTTATTTTGTTCGTCACTTTCATGTGGCATCACTGTAATAGATATTTTGTTTCACTTATTTTATTTTTTCAGTTGTGCACAAGCTAGCTGACAGAGGCTATCAACCTCATCTACATGATCTGTTACTGAGACTCAACTTTAACCACTACTATGATAAATACAGATAGTTTTACTAGTTGACAAAGAGTGGACTGTAAATATAGAACTGTAACAGTTGACTAGAAGTATCTAATTCTGTGTTAAAAACTGTGATACATGCTTAGGTCGTATGTAGATTAATATAGTCTTAATATTTACCTCCCTTGTTCTTAATCATCAGCAATTTTGATAGACAAACTGATTAGCACATATAGGAGTAATTCCCAAATATGTGATAATTGAGAAAATACCAAGAACTTAATTGGGACAACCAATTTTTCTTCAACTTTCTGAGCCATCTGCCCATTTGAGCACAGTGAATAATTATTTATATATATCTGATTTGATTTTATCATCGTTAACATTATATTCCCTACAAACTTGAAGGAAATTTGCCTATCAATATGGCGGACAATTCAGAACAAGGGAGGTAAATATTGTAAATGTGGACACTATATAGTGTGAACAGAGTGATCAGTGCTACTGTTGGGATCAGGTTGGGCAATCTCAAAGTTTATAACCTCAAGCCAGGCTTGAATTTAATAATTTCACCTGTAAACGTATTACCACAGGTACTTGTAACAAATTCTTATTATAGTAAATAGACTATATAGAACATTAAAGTAGTTTGTTTCAAGTACCTGTGGTGTATACTGTTGAATATGATCTGAGATGATAACTTGTAATGATGATCTGTTGTTATTCATCCAATAAATTTATATGTTTCTAATTAAACACGTTATCTTGCAATACTTCCAGCTGAAATTCCTGTCATTCCAAACAAGAAACCATTTCACATAGTTTAAAATTGTACCATGAAAAACAGAGCCAATATAATACATTTATTGACAATATGTGTGAATATATTGATGCAATCAATCACTCTGATAATATTCACATGATATCTACACAGTGACTGCTGACATGTATTGTTACAAAGCTAATGCCAAGTTATCACAACGAATTGCGATGATGGCTTAAAGGTACATAGTCTTCTATTTCTGACCTTTGTCATAAATATGATAAATTGGTGGTAATCGCTTTCATACAGATGTACTATGCAACACTGCATAGTCACTTTTCTTACATGTTTCCAAAAAACGCAAATATATACAAGAGGATGATACCAGCAATTTCTATCCTGATGTACACACATAGTTAACGCTAGCATAGGAAATTCCGGTATCCGGATCTTGTTTTGCAGATTTAGGAATTTTTTAAGAAAACTTAAAATGTAATGTTTTGGAGTATGACTGTATGAAGGCGTTGATATACCATTTTCTCAAATTTATTTATTTAACATATTTTGATAGAAAATACTATCTACCTTTTAACTCCATTGAATTTCTCCCATGGTTATGTTGCGTATGAGAAAGTATAGGATGCAAATCAGAACACAGGCAAACATCTGGAGGTAGTCACAAATATACAACCATGCATTCATTTGTAAGTGTACCACTTGAAAAACTGGGTCAATTTCCATGTACATCAACCACACGTCTTGATATCTGATTTTATTACCGATTCGTGTTTCAGTGGGGTTACATTGCGAGTGTGACCGTTTGAATTAGTCAAGTGAAGCAATGTTGCTAAAAATGTATTTTAAGTTTAATGTTGTGCATTCCTGTGATGTTCCCTATTCCCATTCCAATTTTTGTATCCCCTCCAATGAAATGCAGTTTGATTTTGTACATATACAAGATCACTGACAACATCACACCAATGATTTAATGTCTAACCCCTGTTGTATCAATGTGTGAAGCTGACACAAGTCTATCTCCTCGATTTACAATACGAGTTTTGCTTTCACTCGTCGAATTATACATGTACCATTGCAGATTATTAATGCAAAGTCATTATAACCCTATAATTTATTTAACAGAGTGTACTCCTGTTGTGGTATACATGTTCAACGTGTTTACTAATTATAGTTTCACCCCTATTTAAAGAGCCAGCCAATGCCGACTTTTGAGACACCTACTTTCTGAGCTTTTCATTTAATTAACTGGCGGCTCACCAACCGGCCATATCAGGACGGACCCCTTCCGGGATTTGAACCTTTGATGCCTCAACCACTCGGCCATGGGAGACACTGAAGCCCTTTACACATTACTGGTTACATGCTGTCAGGTCAAGTTTAGGGTCATTTTCATTATCTATAAAAACAAAACCACAGAGCCAAACAAAAGTTTTCAGACAGAACCATTTATTAGGTAATAAATATCAATTAAATAAATGAAAGTTTGGAAAAATGACTTAATTAAGTAGCTAATTTACAATATCCTCTTTTCTATGACGTATTGAATAATCTCTGACTAAACTAATCATTGTAACAATATTCTACAAATACCTAATTTCACATAGATGAGTAAAAGTATTACTTTTAAAGCCAACACGAACACACTAGACTGTTACATACCAAAATGAGAGCTCCACTTAAACTCCATGATTTTGCATACAGTATTTGTAGAAATACATCATAAATTATCCCAATTTATTCTTAAACAACATTCAAAGCTGATCATTAAACAAAGAAAAACAAATATATGATGAAACCTAACTATATACAGAACTGTTTTGTAACTCACTTATTGCAAAGAGGTTAAAATAGTTCTGTACCCCCCCCCCCCCGCTCCCTGAAAGTAGTCGAACACCAACCCAAGGAATTGATTTACAAACTTTTATTGCACTAACAAGGCAATTTGGGAGGAACAGAAGTCATTAATCCCAGCACTATCAAATAGCACTTTATTACCTCCTTTTGAAGAGGTTACTTACACTAATTGGTATGTAATAAGTGTTTCTGTCAATCTGCATGACAAAGTTATAAGTACATACATAAACATTTTTTGAGGTTAATTTAGCGGAATTTAAATTACAAAATTATGTTTTGCGTATTGATTTAAAATAATATAAATTCTGGATTACAACTTAGTACTTCAAATTGATGTTGAGGGTGACTGCCAAGCAAGTCTGTTTGCTTCTGTATTTATCAAGGGTTCGAACAGCTGAATGTTCTCAATCCTGAAGATTTGCCGGGGTCACTCAATCACTCAGCTGCTCTGATAGAAGCTTCAATGACGCAGCATTATCAGATGCAGGTGTCTGATGATCTAGACTATTGAAATGCATTTGTACACAAAAGTTTTGAACCAATCACGATTAGGCCCCCCCGTCCCTTGATGCTTAACATTTGAATTAATTAATTACACAACCAAATAATTAGTATAGCTGGGTGACTTAATTTACAACACATAATATAATACATCATTTAAAAGTATTCCATCAAGAAAATACTGTAATCTAATGTCCAGAGAAAGTGTTTCATTTTGTCAGGTGTCGTGAACGGAGCTGAAATACGGTATAAACTAGTTCACTAGCCCCAAGTTAATTATCTCATCTATTCAAAAACTTAATAAGTTTGTATTCTATCCAAGCAGGTTGAGCTTTCATCTTGCCCTAAGTGTGCATTTATGTCAATAAAACAATTATATTCACTATGATTGAAATGGTTACCACAGTAACAGATAAGGGTTTACATAAAATAATTCCTATGAAGTTGAAGAAAAATTTTGATCGTGAATGGTCAAGTATGTAATGCTCCCTAGACCAATGTTCCCAATAAATGTTTAGATAATTCAAAGATAATAATTAAGTGGAAATCAATTTATGAGAAACATGGATAATTAAATACAGGTAAAATGAAATCAATGTGTATGTACATAGTAGGTGTAACCAGACAATATTAGAACAAAATTTAATATCACAAGTCTTTTTTGAAAATGTTATACACGTAAGTCACTTGTAATTTAAACCAATATTTATTTCTTAAACAAACAATTTAGTCCAATTAGTAATTAGTTATCTCCTATTGCCATCTTGTCCATTCCATCAGCAACCTTTTTCGTCTTGTCTTTACCACCCTTTTTCTTCTGTTTCTTAGTTTCCTCTTCGTCTATAGGAGCAGGTTTCACAAATGGTATCTTCTCCTTGTATACTATCAGAAAATATATACATACAGTCAGCTGCTCAGGCGTCTAATACATATCCTCGGTAACTAATGTATAAGCAGATATGTTCACGAGTCAAAAATTTCACGAATTGCCAATTTCAGACATTTTACAAGCAAAATGATTTGCAAAACTCAACACTGTTTTTTGTTAAAATCAAAATAATTAGCTCTGCAAACATAGATAAGAGTATTGTTTAATTTTCACAGAGGCTTAATAAGGAGCAATTCTCAGCCAGAAACAAGGGCAGACAAACAGGTTAAGACTATCCATATTCCATACAAGAAAAAAGTACAGTTTTAACTAACTACAGCAGAAAACTATGAAAAGCATACTTTGTCAGGACCGTAATAAGTATAATTACATTGAATAGCCAAATACGTAAAAAATGTACTCCTGAGAATCAGGAAGTTAACGCCATCTGATAATTTCGCAACTTTCTAGAATTTTCAAGTTGTAAAGTTTACCACTTAAATATAAAAACAGTATTATAATGACATCGACGTAGAATGCTTCGTGGAATTTGCTTGTTATCTCAATACATAATACATTTTGAACATCCCTTGTTTGTAATAATTAAAAATAATAATACTGCTACTGTTTAATGGCAGTTTATTAACTTTAAGAAAACTGCGAATGGATGGAGGTTGTCCTACTTTTGATCAGTACTATCCAAACTTGAGCATGCAGAAGGGCATGGTGATATATAAAGATACTTACGTGGGGGCATGTAGTTTTTCAAGACTTCCGGTACAACCACACCATCTTCTTCTTGGTAATTTTCTAATATGGCACAGATAGTCCGAGTCGTCGCACACATTGTTGCATTCAACATATGTACATACTCAGCCTGGAAAAAATGTTGTGACAGTCATTTAGTAACACAATGTTGAAAGGCCTATTATTTCTTCTGAATAACCAGTCAACAATGTTGGATTGGAGCAAGAACACTGCTAGTTAAGATACCTATTTACCCAAGACTCGGGTCACCTAACCCCTCTACAAAATTTCCACAATTTCAGAGAGTCCAGAAACATCTCAGGCCCATGTAATCACAAGAACAGAGAAAGACTAACATGTTTACAATGAGATCGGTACTTACCATACGGCACAGCAACTTTCAGTATTAGAGTTGTATTTACAGTCGGACCTTGTTTATTCGACAAACTTCTAATACTTGATATAATCCGAAATAAACATCAGGTTCCGATGTATCTTTTTATGCATGTCAAATTAAAATGGGCTATTCGAAACCATGTGCTATTCGAAATAAAATTTCAGACCCGGTGAATTTGAATGAACGAGGTCCGACCATAATTATATTTCATTTGTATTGTAAGCTTTTCATTCTGAACTCGACAAGAAATATTGCTTGGGAGAATGCCCATGTGGAGTGAATGACCTTCAAGATACAGACAGACCTGACACTTGTATGAGACAAATCAGAGCCTAGAGTTTGAGACAAATCTCATTTTGGATCTCTCATAAATTTTCTTTAGATTTGTAATACTGATTTTGAGTCCTGTCACAGAAGAGAAAAATCAGATTAAGATGCTTCGAGAGATTGGGGCCTGGTAAAGTTTAACATTCATACAAGTGTCAATGGAGTACCCTGATTCCTTTAAAAGTTGTAGCATAGACACATGATTCAGACAAATGGACAAAATAACCTACATTACGACCTCTGAGATTACTACATACCTCCCCTGGGGGGGGGGGGGGGGCATACAAATGTGTTCAACAAATGAATCATTCAAAATTACCTCCTGATTCATTTTCCTAGTTTGTCCATATCTAACTTTCAATCTTCGGGCTTGATAGTCCAAACAGTTTGAACAAGAAACCAGCTCCCTGAAAGCGCCTGAACCAGGGAACCAGGCTTCAAGATCCAACTTCTTGGCAGCAGCATTGTTCAATGAACCTTTAAATCAAACAAACACATTGTATTAGCAAGCAAAATCTTGGAATAAATTATTTGCAAATTGAGTATTACGTATTTCTCTAGGCATATTTGAAGACTAAAATTTCATGACTACTTCATTGTGTTAATGAGTAATACTTCAGAGAGGAACACAACTATACGATGCATATTGTTAAGATAATAAAATGTACATTATGCTGATATTCCGAGAACTTTATATTGCAAAATCATTGGATCTTTATCTTTTCAATTACTTTGCAAACATAAATATTTGACCACCGCTGTATGATTTCCAAACTCTTCTTTAAGTGAAGTCAGTTCCAGAAAGGTCGCATGTGATGTCACCATGTACTTACAGTAAGCAATATTTTCCCCATGTGGCAATATAAAACGAAGTGACCATATGGAGTAAATATTGTTTCCTGCTTGCAAATAGTGACATCACATGTTGCATTTTCTTGAAATGACGTCACTTACAGAAGAGGTTGTAAACTCATAGCAGTGTTTAATAAGTAAGGAATGAAGATAAGAAAAGGATAAGTAATACCTGATACAATGCTCACAATTCTGTAAGGAATTCCGAGCGTTTTGTTGAACTCCTCAGCATTCGTAATCATCTCATCAAAAATTTCCCAGGATTTATTGTCATGAGGTGAAGTCAATACAAACTGCTCTATCTGCAAAATACATCAAAGATCATAAACAGTTACGTTTACATCAAGTATTTGTTTGCTGCCTTCCGATTCCTACCAGCCATAAATGTAGTGCTCCCAAATAACCATTGGCAGGATACTTGATGAAGAACATTAAAGTTAAATTAAGAGATAATAAAAATAGATAATTGCCAACAAGAAGACTGCATCAATATAAAAGAGTTTGCCCGCCTACCTACCCAACAAACGTTGGGTCGGAGAACAGCAAACAAATGTATTTAAATCATCCCATCAGTTATTACACCATACAGGTATCACCATCAAGCAGAAATAAGATCATTATTAAAAATGTAGCATCTTCCATGAATAAATCACTAACAATTAACCAATAAAGATGTTACACACAAATACCAGTCTAAAACAATCTTAACAGAAACATACTTTTTGTACTCAAAATATTTTTAGATTTAATTAAAATTTACATTAGTAATCAGACCCTAGTAGTATAAAACATCTACACAACTTGAAACATATAAGAGTAAAACTCTCAAGTTAAGAATAACTACGTTCCTACTGTTGAGTTGTGATTGAGTGCGATGTTTTTCAACCAGTATTTCAGTTAAGTACAGCAGTCAGATGACCAAAACAATCTTCCTGGGTTACCAACCAGTACTAACATGTAGCAACTGACAACGTCCACACACAAATCTGAGGTGGAGGACAAATGACTTTGGATGTGTTACCTCACATCAAGTGGTCATAGAGAACATGCGTCTCACCCGAGGTTCAAACAAACAACCTCAAGATCATGGGCTTACCAGGAAGACTATGAACATACTTACTAATAAGTACATCACTCATATAATAAATAAATAATGTAGTATGTGTCCTACTTCATATAAACAGAACTAGTTAACCAAACACTTCTCACATCATACACAGTCTATGACAATTACCTTTGAAAATTGATGTACTCGGAATATTCCGCGAGTATCTCGACCATGTGAACCAACTTCCTGACGGAAACACGTGGAGTAGCCACAATATTTGATGGGTAACGATTCGGTCGGAATCCATTCATCACGATGGTAAGCAGCAATAGGCTGCTCTGATGTTGCTATCAAATATTTCTCGTCAACCCCTCCCTCTCCTTGTTTTTCACTACCTTTGCCAATAACCTATATAACACAAAGATACAGGTGAATCTCGTTCATTGGAATTCATCAGGTCCGAAATTTTATTTCCAATAATACATGGTTGCGAATAGACCATTTCAATTTGACGTGTCTAAGAAGATACATCGGGACCTGATATTTATTTCGGAAGATACCAAGTATTGGGATAGAAGGTTGTCGAATAAACGAGGTCTGACTGTATACATTTAATATTTGTATATTACTCTTTCACAAAATGTGACACCTATATTCCAAGTACATTTACTTCCTGATTCTTATCCTTTACTGCCAGACACCAGGCTGGTAGGCACACAATAACCATTATTGAACTACATGGCAGATCACCAGCTGGTCATATATGAATGGACCCATACCAGGATTCGAAGGGGGATGCCTTAAAGTTAAACACTCAGAAAAGGGAGATGGTTGTTTATTAGGTACAAAGTGTTCCAGGCAGACAAACTAATGAACATGCATACACATGTACTGATAATGTCAGTCCCTAATTGCTCTTCCCGTGGCAATAAAACATTAAAGGGTAAACTTTTGTGACTGACCCCTTAACGTCTTATTGTATACGACAGCAAAATGTATATAAATCCAGTGATTTAAAAAAAAAAAATACAGTCAGCACCTTTTCAATTGGGAAAATAAGGGTTGTTTTGCTTATAAAAATAACTTTTCAGCTGTAACTGGACTTTGTTATATATATGAGGTGAAAGCAAAGATTCAAGACAATGGTATTTTATAAAAGGTTAAATACACAAATATTGACTTCATAAAAAGAAATTCAGTCAGATGGGGTAAAATGAACAAAGAATTGATATAAAATGATGATTTTTTGGGGATAATGGACATTGTTTGGTGGGGAACATAAAATTAACCCAAAAAAATCACTGAAAACAAGCCTACCTTATACAACTCGTCGTCAAACTGTGAGAGTTGTGCTACTTCCTGCATCACCTCTTTCCTCATGAAGAAAGGAGTTAAAAGTGGTGTGTAGCCTTTACTGAATAACATAGTCATTCCTAGATTGATCAAAGCTTGCTCCAAGAAAAGTGCTGGACCCTAAAATGAAGCAAAACTCCCTTGAAACTTGTGTTATATTCCTCCATACAGCAGACATGATAATTGATATTGTCTAAACTATTTATTTTACATTCATTATGAAACAAGTTGTTAGTTAATACGACATGATTATATTAATCACCCCTGATGACTGATTCCTTGATAACTAACAAATGCTAGAGATTGTGAAGCTCACGGGTTCAAACTCCACCAAGACAGGATTCAAACCCACGATGTTAAGACCAGGAGTCAAGTGCTCTCCCCTTAACCACTACGTCTGCTTACGACTGATTTGATACTATGATGTCCAAGAACATGATAGTCATCAAGAGCACTTATTTCCTAATAAAAAATCAAAAGCTAAGTAAAAATATAAAATTCATAAATAATAATTTCAGCAGTTTTATAAGCAGTGATTAAATTAGTTAGATATTGACATTTTAAGAAATACTCTACTGTGTCTACAGAATTATGTGGTAAAATCAATTATGTACACAAATCTAATGGTAACAGCTGGCATGGTCCTCGACATGTCAGTTAAGTATGATAAACTGAACAAGGTCAGTCAATGAAACTTAAATATATGACTTGTTGAAACAAAAGTATAAGCAATTTTGAAGAGTGTAATTTATCATAATCCACCCAAATAGGTTAAGAAATTATGTTATACTCATCTTGAGCTTATTTCTCAAGTAACCATACACTGAGAAAAACATTCAGGACATAATACAGTAAACACTCAATAATACAACTACCTTTGGGACCCTTGAAAACTGGTCTTCATATTGAGATAGTTTCTGTTAAGTATTTTTAGGGTATACAGTAAAACTTCGAAACCTCGAACAGTTTTGGCTAGAACACAGTAGATACATCGAACAGGTTCTTAGGTCCCAGCGAAACCACTTCTTATTTCATATTATCGAACATTAGATCACTCGAACGGAGATAGGTTGAACACTCTTAACAGGGTTTGCGGTCCCTAGATACCATTTCAGTCATTGTTCACCATAGATAGGTCGAACAATACAATAATTCACACCTTTCATGGACAGAGCGATATTCTATTGTTTGTTGACAGGTAAGATTGATGACACGTGTTATTCACACATAGTGATGATAACTTGATGGTTGTACTATATACAATACAGTGTACATGTACTTATGTGTCAAACAAATCGCTTAATGGATCTATTAAATGTTTAATGAAGTCCAAACGGGAAGTTTTAATTATTAATTGTCTATTGATTGCTGAATGAATAAAATTAAGAAACAACAAATTATCGTCTTTTTTTTACCAAGTAAATTGAAATATATATTGTGTTTCTTACGACACATTAAATTTTCGTATGAAGTTTTCTTTCATTTCTTTCTTAATTATTATTATTATGAATAATGCTGTGACTATTGATTGACGTGCATTAAGTATGAAAACACTAACAACACACAAATCCCATGCGTTCAGCATGCTAAGTACACTTGCACCGGTGACAGTCACTTCGTACATACACACATATACGGTAGATGCCTCGAACAGGTAAATGGCTCAAACTGATTGCTTGGTCCGACGGCAGTTCGAGGTTTCGAAGTTTTACTGTATATTACTTTAACGCTCAATCCCTTACCCTCCAACTTTTATACCATTTTTATAGTTCCATTTTTCCAACTGATGTTACGCATGTGCGAACGTGTGCATCACCAGCTACATGAAGTTAAGTGATTATTGTCTTATTGAATAATATGCAACTTTGCATCAGCTATGAACCCTACCTTGAGGTAATAACCCCTACCACCTGCCACAACAGATCCTCTGGCATCGTCTACTCCATCAATCATCGCTATAAGGTCTACATGGGAGTATTTCTTACGAGATTCACAATCACCGAATGTTCTCTCAATACCATTCTCATCCTGTAAAATTATGTACCACAGAAAAAATTAACAACTGATCCATGAAAATACTGTTTTATTAATGAGGTTTAACTGTAATTTAAAGACATTATTTTAACTCAAAATACATATGTACAACTTATCAGTTCTGAAACTCATGATCCTAGTAAGGGGAATTACAGTCAGACCTCTTATTTGACAACCTTCTATCAGAATACTTGGTATCATCCATAATAAATATTAGGTCCCCATGTATCTTCTTATGCATGTCAAATTGAAATGGGCAATTGTATATATCGAGGGTTCAGTGCAAGACTATACTATCTCCTTTATAAATACATAGGAGTTAGTATAGTCTTGCGACGAACCCTCGATATGTAAAGTACCTAAACATTTTCTAGGACGGGATGTTAACTTCAATGGTATAGATCATTTTCACAAAATGCTTCATTTTGGGCATTTCAGACAGACTTTTCAGAATGACTTTTGAGAAATTTAACCTACAATTCTGGAAAAAGGGACAATTTTTTCTTCTGAGAATATGACAGAACAGATATATAAAACCATTATAAAAACCCAAGCTGTTGAAACCAACCTCATCATTTGAGACAATACAAGAATCGTGGAGTATATTTCCCATTTCTCGAAGTGCCTTATTCCTCTCTTCTTCATGAAGTAACAAGTCTGCATCATTTTTTATCATCTGTTCATCAATGTAAACTCGTAGCTTCTTAATCTGACACACGGTCAATGCCTGTTCAATGTAAGATAGATTCAAATAGTTTATTGACAAAACATAATTATACATGTATACCCATTTGACGGTTCTTATGCCGTAGATTTTTCCATGCAAAAAAGTTTGTTTGATAAGCATATATACCCATTCGACAGTACTTATGCCATACACTTTTCTGTGTAAAACAGTTTGTGAATCTGTTATTTCAGACGTTTAGCGAGTAGAAATATTAACAAATTGAAGAGAGGCAGTGATTTTTTTTTAAATGATTTTACTGCCTGTGCCTTTTCAATGGGGGGAAAATAGGCACGATAAATCCCATATTTGGGGAAATAAGGTAACAGTTGTTTTGCTAATATAAATAACTTTTCAGCTGCAGCTGGTGTTTGTTATAAATATGAGGTGATGTAAGAGCAAAGATTCTTTTAAAAAAAGGTTAAATACACAAAAACTTGATTAAATCAAATGAAATTCATTCAGAGGGGAAAAAATGAAGATTTTTTGGGGAAAATGGACACTTTTTGATAAGGGGAAACAACCTATATTCTGCAGTAAAATTAACAAAAAATCACTGAGAGCAGTATTGTTACATTGAACAGTCCAGTATGTTAAACAGAAAATTCTGTGAGTAAGGAAATTTATGCCGGCTAATATTTTCGCAATTTTCTCAAATTTATGTTTTCCATGTCACAAACTTTACTGCTGAAACTATTACAACTGGCTCTAGTAAGAGTATGGGTATAAGAAGGGTGTTGATTTTATTAAACAAACAAGCAATAAAAATGAAAGTAACTGACCGCTAGCTTGTCTTGGTTAACACTTTCTAGATCATCAACGAGACCTTCTGGCAATGTTTCATCTTCACCAACTGGCTCCTTATTCTGCCAAAAGATAGAATCAAACAAATTTTACTATAAATTTCTTACAATCAATAAACAAACGCAATTATTAAGAACAGTTTTTTTCGAAGATTGGTGGTGGGACCCTTTGAAAGGGAAAAAAATGTCACGAGGAGGAAGAAGGGGGAAATAATAAATGCTACAATGTTTACATTTTGGTTTCCAAACCTTGTATTTATGGCCATTTAGCGGTACATATGTGTGAAGTACAGTCCAGAATCATCAGATATGTGATATTATTATTGATCAATGTTTCTGGTTTTCTGACTGTACATATCTACAGTGGTGTGAGAGGGTTTTTTATCAGAGGATAGGAGAAAAATGTATTCTTTTCATAGAGTGGAATGGGGTCCAATTTCTGCCACAAAGTTGGTCCTTGTAACAGTCATCATACTACATACATTCAATACTACACATTGGTTATAAATCAGTGTATGGTCCTCCGTGCCAGAGTGGTTGTAGTTGTTGAATTTAAATCACCTGCCCTCATAGCTACCAGTTTGAATCCCACTTAGGAAGCATAGTTGTATGTGAGGAAGCTATCAGCTTGCTAGTGGAAGGTCAGAGATTCTACCCAGGTGCCCACCCATCCCTAGAATAATGCCTGAAGGGCCTACTGAGGTCTTCATCCATCCTAATTGCTGGAAAAGTCACTACATCATTTACAGCCCTAATACAAAATAAACCAATGGAACTTGTTAAACAAACAGTTTATAATAATCAATATACCTTCATTTTTAATCCAATAGCTTTACTGCAGACATTCTTCAATTTGTTTAACAAATCTGCACGATACCTGCCTATAAGCAGAAAAAAAGTGTGTCTATATAAAGCATATTCAATTTTTACAACCATTTACATTTAACAGGGGCGTAGCTTAGCAAAATTGATGAGTAGGCCTAGGTTCAGTGGGGGTCCAGAGGCATGGTCCCCCAGAATATTTTTTTTAAACTAGATCGTCAGAGATGCATTTTTGTGCTTAATTTGTTCGGGTAAATATGTTTACAATAAAATAAAAAACATACGTTAAATATCTTATTGCAGTTTTGGCCATTTTATTTTTTCTATGCCCCTGTTGAAATACTAAATTATGTAATGAAGCGTTTAGCTAAGTTGTTTAGTTTGGAGTACTAGCTTCTAGGGCTGTGGATTGTCTGGCCAATGGCAATCCGATCCGAATCGCGAATCAGTATAAGCAAATCACAAATCGATCCACAAACCACAATGGAAATATTTACTCTTCATATAAATTATATACTGGTTGTCCTGATTACAAATGCGTTGTTTTCACTTTAAAATGTACATGTATGCAAACAATACATCTTAACACAAAATCATTTCTGCACATGAACTTAATTAAATCCGTATTTAAATAAAATTCACTTTCAATAAAGCCAACCACTCACAGCCATGTTTATCTATGTTTGTACGAAATACCAGTGTAAAGGTCAAAAGTCATATTATGTAATTTATACTTTATACTTGGTTGAACAACTTTGGGGTGTTTTGCTAGCACAACCAATATGTAAAGTGATGATCAAGTTACTTAGTGACAGTTCGAAACTGTGTGATCCAAAATTGCAATAAAAGTGAAGGTGCTTAAAAAATAACACATATCATAGAAAAAGAGGTATACAGAACTTGTATGATGTTATGCAAAATAGTTTTGTCTGCAAAAACGACAATTTCTTCTGGAATAACTAAAAAATGCTTAACACTACGATGACAACAAATATGTGACAAAAACTAGCGAAGTAATCGGACATTTTCGGTTACCACCGGTTTTCAGTGCCATGAGTTTGCCATCAAACAGCCTTTTGGTCACTTTCGACTGAAATACCAAAGTACTTCCACACGTTTGACGTGAACTTGGCAGGGGTGTATGCAGACGCCATGACGATGCATGCAAAGTCAACAAAATTTAGGCATTGGTTTCGATTTGAAAAAACAACAACTTATTTTGTGCGTCAAACGATTATCCATGTTATTTAATTAATGTTCAAATCAATTTTAGTATTTATTGGATCGTAACAATATTAGCTAATTCGGGATTTCTTTGCTTTCGAAAATATGCTTCCTCTAGCTATACATGTGTCATGTGACCTACTTTCGGTTTTGTTTTCAATACATAGATACCAATGTGTTTAATGTTTCTGGAATTATCTATCGATGAATAATGGTAAACGTGAATTATTTTATGATTTGCGAATCGACGATCTTATAGTGGACGAATCTGGTACTCTCATTGCTGGCCTTGATCCGCGTGTGCTCGGATATTCGGATACTCGTTACAGTTTCTACTTGCTTCAATATTTCTTCTACTTTCGTGAAAATATTTTATACAAAAAAATTCAACAGCATTTTGGGAGAAGTAACAACATGTTTATTGTATAAAAATAAACTGGTCATCAATCTACTATATATCAGTGGATTCCAGAAACACTGCAATTCCAAACATAGCCTTACTCAGTCAACTTATCAGTATGGCTTATTTTACGATCTGACATTTTATATGTGAACCTCGAAACACATCATAATATGTACATGTATTATATTAATAAATTAGTATATAAATGCCTATCATTATACTAAAGGAGAGTTAAACAGTAAATTAATAGAAAAATAAACGGTGTACTTCTGCTTCTTTTTGGTAATTCAAAAGACAGGAGCTTATAAAGGGTATCCAGCTTTTTCTCACCCTAGACGTTTCTCCCCCAGGTCATTTCTCCCCTAGTCATTTCTCCCCCAATATATGTAAGAAAAAGGTGATAATGGGTATTATAAAGTTGAACAGAATTTGACATCATCGTCGATCTGGAAGGCTACTCTTCAATAGACAATGTGACGATTTTTTACGCAAATTAATAATTATTTTCCAGAGAAATTAAACCCAAAGTAGTGTATAAAATACGTTATCAATAAAATATCACGTTGGAAATGTTAATATATCTAACCAATACATTTCAATCAAATTGCATCATCTATCCGAAAATGCAACTATCCACTAACTGGTAAATTATTCCACTTACATTTTCTCCAATTTGTGTCGTGATCAACGACAGTATCAACCAATCTTACATCTTTATATCGTTTAGCCTGATTCTGCCTAAGTTTCTCAGGATCTCCGCCTTTATCGGCACGGAACAGCTCAATATCTAACACCATCTTTACGCCGGTAGAAACGTGTGATCTAATTCTACGTTACTTCATAAACCTAACTTAAATAGCACGGCACGGGGAAACTGCTCGAAGCAGTTACTTCCCTTGGTGTTTGGACAGTCGACTTGGGCTGGGTTCACAGATTTCTAGATAAGCGCAATAAGATACAGTTACATGTATTTTATTCATACATTTTTATGCTCACAATGACACCAGGACAACGCAGACCTGGGTCCTAGTATGGTTCCCGTTGTACTGATATGAAAGGGGAAGGAACTCCAGACTTACCTGGGTCCCAGCGCAGACTTATCAGGCGCGTAGGAAGGTATTGGGCATCGGGGCCGCGGATGGGGTGGGTGCGGATCCTGCGGGATGGATATCCTCCCGATGAGGAAATCACCTTTCACAGGCGCAAAATCCATCACTTTTAAAATGATAAGTTCCGCCATTTAATTGATCGTTAAGTAATTATCACCATTTTAAGATACAAAACAATGCCAAAATAAATATACTTGTCACCTGGTTAGTAGAGTTCCTGAGACTCACTCCTCATTGGTGGAACAGTTCCAAGCTAGATTAGACCACCAAATACTACAACTAGTATCTCCCAACTGAAGGTGGTACCTGCCAAAGACTCTTTGTGTCTGTTTGTTTGTATTTGTGTTTATTTATCGTCGCCACCGGTTTCCCATATGGGCGACGCCTCCGGAAGAATGTTTAGTCATTTTAGATTTGTGCAGGATAGTGCATGATACAGGAGATGCCCCAGTTCCAGAAGCACCCCTGGTTCTTTTACGTGCTCGATGTAAAGCATCATACACGGGACCTCGTTTTTAATGTCTCGTCCGAAAGTCTGTTAATTAGTACTGTCAGTGATGGAGCGGGGAATCGAACCTGCGATCCCTGGATTACTAGTCTACACTGGACTACAGATCCGCTACTTTGTGAGTTTGAAACACTATGCAATATCATGTGGCTAACGTGACATTCATGCATACCGGAAGTCTAAGCTGATAACTTGATTGGACTTCGGATGAATGGATATATAACATATTCATGAATATTGCCTGTAGCCGAGGACATTTGCGCAAAATCACTAATGTTTGGTATGTAGATTAGGGTGCGCTTCGACGAAGTGAATGTTCTCGAAAACTGGGGAGGGGATGGGGGCTGCTTTGAAATGTGCACATTTTTAGAACGAGATAAATCCCGGACCTATATATCCTGGTTACAGAGCTGACTTCTATACACGACCTACGGCGTGCTCGTGGACATTGAGGGTCAGGTCCAATCGGATAACCTCGGTTATTTTTGAAAAAAAAAGATGTACGGAAATTGCCAAGATGTTGAAGTGAGTCAGGTCCTCTGCACTCGACATGGAGAAATTAAAATACAAATTCGAATAGCTAAAGATGCTTTTTGTAAATTTGATTTTGATTCTCCAAAAATCAAATTATTTGTTGCGGTTTAAACGCAGTAGATCTATTTATCGTTGATGTGTGTTTTGTTCCTTTCGCCAGCAAATTTTATTTTTGTTTAAACCATGTAATTTTCAATACACTATCTTGGGTATAAATATATTTAACTAAACACACGGACTTGGAGCGCCATCCAAATTGAATTGCAGCTCTTCCGGCCAACGAATTGCACGAATATGGAGAAAAATACAGTCAGTGATTTCCTTCTGTTTTTAAATTATTGCTATTTTTAATTGGATTAAACAAATCTGGCTTCGTATTTCGACCTGTATATGTAATAAACAAAGGTTTGTTCTGGGGTACGAGGAAAACTCTTTTTTCCAAAACCTCACCCGTACATGTTCTTTTCTCATTTTCAGTAATAGTTTATGAACTAGTTTCTGTAGAATTTCTGTGTACGTATGGATTGAAGTGAACGTTAACAAAGATTCACAAAGTCCTTCCGTTTGGTTTTACTTTTTATTCGCACACTTAAACAATGTCTAGAAATCCAGTCATAATAAGTTATAAATATTATTCCAAAGTTATTAATATCAAGCTGGTACTCAGAGAATATTAAAATAAAATAATCTAAATACAATTTCTGGTGCTCCAGTAAAACGTTAAGGTGCTCCTTAATAATAATGTTAACTGATAAGAGACTCATTCTGAATTAAAGCGTCTTGAGTACCCTGGTTTAAAGCAAGATCCTACTTTAGTATCAAGCGTCTTGAGCACCTTGGTTTAAAGCAAGATCCTACTTTAGTATCAAGCGTCTTGAGCACCCTGGTTTAAAGCAAGATCCTACTTTAGTATCAAGCGTCTTGAGCAACCTGGTTTAAAGCAAGACCCTACTTTAGTATCAAGCGACTTGAGCACACTGGTTTAAAGCAAGATCCTACTTTAGTATCAAGCGTCTTGAGCACCCTGGTTTAAAGCAAGATCCTACTTTAGTATCAAGCGTCTTGAGCACCTTGGTTTAAAGCAAGATCCTACTTTAGTATCAAGCGTCTTGAGCACCCTGGTTTAAAGCAAGATCCTACTTTAGTATCAAGCGTCTTGAGCAACCTGGTTTAAAGCAAGACCCTACTTTAGTATCAAGCGACTTGAGCACACTGGTTTAAAGCAAGATCCTACTTTAGTATCAAGCGTCTTGAGCACCCTGGTTTAAAGCAAGATCCTACTTTAGTATCAAGCGTCTTGAGCACCCTGGTTTAAAGCAAGATCATACTTTAGTATCAAGCGACTTGAGCACCCTGGTTTAAAGCAAGATCCTACTTTAGTATCAAGCGTCTTGAGTACCCTGGTTTAAAGCAAGATCCTACTTTAGTATCAAGCGTCTTGAGCACACTGGTTTAAAGCAAGATCCTACTTTAGTATCAAGCGTCTTGAGCACACTGGTTTAAAGCAAGATCCTACTTTAGTATCAAGCGTCTTGAGCACCCTGGTTTAAAGCAAGATCCTACTTTAGTATCAAGCGTCTTGAGCAACCTGGTTTAACGCAAGATCCTACTTTAGTATCAAGCGTCTTGAGTACCCTGGTTTAAAGCCAGATCCTTTCTTAGTATCAAGCGTCGACTTTTCAGTTACTCGCTTGAATCATTTCATGTAAAATCTAGAAAAAACACAAGTGACTTAATTTTATTGATAATTATAAGCACATATGCAATTATATAAAATAGACTCTATCAATAAATAAAAATTGCAACAAGCGTTAATCTTGAAAAGTCCATTTGAGATTGACCCACCAGTTTTTCTTGTAATGGTTTGAAGCCATTTGAGATTGACCCACCAGTATTTCTTATAATGGTTTGAGGCAATTTGAGATTGACCCACCAGTATTTCTTGTAATGGTTTGAGGCAATTTGAGATTGACCCACCAGTATTTCTTGTAATGGTTTGAGGCAATTTGAGATTGACCCACCAGTATTTCTTGTAATGGTTTGAGGCAATTTGAGATTGACCCACCAGTACTTCTTGTAATGGTTTGAGGCAATTTTAGATTGACCCACCAGTATTTCTTATAATGATTTGAGGTCATTTGAGATTCGCCCACCAGTACTTCTTGTAATGATTTGAGGCCATTTGAGATTAGCTCAACCGTTTTTCCCTTTAATGGTTTGAGGCCATTTGAGATTGACCCACCAGTTCGAGGGATGTGGTTAAAAGCAAGTTGAAGCCAGAATCCTGAAGACTAACTACACGTGATCTTAAAATAACGAGACCCACGGTTTGAAAGGTGCGAGATTCGTTCTCAATTAATCTCGTCTGCATTTTGCGAGACATAAAAGAATTATTACCCTTCATGGCAGTAAAAAATCTCAAAGAGTGCACAATAATTGGTGACGTAATCACATTTCCTACACATTACAAACACACAATGTAACACAAACTCGCTACAACACCCAACAGTCTTCCCGTAAATTTGAATAGGCCCTTTTGTTAGTGTCTGTTACTATGGAAACAAAGAGCTTTGTTTAAGTTACACTCCATATTAGAATATCGCTCCCTGTACTATCACATAATATGATAATGTTGTTCTTAGCATGAACCACACACGCGTCTTTTTCTTGTCGGCACCAAAAGGTGACGCTTTTATACGTTTTTTCCTGAGACATTGTACTCCGGCTCACTTGCCGTACGTTATCTTTATGGTACTGGCCTGCTCATCGACAAATGGTTATGCATGTTAAAATACATGTATTCACACTAAGGAAGGTACATATCCACTTTGCTGTAAAGACAAACATAGATGAACGTGATACATGGATATAATATGGAAAGTTCTACGTACAAAGCAAATGCATTTTATTCGTTAATTCGATAACCTTCTATCCGAATACTTGGTGTTATCCGAAATAAGTATCAGGTTCCGAGGTATCTTCTTAGTCGAGTCAATTTTCGGACCCGATGAATTCGAATGAACTAAGTCCGACTGTATACATATATTGGACAGTCCGGTTAGGTTAGCCTGTGAGACTGTACAAATTAAAACTAATCATTGTCGTACCAGTTTGCAGCGTGTGACAAACCACCGACAAAAACTAGAGAGATGTTCCCAATAGTCTGTCATTCTTTGGTGTGTGGTTGTTACTTTAAGAACACTGGGTAGAACAGATTAGATGACAGTGCCACCTCTCGAGAGTGACTCTCTCACTCCGTCTTTCCAAGATCTCTCTATCTGTACTACCTGTATTCTTCTGGAATGTACCTAACTTAAATAAAATGCAATGCCATAACCTCGTATATAACACTTATCTCAAGAGGGTAAAAGAGAAGGGATACTCTTAAAGAAAACGTTAAAGTTGTTTTTCTCAGAAAGACGAAAAACAAGTGTAAGAGTTCTGGAATTAATGCGACGATATGGTGATATTTATACAAATGACAGATACCCGAACCTTACACAGATAAACGCATGACATACAACGCACCATGATTTCGACGTAAGGTATCCTACACCCACAAGCAACACCAGAAACAGGATAAATCCAACTAATATACCAACACCAGTTATAATAACTGTTGGTTTAACTGAAAATATAGATATTTATTCAACATAAAGCGTGACGCCCAGGAATTTACACATGATATACAACAATATAAATAATAATATTATGTACATGACAACTGCATATGAATCTAAATGTAACGGCAGTATGTTGTATAAGAAAATGTAATTTGTTCCTGAAACATGAATGACATACATTCACAAGTATAAGAAGAGAAAAAGCGAAAAAGAAAATTTACATATAAAGTGTAAGGTCTCTTAATTGAAAGCTTTTAAAAACATACACGGACAAAACATCTATAATATTACTGGTTTCTTGGGTTAATAATTCAGTAAAGTTTGCAATATTTGGTCGCTTCCAAAAGTACTTTTCTATGTATTTATTTCCAAACTCTTTGTACAGGGGACATTTAAGTAAAACATATATACAATATCAAAATACAAATATACTAGTGTCGCGAACTATTTTGCAGTTTCTATTTTAGCAGCATATACGTAAACATTCAAAAGATAACACATTGTAGTTGAAAACGGAATAATTATGACTTTGAGTTAACATGTTTTCGTTCTGACACGCCAAAATAGCGTGCGGCACATACAGTAAAACCTTACCTAAATACCACCGCAAAAGACCAGTCTTCTAGGGTCCCAACGGTGGTCTTATTATTGAGGTTTTACTGTAGGTGTATTTTAATATTTTATGTATAATGAAGTATCGATTTCAAATCATTATACAACAATATTCATGCGTCTGTCTCCATCAGTCTGTCCGTGCGTTTGTTCGTTCGTTATTTCTAGTGGACATTACTTTGAGTCAACATTACAGTGGTCATGATTATGCCTTATCATATCATACATAATCAGCACTGTTGTTCTCTTGAGATATTCAAATCAAAATTGATGCTTTTTTTTGCACAACCCAATTGAATAAACATGGTTATTAGAACTAAACAAGAAAGAATGGAATTCCATATGCAATTAAATACTTACTTATATCGTAAATGATAATACCATCGTCTGGGGTAGTTGTTGGTGATGTTGAGTTGGTTGGAGCCTCTGTTGACGTTGTTTGTGTTCTTGTCGTAGGCGCCTCTGTGGTTGTTGTTTGTGTTCTTGTAGTAGGTGGTTCTGTTGTTGTTGTAGTAGGCGCCTCAGTGGTTGTCGTTAGTGTTGTTGTAGTAGGCGCCTCGGTGGTTGTTGTTTGAGTTGTTGTAGTAGGCGCATCTGTAGTTGTTGTTTGTGTTGTTGTAGTAGGCGCCTCTGTGGTTGTTGTTAGTGTTGTTGTAGTAGGCGCCTCAGTGGTTGTCGTTTGTGTTGTTGTAGTAGGCGCCTCAGTGGTTGTTGTTTGTGTTGTTGTAGTAGGCGCCTCGGTGGTTGTTGTTTGTGTTGTTGTAGTAGGCGCCTCGGTGGTTGTTGTTTGTGTTGTTGTAGTAGGCGCCTCGGTGGTTGTTGTTTGTGTTGTTGTAGTTGTCGGTAGAGGTGGACTCTCAGTACATACGACGGTAATCAATGGCTCTGTTGATTCTATGCCAGAAAATTAAACACAATTTTGCAAATGTAAATAAACCCCTCGTGTTAATATTTTAAAATATGGAGCTGAAATTTATGGAAGCCTATCATGTCATTTTGTATTTTTGTGTGTCGTTATATCGAGATAAATAGCCGTTATAACGACTTACACAAATCATTAGAACGAGACAAAAAGTCGTTATAATTAGATAAAACTTCATGCTTACGTCTTGCAATGTTTCAGAGAGATAAAATTGGTTATACATGTAATGAGATTAAATTCATTATAACCACTAACAAAACTTATGACTTCCCAGAGATGTCATTAACGAGACAAAAAGCTGTTATCACGATGTACGAAATTCGTTGTAACGAGGTAAATGGAGTTAGACTGACAGAAACGTCAAAATTAGTTGTATGGGTATAGTAATACTACACATTATGTTATAATATACTCGTACTTACCGATGGTATCATTCGTATTAGGTTCAATGTAATTTGGATCTGAAATAAAAACAGGCAATCCACTCAAATGGCAGTCCTTCTGAATGTTTTACGTCATACTCATAGTAAGGAAACCGTTCATAAGGTAGACATCAACATGAGTTTGAGTGTAATATGAGCGAGGTATGGATGTAGTAATAGTGTAAAATGAGCAGGGAATGAGTGGAGTATGAGAGTAATATGAGCGTGGTGTGAGTGGAATAACAGTGTAATATGAGCATGGTATGAGTGGAGTATGAGTGTAATATGAGCGTGGTGTAAGTGGAGTATGAGTGTAATATGAGCGTGGTGTGAGTGGAATAACAGTGTAATATGAGCAAGGTGTGAGTGGAGTAATAGTGTAATATGAGTGTGGTGTAAGTGGAGTATGAGTGTAATATGAGCGTGGTGTGAGTGGAATAACAGTGTTATATGAGCAAGGTGTGAGTGGAGTATGAGTGTAATATGAGTGTGGTGTGAGTGGAAAAACTGTGTAAAATGAGCGTGGTGTGAGTGTTATATGAGCGTGGTGTGAGTGGAGTATGAGTGTTATATGAGCAGGGTGTGAGTGGAGTATGATTGTAATATGAGCAGGGTGTGAGTGGAGTATGATTCTTATATGAGCGAGGTGAGACTGGAGTATGAGCGTAATATGAGCGAGGTGTGAGTGGAGTATGAGTGTTATATGAGCGTGGTGTGAGTGGAGTATGAGTGTTATATGAGCGTGGTGTGAGTGGAGTATGATTGTAATATGAGCAGGGTGTGAGTGGAGTATGATTCTTATATGAGCGAGGTGAGACTGGAGTATGAGCGTAATATGAGCGAGGTGTGAGTGGAGTATGATGTTATATGAGCGAGGTGTGAGTGGAATATGAGTGTAATATGAGCGAGGTGTGAGTGGAGTATGATGTTATATGAGCGAGGTGTGAGTGGAATATGAGTGTAATATGAGCGAGGTGTGAGTGGAGTATGAGTGTAATATGAGCGAGGTGTGAGTGGAGTAAGATGTAATATATGAGTGTGGTGTGAGTGGAGTATGAGGTCATATTAGCAGGGTGTGAGTCGAGTATGAACGGGGTATGTTTATGGAGAATGAGAGAAGTATATGTGTAGTATGAGTTGAATTGAGCGTAATTATATTACTTTTTGTCTGACTTTGTGTAACTGTACCATTATATTTCATTTTTAGATCTTCACTATGCCTCTGATTACTATTTCTCTCTCACCGTCTATATATATTAAATGCCAAATAAAATGTATTGTATTGTATTGTATATTATTGTAATATGAGTGGATCTAGTAGTAGTTTATAATATGAATGAAATATGAGTGTATAATGAATTTAGTATGAGCGGAGTATGGGTGGAGTATTAGTTAGATATGAGTGAAATATGAGTGTAGAATGAATTGAGAATGGGCGGAGTATAGGCGGGGTATTAGTAAAATATGAGTGAAATATGAGTGTAGAATGGATTTAGTATGAGTGGAGTGTTGGCGGAGTACTAGTTAAATATAAGTGAAATATGAGTGTAGAATGGATTTAGTATGAGTGGAGTATTGGCGGAGTACTTGTTAAATATAAGTGAAATATGAGTGTAGAATGGATTGTGTATGAGTGGAGTATAGGCGGAGTACTAGTTAAATATAAGTGAAATATGAGTGTAGAATGGATTCAGTATGAGCGGAATGGGTGAATAAGAAACATGCCAATGCGAAGCATAAATACATATGTATATTAGATTCAGCCTTCTTTGGTATATACTTATTCACTGCAACTTAAACATAGGCGTCATCAAATGTTAGGAGCGCCACAAGGTCACTAGCTTCAAAGTCTGTAACGATCTACATAAATATTTCCTGAAATAATCTTGGACAGGCACACGGATTCTTTTCACGTCTAAAGTCAAAGCTGGGAAATCACCATATGACCTAAATTATGTCCATGTGGCTTAACCCAACAAAAATAACATTTTTTCAAATCATTAGAATAAAGAAACGATTATTTAAAACATTGTAATATATTATGCACGTAAATTTGTAGACTACACAATATAGTGTGATTTAAAGACTTATAATTCTCACCACAATATTTTGGAGATTCGTCTGACTGGTCGTCGCAGTCCGTTACATTGTTACATCTCTCATCAGAGTTGATACACTCGATGTTGTTGTCACAAAGTATTCGTCCTTCGTTACATGTTGTACCTCCTGAAAGATAGTGAAGAATCTAACTTCAGGTCGCTATGTTGTACATGTACTTGCATTGAAATATATATATATACATTGTGTCATTAGTTTGACGTTACTGCTAAGTAACCGACCTCCTGATGATCTTTGTGAAACCGGTTGAGTAATAAAATAAAAACAATAGTATAAGGCTTGTAATTATACATTACAAACGTTATTTTATCACTCCCGTACTGGGAAACTACTTTCCTTTTTAATTATATATATATATGAGTTGTGCCACAACAAAACCTGTATTAATTAGTAACCAAAAAGTCCTTTTTCAGATTTGTACATTTTCTAACAGACATGTTTCAACTTGTGGGCTTTATGTAAGAAAAAGGTTTACTTCCTTTTTCAATTTTTCAAGATGAACCATGAATAACCGTCTCCCTTGGCCGAATGGTTAAGGCATCCGCCTTGGGAGTGGGAGGTCGAATGTTCGAATCCCGGTAGTGGTTCTGATATGGCCGGTTGGTGAGCCGCCAGCTAGGTAAATAATGGTTACCGTGTGCCTACCTGCCTGGTGCCTGGCATTAAAGGAATCGGGAAGTAAACGTGCTCAGAAAGTTGGTGTCTCATAAGGCAGAAATGGCTGGCCCTTTGAGTAGGGATGGCACTACAATAAATTAATATTTTTACATATTTTACATTACCGCATTTTAGTTCGTCTGAGCCGTCGTCACACTCGGTGAAGAAGTTACACCTCCCATCAGCGTAAAGGCAATTACCATCATTGCATTGAAACTGACCAGCGTCACATATATCTGAAAATGGTAATAATGACAACATTCGATTACTTTACAAACTAACATAACAAGATAATCAGTTCACAATAATATATATATATATTTATACATATAATCGAATACCTGTATAATAATATAATAATATAACATTATGCTGTTATTTACAGTTAAATTAAAACCGCAATTACGTGTAAGATCACCTCGAAATTAAATATATCAGTAATTAAGTTTTCAACCACTTTATAAAACAGACCGCGTTTTCATTTATAAGATTTTAATTCTCTTCTTTATATTAACTCGATAATCAGACCATGACATAATAAAGACCATCTTTGTCCAGAACAAATGGTGTCTTTATATTGAGGTTTCACAGTATTTACATCATAAACAAAACGTTATCAACGTGTTCAGCATTCTGTTAAGTTTGAATTGGGTTAACAATTAACTGGTAGGATTGAAAATAGTGCGAAATGATGCTAAAATGCCAACACGAGTCGACATACAACTCATGATTCAAATGACAATAATATTCCGTCACAGGAGATTGTCACGAGTTCTCTCCCTTTATCCTTCTAGAGTTCTCTCCCTTATACCTTCTATTGTACATGTTGTATATGGTAGTATAGACGGGATAAAGGGAAATAACTCTATAAAGGATAAAGGGAGCGAACTCGTGACAATCTCATGTGTATTTTATCATCGTTATCCAGTGGTTTACATGAATAAGCCCATGTTTGAACTTGGTGCAGAAGCATGGAGCGGCATAGATATGATCTGGGATTTCATTGGGTAAGTCCGACAACGTTTTAAGCATCGTCTCACTTACGTACCTAGCTTTATTTTAGCGCAGTATGTCGTAATATATGGACTACCACCTTTCGTCAATTGAACTGTGATATTACTGTTCTCTGACGTAAGGCTGGTTACTTCAAATGTAGAATTGACACAATCACTTGTTGGCTGGGTACCATTCAACGCGTCACCTGTGTAGTTGAGGGATGTGCCGCACGCACTTGACTGTTCCCCACCATACACGGTCTCTACTGTGATCTTCTTTCCGTTCTTAATTTGTATGGTGCATGAACAAGGTACCCCAACATCTAATGTCGCCTCATTTGCAATGTCCGTGTCGATATACACTTCGGTACCGGACACAACGCTACTTTTACACAAAGTCGCAGCTAAAATCAAACATACCGGAAGCTCAGACGGATATTTAAAACAGACAAATGATTGAATGCAGAAACCGAGGTTACTAATCATGAGATTGGTCTCTCAAATCAAATGTGATTATAAGTTCTCAAGATAACTGCGATGATATTATGAGAGTAATCATATACAGAGTTCACACATTAAAAATTATAATCCTACTCAGATTTGTAACGCCAATAAAATATTATAACTTTTAGGTCATCACTAAATAATTGTTTGTTTGCAGTTACGCGACCGTCTCCAGGTTCATCGACGATGTTTTTTCGATATTTTAGCCCTTACAATAATAAACTAAAAAAACTACCTGCCTACCCACTGTTTAAATTCCGGGTCGCGTAACCGCAAACAAACATTTTTTAAGGATGGTCTCATTTTTATGTTCCATTTTTCGTTAGCCGTGTACTGTCTTCAATAATAAAATACATTGTTCCTCTTACAATGAAATAAATTTAAATTCATGAAAAGAATATCATTGTCTGCATTTATATTTCAAACTAGTAGCAAAAACAATATAACTATGCTCCTTTATATATCGCCGATGACCTAATCGGAGGGCTTATAATAATTTTAAATATTGTAGTATTTTATATGCGACATGAGTAAGCTGATAACTTACAAAAACAAACACCAAAAGTCTCAATTTGACAAAAATAATTTGAGAAGGAAATTAAGATTGGAGCATTGAACACTTTCTCAAGTTTTATAATACCAGGTGCTACCATAATACGCTTCAATTCGGTCTGGTACAGAAGGAACATGCAATATCATGTGACTTTTTGCACGTGCGCACGTTAAGAGCTATACCTTGAGTTTCCTTATTGAGTTACCGTAACTTATACATATAAAGGTGAACAACAGGTGCAATACCAGCAGGCGGTTTACAAAGAAAACAAAATGAAAAACATGTTCTTTCTTTTGAAAAGTAATTCGATCTCCTTCTTAACCTTGAATTGAATTTAAATGTCAACATGAATACATGCGTGAACGGAAAACAAACATTGAAATAAGAAACGCACTGATTGTGTGCAATTTAATATGTTATGTATTCACATAATAAAACATGTGTTAACGACGGGGTCTAAAATGCGCATGAATATTTTAACAGAAAGAGGAAGTGGTCATATAGTCAGTGTGTACGTGGTATTTTGATTCATGTGTGTTGCGAATTTCAACAAAGGATTAACTATCAATTTACAGACAGCGTACAAAATACCGCTTTCATTTGAAATTCAATCATTGCAATAAAATCAATATCATTATCGTCATCATGATTATTATCTCCATCATCATCGTGATTATTATCTCCATCATCATCGTGATTATTATCTCCATCATCATCGTGATTATTATCACCATACTCATCATTGTCATAATCATTATCATCATCATCTTCATCATTATTAGTATTATCAATAATATCAGCATTATCACTGTGTCCAATAGAATTAATTAATACCTTGAGATTGTTGAATTCCTGGATATGACTCCAAACACGTACTCATCACTCCTAGAGATAAAGTATACAGTACTTAATAAAACACTGGATTTAACGACATTAAACTAAGTACGCATCGAATCTGTAACAAAAACACACACTTGTCCCGGTCGTTCACAAGGGCGAAGCTTAGCTGAAATGATGTGTAAGCCTAACCTTAGCGGGGTCCGGTTGCTAGGTCCCCCAGGAAAGAAATGTAGCTAGATCATCAGAACTGTGTTCGGGTGTATATTTTGGTCCGGTTAATATGCTTACAATAACATCAAAAACATACATTATATATTTTTATATTGCAGATTTGGACATTTTGATTATTTTTATTTTCGAAATACATGAATCTACGCGCCTGGTTGATAGAGTCAAACAATTTACGAGCATACCTCTACACATGGCAACTGCTAGCACTAATTTGTCTCGGCATGTCTAAATATTAATACCGTCTTATCTTCTTTTGTTTGTTGAAACATTTCAGTTTCATTCAGCATAACTTAGCCAAGAGACAACAAAAGTGGTGGACGTGTTGAACAACTGTTTTCGAATCGTTGAAAATATAATTTCGCATTCACAACTTTATTCAAGCCATAATGTTTACACATAGTGCAACAGCTGTAACGATTTCCAACCTCCTCTTTAAGTGACGTCATTTCTGCTACTGACAGTAAGCAATTTTTGCCCCATATGGCAATATGAAAACGAAGTGACCACAATTTTAGAGTAAATATTGTTTCCTGCTTGCAAATAGTGATATCACATGTTGCGTTTTCTTGAAAAAGACGTCACTTACAGAAGAGATTGTAAATCCCATTGCAGCGCTCAAATTGTTGTGTTGTTTATATGTATTTATTGCATTTAATACGGGTAGTTTGCAAATATGTATCAAGGGCGTATCCAAAATACTATTAACAAATGGTGAAATGAAGTAGTCTTCTTTTCCATGAAGTTCATATTAAATGTATAAAAATGAAAAATAAACAACCATAGTAGCCTATACCCAAATACCTCTTTGTTTGACACAATAAACTAGTTATGGTCGTATTACGACTCTGGTTTAATTAGGGAATTTTGCAGTTGCTTACGACATAGCTAACAAACACTAATAGCTTATTCATTCCACGAAAACTTCTCAATAACTGAAATATTTTTAGCACAGCGATGTGCACTGATGCATACATAGTTTTTACGACGTGTTTTAGTATGTAAACATAATGGTAAATGAGTGTCAACTTTCTGATATATTTATATCAATAAGCCAGATGAAATAACGGCTATGTCTGTACAGCAAACACTCACTTAAAGGCCACTTCGATAAAACGACAACCTCGAAATTAAGAACACACTTTTAAAAGTCCATTTTCACTGTTTTGTTCTTTATTCAACCCCATTTTTAATAGTCGAAAATTGCATCATACAATGGCTGCACAGACTTAGGAGAGGTTGCAATGAGCATTTTACGGCCTGTGAACACGCATTATGTAACATATTCAAATAAATTAAGCAACCGCATTCTCAAATTGTGGATGTGTTTATCCCTGAAGCTGACGGTTACCTTATTGTACAGGAATGTTACGAAAGTTTTTATGGGCCGGCTATCTTCAGAATAAAATTAAACAAACAATGATAACATGTTGAAACAAACCTTAGCGGAAGTATGAAGAAGAAATGTGGTTTCAAAGCGTAGGAAGTAATTTCTCTTTCGCAAAACAGTTTTTCCCCAACCAAATCCCTTGAAGTAAACTTATTATGATGCAAAAATTGGACATCAGTTAAAACATGAAATACCTAAAGAGAAGTTTGTCAACCCAGCGCATCACAACTGTTTGATAGTATTGTGATATCCTGAACCAGTTTACTATCATACTAAAATACAAGCAGTAAATATTGTGGTAATACAGTGAAACCCCACTTAAAGACCACCTCAAAATGAAGAACACAATTTTCAAGTCAACTTTACTGTTTACTGTCAAATTATGACGCATCCTAATATTAAATGATTTATCCATTTTATGTCTCTTCCATAAACTATTCACTGACTTGCTACTGAAATAACGCAAGTTCAATAATTCACTACTATTTCAAAACTGTATCAATTTTAAATATATTTATTTAATTAAGTCTCATCAATCAATATACACTGTTAGTGTACACAATAATTATAATTTATAACATATATATTATCACTCAAATTGAGTTATAAGAGACTATTCAATACAAATACACTAATTAGTTAAACACTATAAGTGACATAACCCTTACAATACAGATTGTTATGTCATACGAAATTAATATTGTACGTACAAACTATTACACATGTTAAACAAAGGAGCAGTCACTAATTGCATTGAATTGTGTTTTCATTTTAAGTTATGATATTGATTGAATCCTAATAATTATGTAAGAATGAATTATTATACCAAATGCGGTGTTCATGTTGTTTAGCAATTTATGTTATTCCTGACTACAATGTATAATAGATAAACTAATTAGAGCTTAAAACTACTTAATATAAACTTTGAACATATGGTAACATAAACTGGGCGGTGTTCAGATGAAGATGTAATCTGATTCAGACCGCGTCACGCATTTTTGGAAATTCGGGGTTAGGACTGTCTTGCATGGTTGTTAACCTGAAAATTAAAACACTTCATGAATATAACACCGTTTTCCAGTTGGAGATATTTGAATATCATTGAAAATACATCGCATATTTGATATAGTCTAAACCGTTACAAAGATATTACGGACATTCGCAGGGTTTTATCAACCGCGTATACATCTTTTACGGTCTTTCGGTTTACATACATATATACAAACAATAATAATGCATGTCGTAGTTGTTATTGTAAATATACACAATGGTTACTTGTTAGATAAGTACAATGTATTATACTTAATTCAAATGCAGAAGCATGTCAGCAATTGAATAACATTATCGTTCTGTTTGGCTATATGAGAGTACGTCCAAATACATAAATTAAACACATGTTTAAGATACGTCTTGTCTACCTTATGTATAAATACTAAACCAGTGTTTTTAAAAGTATTGACTAATTATATATATTCACTTGGTTCAGTATGTATGACATAACTAATTATAAAGTGCTTACCCGTGATGTAATTATTCACAATTAGTAATAATATTAAACTATATTCCATATCCACATGTAAACATGGGCACAACTTGTCCCCAATACGGGACATATTTATTTTTTGTTTATACTCAAATTATCGCGACGTTATGCAATTATATTCCATTGTTAATCAGGACAGATGTGTCGTGTTCATTGCTCAAACACAATTGTATTATACATTCGACAATATCTAAAAATAGACATAATGGAATTCCACATTTTTTTGTTATCAAGTTCGTGGAATGTGGTAGTCAAATTATAGCGGGTATCCGTAACCAGCCCATCCCGCGACTTTTTTTGTATTTAGACGAATTAATGATTCACGGTTGATGAACTATTCTCCTTTTGCATCGGGCGCGGCACTGCAATCAAAGCGCTGCATGGGATCCTGTAGCAAACTAAACGGGGCGAGTACCTGTCCTTTAATCGCTACCTTCATATTCAATATGTCAACCATCCGAAGAAACAATTAATTATCATTCAAACTCTCTCCGTATTTGAAATCACATACTGTCTTTCTGAAAACATCATATACATGAGCTTGTCAAGTTGTCACGTGGTTTAAGCGTAAAAGGTGCACCATGGCAGTTATTACCTGAAATGTTTAACACATTTTTATCGTTTTTAAAACAAATTTTAACCGAAAATCTTTCTATTATGTTGTATTGGAACTGTAAACATATGCAATTTCATAAGTTTCTTTAAAAAACGGAGTAAACAAGAATAACCAAATTTGGTTAAAAAACTTGCGCCGGCAATGGTTATTGAATACTGTAAAGGGAAGTAACCGCTGTGGGAAGTTAGGAGCGATATTCATCTGTGGATATCCGATGCGGCAATGAAACAGCACAGTTACTAGAGGATATCCGATGCGGCACGCAGATTTTGGTTGTTATAGAAAGGTTGTTTCTAATTAGGGATCAGCGGTGTTAGGCTAAATTGATTGATAGTAAATGCTTAGAATCTACTACAGGAAACGTTCATGGTGTTGTTAGAGAGTGGTTCTCGAAAACTGTGGAGAGATGTGGCCTGCTTTGAACTGTGCACATTTTTAGAATGAGATAAATCCCGGACCTATATATTCTGGTTACAGAGCTGACTTCTATACACGACCTACGGCGTGCTCGTGGACATTGAGGGTTAGGTCCAATCGGATCACCTCAGTTATTTTTGAGAAAAAATATGTACGGAAATTGCCGAGATGTTGAATTGAGTCAGGTCCTCTGCACTCGACATGGAGAAATTAAAATACTAATTCGAATAGCTAAAGATGCTTTTTTGTAAATTTGATCTTGATTCTCCAAAATTCAAATTATTTGTTACGGTTTAAACGCAAGATATCTATTTATCGTTGATGTGTGTTTTGTTCCTTTCGCCAGCAAATTTTTGTTTAAACCATGTAATTTTCAATACACTATCTTGGGAATAAATATATTTAACTAAACACACGGACTTGGAGCGCCACGCAAATTGAATTGCAGCTCTTCCGGCCAACGAATTGCACGCGTAAATATGGAGAAAAATACAGTCAGTGATTTCCATTTGTTTTTAATTATTGCTATTTTTAATTAGATTCAACCAATTTGGCTTCGTATTTCGACCTGTATGTAATAAACAAAGGTTTGTTCTGGGGTACGAGGAAAACTCTTTTTCCAAAACCTCACCCGTACATGTTCTTTTCTCATTTTCAGTAATACATGTAGTTTCATTATAATCAAATTATCACATATGCGCACGCGATACAATCAGCGTTAAATTTTAAATATGTTTTTTATGAAGTAGTTTCTGTAGAATGTCTGTGTTCGTACGGATTGAAGTGAATGTTAACAAAGATTCACTTAGTCCTTCCGTTTCGTTTTACTTTTTATTTGCACACATAAACAATGTCTGGAAATCCAGTCATATAAAGTTATAAATATTATTCCAAAGTTATTAATATCAAGCTGGTACTCAGTAAATATTGAAATAAAATAATCTAAATACAATTTCTGGTGCTCCAGTAAAACGTTAAGGTGCTCCATAGGATGTTTTATTATTTCTGCCTAGCATTTTTTTGTATTTGCGTTTATTATCGTCGCCACCGGTTTCCCATATGGGCGACGCCTCCAGAAGAATGTTAGTTATATTAGATTATTTGGAGGACAGTGCAAATACAGGAAATGCCCCAGTTCCAGAAGCACCCCTGGTTCTTACATGCTCGATGTAAGGCATCATACACGGGACCTCTGTTTTTAAAGTCTCGTCCGAAAGACTGTTAGTACGGTCAGTGATGGAGCGGGGAATCAATAGCTGTGTGATGACAATTAATCAGAGGAAATATGTTATCAAAGACTTTAGTAATGAGGTGTTAATAGCAGAACAATAGCTTCACAGTGTTGGCAGACAGCAACAGATGTCAAACTATACAACATAATTAAAATGTAGTAGTAGTAGTAATCTTTATTTACATCTCATCATTGTACATACAATAATTACAATAATCACAGAATACTGTAGCAATTTGAAAATACAATGCCACTCCTTAGTGGAGTTATAGGAGATGACATAAGAATCATATCACAAAATGCTTATCATTATTGCAGTATATATAATATATAATTAAAATAGCCCAGCTAATCTGGTAATATAACTATTGTTCTAAAGCACAATAAAAAGAACACTGAAAGAAACGCTTTAGCATCTACGATGTATAAAAGTTATTTACAAAGTAAACATTGACGTCTTTGAAGAATTAAAAAACAGGTTTTGGCACAACTACGTATCATGTCTGGGTTTGAAAACAGAAAACAATATTTATCAGAATCTGACAAATGTTAAAAAATTATATTACATGTATGTATGAGCTTTTGTGAACAGCCCTTGTCTTACATCGTTATATACCGGACAATTCAAAATAACATGTAACTCATTCTCTATTGCATTATTGTCACAGAATGGACAGGTCCTAGACTCCTCTGGTAAACCTTCGTATCGGCCAGTTTCAATACTAATTGGGACAACTCCCAATCGAAATTTGCAAATGGCAGAACGATGTCTGGGTGGTAATATCAGTTTACAATACATATCAACTTCGTAATCAGTTTTAAACTCACTGTATATTCTCAACTTATTTCGGCCGCGACCAGAGGGGCCTACGACTTTGTTTATCCTGGTTAACCACTCGTTAATAAAATTATCAAGCGCTTTGACTGCAACGTCATTAGCGAAAGAACGAGAAATTTGATTAACAAAATTAGTATACATAGTAAAACCGTTATCATCATAGTAACTCGTCACATTAAAAAAACAAGTTCTACATGAACGGTTAGCCTGGTTGGTTGCCCAGTTTGCCACTCGCCTATTGAACCTGGCATTATTCATATATGATAGCTTTGTCCAATATAACGAGAGAGATTTCCACTGCCTTACTAATGGGGGATTCCAACCTATATCTCCCGCTATACCATCATTTGATGAATATTTACCGACTGCGAGAAAAAAAAATGCTCTGTTATGAACGGCTTCGATACACGACCGGTAACCCCACAAAGGAGCACTCTAATTGAAAACAGGCCAAACGATAGAATCGTACAATTTCGTATACACATCATATTGCATTCCGCCAATGAATTTGTATTTTGCTATAAGCAAGCCCAATGCACGACTGGCACTATCAGCTACATAATTGACCAAGATTTTGATTTAAAACAACACCTAAGTAAATATATCGATCAACAATATTTATTTGATTCGATCCAAACATGAATTTAAACTGTGTACACAATTCTGATTTAGGCATGAAGAGCACAACGTTACTTTTAGTTGCATTTACATGCATACCATTCAAAGAACAACAGTCATTTAAAGCATTCAACAATAGTTGTAGATCATCAGCAGATTCAGCTAATAGTACAATGCCATCAGCATATAGCATAATACAAATCTTCTCCTCACCAATTGCGACACCAATATTAAATGATTTAAGATAGAGAGTCAAGTCGTTTATGAATAGATTAAATAACAGTGGTGAAATAATACATCCTTGATAAGAGAAAAGTCTAAATTTTCACTGCATAATAATGTTAACTGATAAGAGACTCATTCTGAATTAAAGCGTCTTGAGCACCCTAGTTTCAAGCAAGATCCTATCTAAGTATCAAGCGTCGACTTTTCAGTTACTCGCTTGAATCATTTCATGTAAATATAGAAAAAAACACAAGTGACTTAATTGTATTGATATTTATAAGCACATATGCAATAATATAAAATAGTCTCCATAAATAAATAAAAATTGCAACAAGAGTTAATCTTGAAATGATTTAAGTCCATTTGAGATTGACCCACCAGTTTTTCCTGTAATAGTTTGAGGCCATTTGAGATTGACACACCAGTTTTTTCCTGTAATGATCTGATGCCATTTGAGATTGACCCACCAGTTTTTCTTGTAACGATCTGAGGCCATTTGAGATTGACCCATCCGTTTTCTTGTAATGATCTGAGGTCATTTGAGATTGACCCACCAGTTTTTCCTGTAATGGTTTGAGGCCATTTGAGATTGACCCACCAGTTTTTCTTGTAATGATCTGAGGCAATTTGAGATTGACCCACCAGTTTTTCTTGTAATGATCGGAGGCAATTTGAGATTGACACACCAGTTTTTCTTGTAATGATCGGAGGCAATTTGAGATTGACACACCAGTTTTTCTTGTAATGGTTTGAGGCAATTTGAGATTGACCCACCAGTTTTTCTTGTAATGATCGGAGGCAATTTGAGATTGACACACCAGTTTTTCTTGTAATGGTTTGAGGCAATTTGAGATTGACCCACCAGTTTTTCTTGTAATGATCTGAGGCAATTTGAGATTGACCCACCAGTTTTTCTTGTAATGATCGGAGGCAATTTGAGATTGACACACCAGTTTTTCTTGTAATGATTTGAGGCAATTTGAGATTGACACACCAGTTTTTCTTGTAATGGTTTGAGGTATTTGAGATTGGCTCGCCAGTTTTTCTTGTAATGATCGGAGGCAATTTGAGATTGACACACCAGTTTTTCTTGTAATGATTTGAGGCAATTTGAGATTGACACACCAGTTTTTCTTGTAATGGTTTGAGGTATTTGAGATTGGCTCGCCAGTTTTTCTTGTAATGGTTTGAGGTATTTGAGATTGACACACCAGTTTTTCTTGTAATGGTTTGAGGTATTTGAGATTGACACACCAGTTTTTCTTGTAATGGTTTGAGGCCATCTGAGATTGACCCACCAGTATTTCTTGTGATGGTTTGAGGCCATTTGAGATTGGCCCACCAGTTTTCTTGTAATGGTTCGAGGCCTTTTGAGATTGACCCACCAGTATTTCTTGTAATGGTTCGAGGTCATTTGAGATTGGCCCACCAGTTTTTTTGTAATGGTTTGAGGCAATTTAAGATTTGCCCACCTGTATTTCTTGTAATGATTTGAGGCCATTTGAAATTAGCTCAACCGTTTTTCCCTTTAATGGTTTGAGGCCATTTGAGATTGACCAACCTGTTCGAGGGATGTGGTTAAAAGCAAGTTAAAGCCAGAAGCCTGAATACTAACTACACGTGATCTTAAAATAACGAGAGCCACGGATTGAAAGGTGCGAGATTCGTTCTCAATTAATCTCGTCTGCAATCTGCGAGACATAAAAGAATTACTACCCTTCATGGCAGTAAACAATCTCAAAGAGTGCACAATAATTGGTGACGTATTCACATGTCCTACACATTACAAACACATATTTTTTTATATCACAATCTCGTTACAACACCCAACAGTCTACCCGTAAATTTGAATAGGTCCATTTTTTTGCATATGTTACTATGGAAACAAAGAGCTTTGTTTAAATTAGACACCTTATTAGAATATCGCTCCCTGTACTATCACATAATATGATAATGTTGTTCTTAGCACGAACCACGCACGCGTCTTTTTCTTGTCGGCACCAAAAGGTGAAGCGTTTTCCTGAGACATTGAACTCCGACTGACTTTTTTCTTTATGGTACTAGCCCGCTCATCGACAAATGGTTATGCATGTTAAAATACATGTATTCATACTCAGGAAGGTACATATCCCCTTTGCTAAAAAGACAAACATAGATTAACATGATACATGACAGCCGAAAAGATAAACAATGTAGAATTCAGATGGAAATAATATGTAAAGTTCTACGTACGAAGCATATGCATTTTAAAATACAGTCGGACCTCGTTAATTCGATAACCTTCTATCCGAATACTTGGTGTTATCCGAAATAAATATCAGGTCCCGAGGTATCTTCTTAGTCACTTCAAATTTCGGATCCCATGCATTCGAATTAACGAAGTCCGACTGCATACATACATATGTTGGACAGTTCGATTTGGTGAGCCAGTGACGCCAGTACAAATTAAAACTAATCAAATGAGTAATAGTTTGCAGCGTGTCACAAACCACCGAAAAAGCTAGAGAGATGTCCCCAATAGGTTTTTGGTTTTAAAAAATCAGGTTGTTTTATATATTAAATAACACCATGGAGCATTTATCGGTATTATTCACAAGTCATTCCTTGTTTTAATGACTACGTAACAAATCTAGTGATGAATTTGAGGTAGCACATACAGCCTGCCAATTGAAACTTCAAAAACAGACTATCCCGCTATCTAACCATTTCCATTATATACTCAGTACATTAAAACGCAGTATGTAAGATTTCTCTAATTTCATAAACTTACCAAGGGATACAAGGTGAGAACTTAACATGCCATTAATTCTCAATGATGAATTTTCTTTCAATTAACGGATATCTTCCTATCAGAATGAGTTTTAAAACACACTTACATGTTATTTAAAAAACGTATCACAGGTACAATAATGTGCGTTTTTAAATATGCTGGGTATATTATTGGGACCGGTATGTTCCGGAATAGTTTTTTTCGCCGAGCAAATATCACCAGAACCTTTCATCATTTTGTGCCGTACAAACGTGAAATACATGTAGTATAAGACTAAGAACACGCAAACTTCATAATTCCATACAGTAGGACCAAGATCTGAAGGCACAATAACATTTACAAAACATCAAAGGTGGCTAATCACAATCTGTTAATTAGCATAGGTAAATATTATTGTGCCATCTGATGTTGGCTACACTATAGTACATGATCAAAGTCACGGTTTTACAATACGAAAGGACGAATGAAGAAGTCACCACTGGTCTTCCATAGGCTTGTGAATGCATTACCTGTTCATAGACAGACCTCGTCGTGGACTGTCTAAAGGATCCCGTGGCATGGTAGATTCATATGGTCCTGAGGTCCTGAAGTACGATGTCCCCTGCTTGTTCGATGGTCCACTGATGGATATAAGAAACGGTAAGTTATACATTTAATACCTACGCATATACACTAAAACGTCAAAAATAAGTCAACCATTGGGACTCTTGAAAACGGGTCATATTATTGAGGAGGTCTTAATATTGAGGTTGAATACAGAGCTAAATAGTGATAACGGTCTTAATTTTGAGGTATTTACTGTATATTGTGTTTATTATCTTCAGAACACTGAGTATAACATATTAGAAGACAGTACCACCTTTCGAGAGTGACTCTCTCTCTCTTGAGCAACAACCTCTCTTCAACAGCCTTATCAATTTCCCATTGTAAATTTACTACCGACTACGACCAATTTAACCTTTAAGCGAAGCAACCTCTCAACAAATGTCGCATCTGTATATCTCAAAGGGTGCTGCTCTGGTAAGTTGTTGTATATAATATCACAGGTATTAGTTCTGCACATTCAAACACATTTTCAAAAGATTGATTCTTGATCATCTTCTTAAATCGAGATTTGTTTATAATGGACAGTATAATAATAGAATTTTATTTAAAAATGAATATGACTTAATATATCGTTGTCTATAAGGAACCCCGTATCTGTTATATTGTTCTGGAGTACACACAACTTAAATAAAATGCAATTCCATTACCTCGTATGTAAAATTATCTGAAGAGGGTAAAACTTTAAATTTGTTTGTCACAAAAAGACGCAAAACAAGTTATGGGCTTCCGGAAATAATGCGACGATATGGTGATATTTATACAAACGACAAATACCAGAACCTTACATAGATAAACGCATGACATACAACGCACCTTGATAATTTCGACGTAAGGTATCCTACACCTACAAGCAACACCAGAAGTAGGATAACTCCAACAAATATACCAACACCAATGATGATAATTGTTGGTTCGTCTGAAAATATAGATATTTATTCAACATAAAGCGTGACACCCAGCATTTTACACATGATATTCAACAATATATACAATAAACAATATGAGCGCCGCTGCAGGATTACCAACATCTTCTTTAAGTGACGTCATTTCCATAAAACGTCACATGTGACGTCACCATGTACTGACAGTAAGCAATATTTGCCCCATATGGCAATATGAAAACGAAGTGACCATATGAGGGGAATATGTGTGCTTGCAAATAGTGACATCACATGTTGCGTTTTCTTTAAATGACGTTGTAAATCCCATAGCAGCGCTCATAATATGTACAAGAAAACTGCAAATGAATCTAGATGTAATGGCAGTATGTTGTATAATACAATGTAATTTGTTCCTTAAACATAAATGATAAACTTTCACTAGTACAAGAAGAGAAAAGCGAAAAATGACATTTACATATAAAGTGTAAGGTCTCTTAATTGAAATCTTTTAAAAACATACTAGGACAAAACATTTATAATGTTACTGTTTTCTTGAGTTAATAATTCATTAAATTTTGGAACATTTGGTCGCTTTCAAAAGTACTTTTCTATGTATTTATTTAATAACTCTTTGTACAGGGGACATTCAAGTAAAACATATACACAATATCAAAATACAAATATACTAGTGTCGCGAACTATTTTGCAGTTTCTATTTTCGCAGCATGTAAGTAAACATTCAGAAGATAACACATTGTAGATGAAAACGGAATAAATATAACCATCGAGTTACCATGTTTCGTTCTGACACACCAAGTAGCGAGCGGCACATACAGTAAAACCTTACCTAAAGACCACCTCAATAATAAGACTACCTCAAAATAAAGACCAGTCATCAAGGATCCCAAAGATGGTCTTATTATTGAGGTTTTACTGTAGATGTATTTAAATATTTCATATTTTTAATGAAGTGTCTATTTCAAATCACTATACAACAATATTCTTCGTCCGTCTCCATCCATTTGTTCGTGCGTTCATTCGTTCGTTATTTCTAGTGGACATTACTTCGAGTCGACCTTACAATGATCATTATTACGCATTATCATATCATATATAAATTCAAATAAACATTGATGCATTTTTTTCACCACCCAATTGAATAAACTTGGTTATTAAAACTAAAAAGAACGAAAGGAATTCCAAATGTAATTAAATACGTACTTATATCGTAAATGATAATACCGTCCTCTGGGGTAGTTGTTGGTGGTGTTGAGTTGGTTGGAGGTTCCGTTATCATGGCTTGTGTGCTGATGGTAAGCGTCTCTGTTGTAGTTTGTGTTTGGTTTGTTGTGGTTGGTACATCGGAGGGTGTTGTTGTCGTTTGTGTTGTTGTAGTAGGCGCCTCGGTGGTTGTTGTTTGGGTTGTTGTTGTTGGCGCCTCTGTTGTTGTTGTTTGTGTTGTTGTAGAAGGCGCCTCGGTGGTTGTCGTTTGTGTTGTTGCAGTTGGCGCCGCAGTGGTTGTTGTTTGTGTTGTTGTAGTAGGCGCCTCGGTGGTTGTTGTTTGTGTTGTTGTTGTAGGCGCCTCGGTGGTTGTTGTTTGTGTTGTTGTAGCAGGCGCCTCAGTGGTTGTTGTTTGTGCTGTTGTAGTAGGCGCCTCGGTGGTTGTTGTTTGTGCTGTTGTGGTAGGCGCCTCGGTGGTTGTTGTTTGTGTTGTTGCAGTTGGCGCCGCAGTGGTTGTTGTTTGTGTTGTTGTAGAAGGCGCCTCGGTGGTTGTTGTTTGTGCTGTTGTGGTAGGCGCCTCGGTGGTTGTTGTTTGTGTTGTTGTAGCAGGCGCCTCAGTGGATGTTGTTTGTGTTGTTGTAGTAGGCGCCTCAGTAGTTGTTGTTTGTGTTGTTGCAGAAGGCGCCTCAGTGGTTGTTGTTTGTGTTGTTGTAGTAGGCGCCTCAGTGGTTGTTGTTTGTGTTGTTGTAGTAGGCGCCTCGGTGGTTGTTGTTTGTGTTGTTGTGGTAGGCGCCTCGGTGGTTGTTGTTTGTGTTGTTGTGGTAGGTGCCTCAGTGGTAGCCGTTTGTGTTGTTGTAGTAGGCGCCTCTGATGTTGTCGTTGGTGTTGTTGTAGTTGGTGATTCTGTTGTTGTCGTTTGTGTTGTTGTAGTAGGCGCCTCTGTTGTTGTCGTTTGTGTTGTTGTAGTAGGTGATTTTGTTGTTGTCGTTGGTGTTGTTGTAGTAGGCGCCTCAGCGGTTGTTGTTTGTGTTGTTGTTGTAGGCGATTCTGTTGTTGTCGTTTGTGTTGTTGAAGTTGGCGCCTCTGTTGTTGTTGTTTGTGTTGTTGTAGTAGGTGCCTCAGAGGTTGTCGTTTGTGTTGCTGTAGTAAGCGCCTCTGTTGTTGTCGTTTGTGTTGTTGTAGTAGGTGATTCTGTTGTTGTTTGTGTTGTTGTAGAAGGTGCCTCAGTGGTTGTCGTTTGTGTTGTTGTAGTAGGCGCCTCTGTTGTCGTCGTTTGTGTTGTTGTAGTAGGTGATTCTGTTGTCGTTTGCGTTGTTGTAGTAGGTGCCTCTGTGGTTGTCGTTTGTGTTGTTGTAGTAGGTGCCTCAGTGGTTGTCGTTTGTGTTGTTGTAGTAGGCGCCTCAGTGGTTGTTGTTTGTGTTGTTGTAGTAGGTTCCTCTGTGGTTGTCGTTTGTGTTGTTGTAGTAGGCGCCTCGCTGGTTGTCGTTTGTGTTGTTGTAGTAGGCGCCTCAGTTGTTGTCGTTTGTGTTGTTGTAGTAGGCGCCTCAGTGGTTGTTGTTTGTGTTGTTGTAGTAGGTGCCTCAGTGGTTGTTGTTTGTGTTGTTGTAGTAGGCGCCTCTGTTGTTGTTTGTGTTGTTGTAGTAGGCGCCTCAGTGGTTGTCGTTTGTGTTGTTGTAGTAGGTGCCTCAGTGGTTGTCGTTTGTGTTGTTGTAGTAGGCGCCTCAGTGGTTGTCGTTTGTGTTGTTGTAGTAGGCGCCTCTGTGGTTGTCGTTTGTGTTGTTGTTGTAGTATGCGCCTCAGTGGTTGTCGTTTGTGTTGTTGTAGTAGGTGCCTCAGTGGTTGTCGTTTGTGTTGTTGTAGAAGGTGCCTCAGTAGTTGTCGTTTGTGTTGTTGTAGTGGGCGCCTCGGTGGTTGTCGTTTGTGTTGTTGTAGTAGGCGCCTCAGTGGTTGTCGTTTGAGTTGTTGTAGTTGTCGGTAGATATGGACTCTCAGTACATACGACGGTTATTAATGGCACTGTTGATTCTATGCCAGAAAAGTAAAAACGATTTTGCAAATGTAAATAAACCCCTCATGTTAATATTTTAAAATATGGAGCTGAAATGTATGGAAGCCTATCATGTCATATTGTATTTTTGTGTGTCGTTATATCGAGAAAAATAGCCGTTATAACGACTTACACAAATCATTAGAACGAGACACAAAGTCGTTATAATGAGATAAAACTTCATGCTTACGTCTTGCAATGTTTCAACAAGATAAAATTTGTTATACACATGTAATGAGATTAAATTGATTATTTCCACTAACGAGACAAAAAGCCGTTATCACGATGTGCGAATTTCGTTGTAACGAGATAAATGGAGACTGACAGAAACGTAAAAATTAGTTGTACGGGTATAGTAATACTACACTGTACGTTGTAATATACTTACCGATGGTATCATTGATGTTAGTTTCAATGTAATTTGGATCTGAAATGAAAACATACAATCCACTCAAACGGCAGTCCTTCTGATCGTGTTACCTTTCATAAGATAGACATAAGCATGAGTATGAGTGTACTATGAGCAGGGTGTGAGTGGAGTATGAATGCAATATGAGCGAGGTGTGAGTGGAGTATGAGTGTAATATGAGCATGGTTAGAGTGGAGTATGAGTGTAATGTAAGCGAGGTAAGAGTGGAGTATGAGTGTATCATAAGCGATGTATGAGTGGAGTATGATTGTAATATGAGCAGGGTGTGAGTGGAGTATGAATGTAATATGAGCGAGGTGTGAGTGGAGTATGAGTGTAATATGAGCATGGTTAGAGTGGAGTATGAGTGTAATGTAAGCGAGGTGTGAGTGGAGTATGAGTGTATCATAAGCGATGTATGAGTGGAGTATGATTGTAATATGAACAAGGTGTAAGTGGAGTATTATTGTAATATGAGCGAGATGTAAGTGGAGTATGGTTGTAATATGAGCGTGGTGTGAGTGGAGTATGAGTGTAATATGAGCGTGGTGTGAGTGGAGTGTGAGTGTAATATGAGCAGGGTGTGAGTGGAGTATGATTGTAATATGAGCAGGGTGTGAGTGGAGTAATAGTGTTATATGAGCAAGGCGTGAGTGGAGTATGATTGTAATATGAGCGTGGTGTGAGTGGAGTATGAGTGTTATATGAGCGAGGCGTGAGTGGAGTATGATTGTAATATGAGCAGGGTGTGAGTGGAGTAATAGTGTTATATGAGCGAGGCGTGAGTGGAGTATGATTGTAATATGAGCAGGGAATGAGTGGAGTATGATTGTAATATGCGCAGGGAATGAGTGGAGTATGATTGTAATATGAGCGAGGTATGGGTGAAGTATGAGTGTAATATGAGCGTGGTGTAACTAGAGTATGATTGTAATATGAGCAGGTTGTGTATGGGGGTATTATGTAAATATGAGTGAAATATGAGTGAAATATGAGTGAAATATGAGTGTTGAATGGATTGAGTATGATTGGAGTATGGGTGGATAAGAAACGTGCCAATACGAAGCATAAACACACATGTATATTTGATCCAGCCTTCGTTGGTATATAATAATTCACCTAAACTTAAACATAGGCATCACCTAATGTTAGGAGCTCCACAAGGTCACTAGCTTCAAGGTCTGTAACGATCTAGAACTTGAACAGCAATATTTCCTTAAATAATCTTGGATACTGGCACCCGGATTCTTTTCACGTCTAATGTCAAAGCTAGGAAATCACCATATGACCTAATTATGTCCATGTGGCTTAAACCCAACAAAAATAACATTTTTTCAAATCATTAGAATAAAACAACGATTATTGATGACATTGTAATATATTATGCACGTAGATTTGTAGACCACAAAATATAGTGTGATTTAAATACACTAAGTGATTAATTCGTACATCAAAATTAAACTCGGCCCATATAACTGTAATGTCTGTTTATGCTTATACTTCGAGGTACTAGTATCTCACCACAATATTTTGGAGATTCGTCTGACTGGTCGTCGCAGTCCGTTACATTGTTACATTTATCATCTTCGTTGATACACTCGATGTTGTTGTCACAAAGTATTTGTGCTTCATTACATGATGTAATTCCTGAAAGATAGTAAAGAATCTAACTTCAGGTCGCTATGTTCTACTTTCATGTATACATATTAGAGACAATTCTCAATAAAATGTACAAATACACATGTCAAAACACATGCGTCATAAAAAAGACATATTAAATTAAATATTCACTGGAAACAAACCGTTGACTATAATCATATTTGTACAAAGTAACTGTATATTAAGCAAACATTTGCACCCGACCGCACATTTGTAAATACATGTATGATACATGTCTCTGAGGTGGTTGAGCATAAAAACGGTTTGTTTGTTTCATCGGGTTTAACGCCGTTTCTCAACGAAATTTCAATTATATACGGCGGCCGGTTCACCTAACCAGTTTTTCCTGGACTGAATTATTACCAGTACTAACTTACCCTTCCACAAGTAGCCGGCAACTTCTCCACATGTGGAGGAAAATCGACATTTTTGTCAATTTTTCATGGAAGGGTATGACCTGCCGCGACCGGCTAACTGGATATTTGATAATACATTCATATTTTTTTCCAAACAAATGTTATGTTCATAATAAAAGTTATATAAATTTTCAAACAATCCTGTTACCATTTAGTCCATTTACATAATATAGCATTAGTAATAAGTAATATGGGCGTAGCCGGGTCATTTTTCAATAATCATGCACAACTACCTAGGGGTTCCACCCCGCCCACCGGAAAAAAATAATTCTATATCATCGTAGTTGCATTTTGAGCCATTTGAAAACATATTTTTTTCGAAAAATAAAGCACAATGTTTAGCTGTTTTCGTCATGCTGCAACCTTTTAAGCTCACCCTCCTTGAGCTCCTAGTTGTGTACGATTTTTGGACGTATTTTTTATATTTTTCAAGCTGATCAATTGTTGCATATGTATAAATATATGTTTCCTTCATCTAGTATAAGACCAATGTATGACTAATATAATTAACAATGAGCTAATGAAAAAATATGTATGGTTAAGGCGACGTGGGAAAAAAATATTTTCTATTTCATTTCGTAATAATGAAACTTTTGTCAGATTAATGTTGATAGTTAAGAAAATGGTTTACTTGCTTTTTTCAAATGATTTAAAATCCATCCATCCAAGTAATTATCAGTTGTATTTCATTTACAATGTTTATTCGTCAGAATTCAAAAAAAGTTTTGAAAAGCTTGGGTAGGTTTGGATGTCTGAACCATACATATTTTTATTTGGCCTAATCATTACCGCAGTTATCTTCGTCTGAACCATCGTTACAATCGGGGATGTTGTCACACCGCACATTAGCTACCATGCAATTACCATCATTGCATTGAAACTGATTAGCGTTACATAAATCTGAAAATGGTAATAATCATAAAATTTGAAGAATACTATTTTACTTAATAACATAACAAGGTAGTCAGTTCACATAAGGTACATGTACAGTAACTATTCACTTAAATACCACCTCAATAATAAGACCACCTTAACAGTAAAAACACAATTTTCAGGTCCATTTTAATTGTTTTGCTCTTTATTCAACCTCTATGTTAAGACCACCTCAGTCCGGTTTACTAACATAAAACCATGATGTTATGTACTGTTGAATTAATACCTCATTTAAAGATCACCTCAAAATAATAAAAAAAACTTCATTAATAAGAATCAATTTTCATTTGTCAGTTTTTAATTTTCTTCTCCGTATTAACTCGATAATCAGACCAGGTCATGATAAAGATCGTCTTTCCTCGGAACCAATGGTGGTCTTTATATTGAGGGTTTCATAGTATTTACGTTGTTAACAGTATCAACGTGTTCATTCTGTCAAGTTTGTATTGGGTTAACAAGGTAAGGTTGAAAATAGTGCGATAGTTAAGTCAAAATGATGCAAAAATGCCAACACGAGTCCTCATAAAACGTCTGATTCAAATGACAATAATATTCCGTCACAGGAAATTGTTACGAGTTCTCTCCCTATATCCTCCTAGAGTTCTCTCCCTTAATCCCTTCTATAGTATATGCATGTCTTAACTCAACTCCGAACAAACTACAAACACTGTTTTGCAGTGAGCAAGACTCGCGATAGAAATCTAATGTAGAACTTAGCATCTACGTGCAAAATTCCCGCCTCGTCTTACCTGACCGCTCACGAATCACGTGACGCTAAGGGTCAGTGATTCGTACAATTATACTTGTACATTCTTATAGTTAAGACATACGTTCTGCGGCTAAACTACGTAACGCGCAGAACTTAAAAATACACGTATCGTAGTATAGAAGGGATAAAGGGAGAGAACTGTAGAAAGGATGAAGGCAGAGAACTATAGAAGGGATAAAGGGAGAGAACTCGTGACAATCTCCAGTGTATTTTGTCATCGTTTTGCAGTGGTTTACATGAATAAGGACATGCTAAACTTTTTTTAAGCATCGTCTAACTGACGTACTTAGCTTTATTTTAGCGCAGTATGTCGTAATATATGGACTACCACTTTTCGTCAATTGAACTGTGATATTACTGTTCTCTGACGTAAGGCTGGTTACTTCAAAGGTAGTATTGACACAATCACTTGTTGGCTGGGTACCATCCAAAGCGTCACCAATGTAGTTGAGGGATGTGCCGCACGCACTCGCCTGTTCCCCACCATACACAGTCTCTACTGTGATCTTTTTTCCGTTCTTAATTTGAATGGTGCATGAACAAGGTACTCCCACATCTAATGTCGTCTCATTTGCAATGTCCGTGTCGATATAAACTTCGGTACCGGACACAACGCTACTTTTACACAAAGTCGCAACTAAAATCAAACATTCTGGAAGCTCAGACTGATATATATAACACAGACGAATGATTGAAAATGCAGAAGCCGAGGTTACTTATCATGAGATTGGAATTTCGTTATAAGTTCTCAAGATAATTGTGATGAGATTATGAAAATAATCATATAAATGCAGTGTAAACACATTAAAAGTAAAAAGCCTACTCCGTTTTCTTACGCTAGTAAAATAGTATAAATATTATTTAGTTTTCTTTTTTCCTTTAACCTTGTACTTTCTGCAAGAATAAATTGTGTTGTGCTCTAAGAATGAAATAAATTTAAATTTGAAAAAAAGAATATCATTGTATTTAGTTATATTTCAAACTAGAAGCAAAACAATACATGCTTCTGTCGACGTGAATACATGCGTGAACGAAAAAAAAACACATTGATATAATAAGAAACGTACTGCTCGTATGCAAATTAATATGTTATGCAATCATATGGCAATAAAACGTGTGTTTACGACGGGGTCTAAAATGCGAATGAATATTTAAACACAAAGAGGAAGTGTTCATATAGTCAGGTGTGTATACGAGATATTTTGGTTCATATGTGTTGCGAATTTCAACGAAGGATTAACTATTGATTTACAGACAGCGTACTAAATACCGCACTCGAAATTTAATCATTGAAATAAGATCAATATCATTATCACCATCATGATTACTTTCTCCATCATAAACATTTTAAGTATCATCTTCATCATGATAGCCATCATCATTGTCGGTATGTAATCATTATTATCAACAGCGTCAGTATCATCACAATCGTCATCATCATCATCATCATCATTATTAAGTACATGTAGTATTACCAATAGTATCAGCATTATCACTGTGTCAAATAGATTTAATTAATACCTTGAGATTGTTGAATTCCTGGATTTGACTCCAAACACGTAGTCATCACTCCTGAGATAAAAAATACAGTACTTAAGAAAACAATGTGGATTTTACGACATTAAACTAAGTATACGCATTGAATATGTGACAAAAACACACACTAGTCCCGGACGTTCACAGGGGCGAAGCTTAGCTGAAATTTATGTGTAGGCCTAGTTTTAGCGGGGTCCGGTTGCTTGGTCCCCCTGGAAAAAATGTAGCTAGACTGTCAGAAATGTGTTCAGGTGTATATTTGGTTCCGGTTTATATGCTTACAATAACATCAAAACATACATTAAATATCTGATTGCAGATTTGGCAATTTAATTTTTAATTTTCGACATACATGAATCTACGCGCCTGGTTGACAGAGTCTAACAATTTACGAGCATACCTCTACACATGGCAACTGTTAGCATTAATTTGTCTCGGCATGTCTAAAGATTAACACCGTCTTATCTTCGTTTGTTTGTTGAAACATCCCAGTTTCATTCAGCAAAACTTAGTACAGAGACAACAAAAGTGGTGGATGTGTTGAACAACTGTTTTTCGAATCCTTGAAAATTATAATTTCCAATTCACAACTTTATTCAAAACATAATGTTTACACATAGTGCAACCGAATTTCTTATATGCTTGCAAATAGTGATATCACATGTTGCGTTTTCCTGAAAAGACGTCACTTACAGAAGATCCTGTAAATCCCACTGCAAGCGCTCATATATTGTTATGTTGTACGAGGGGCATTTGATAAGTAATGGCAACAGTGGCGGGTTATTCAAACCCCTATCATTAACCCATAAATGACTATTTGAGACCTTCAAAGTACTCTCCCTGCGACTGTACACACTTTTCAAGTCGAATTAGCCACTCAGAAAATGCACCTTTAAAGCGTTCTTTGGGTATACTGTTTATACACTGATATAACGCGCTGCCTACGGCGCTGTGCGTTTCAAAGCGGCGCCCTCGCAAGCATGATTTAATATATGGGTTCAACCAAAAGTCACAGGGAGAGAGATCTGGGCTATATGGAGGGTGTAATAAAACATGAATATGATGCTCCTTCAGATAATCTTGTACTACGGCTGAACGATGGGCTGGTGCATTGTCATGTAGCAACTTGATGCCGCGGATCCCTGTCCGTGGGCGCTTTGTTGTGTAATAGTTAACAACAGCCGGTAGTATATTTTCTTTGTATAATATACCTGTAACACTTCTGCGTTCAGGGACTGGGATTTGGGCCACAATTCCATCGGAATCGAAAAACAGGGCATACATAACGCGCCTGACACTTCTACTTCGCCGTGTAATTTTCCTTTAAAATCAAGAAAACCCGTGACGAATTGAGACCCGATATCTCCCCGATCTGTTCAACAGTACATCTGGCATCTGTTTCTATTATATATTTTACAGTGCAGATGTCTTTGTCAGACACTGCAGATTCTGGGTGCCCTGGACGGGCCTCATCTTTAATGTTAGATCTGCCATCTTTAAAGAGAGAAACCCACCGGGCAACTGTGCGATATGGAAGAGCACTTTCTCCATATACCTTGACTAAATCAGATTGAATATCTAAAGCGCTCAAGCCAAGCAATCCACGTATTTTGCAATACGCCCTTTGCTCCTCGCGAAAATCGCTATTAGCTTCAGCCATTTTTATAGCCACTATAATGTACCACGCTATTTCAAACTTCATTTAAAAGTTCATTTGCACGTGATTCGCGTGTAATTTTTTGCCAGGTGAACGGAAAAGTCAATACTCTTTCCATCGGTATGCTACACTAGTGGATGCACGTGAAAATCGATAAAATATTGGACCGTTGCCACTACTTATAAAATGCCCCTCGTATATATGTATTTATTGCATTAAATACGGGTAGTTTGCAAATATGTATCAAGGGCGTATCCAAAATACTATTAACAAATGGTAAACTAAATTAGTCTTCTATTTCGTGACGTTCATATTAAATGTATAAAAATGAAAAATAAACATCCATAGTAGCCTATACCCAAATACCTCTTAGTTTGACACAAGAAACTAGTTATGGTCGTAATACGACTCTGCTTTAATTAGAGAATTTTGCAGTTTCTTACGAAATAGCGAATACACACTAATAACTTATTCATTCCACGAAAACTTCTCAATAACTAAAATATTTTTAGCCCAGCGACATGCACTGATGCATATGTTATCCATACATAGTTATTAACGACGTGTTTTATAATGTAAACATAATGGTAAATGAGTGTCAAATTTATGTAAAATCGATATCAATAAGTTAAATGAAATAACGACTATATCTGTACAGCAAACATTCTCTTAAGGCAATCTCAATTATAAGACCACCTCGAAATTAAAGACACAATTTTCATTGTTTTGCTGTTTATTCAACCTCATTATTAAAACCACCTACATAAGAATACGAGTTTTCAAGCGTCCAAATGGTGGTCTTATTATTGAGGTTTTACTGTGCATAGTTATTATACAATCATTGAACAACATTCATCGAAATTGATATTACGATTTAAAGTATACACATAGCAACCGCTTCACATTGCTACTGTCTTGAGCAACAACCTCTCTTACAACAATCATCCAGAAATAAAAATGAATCACCAACTTAACCTCTCTCGAGCAACAACCTCTCGATAACAGTCGAAAATTGCATCATACAATGGCTGCAAGTACTTAGGAGAGGTTGTAATGAGCTTTTTACGGCCTGTGAACACGCATTATGTTACATATTCAAATAAATTAACAACCGCGTCCTCAAATTGCGGATGCGAATATCCCTGAAGCTGACGGTTGATTATTGTACAGGAATGTTACGAACGTTTTTATGGATAGGCTATGTTCAGAATAAATTTAAACAAGCCATGAGAACATATGTTGAAACAAACTTTTGCGGAAGTATGAAAACGAAATGTGGTTTTAAAAGCGTAGGAAGTAATATCTCTTTCACAAACCAGTTTTTCCCAATCAGATCCCTTGAAGTATACTTATTATGATGCAAAAAGTGGACATCAGTTAAAACATGAAATACATAAAGAGAAGTTTGTCAACCCAGCGCATCACAACTGTTTGATATTATTGTGATATCCTGAACCAGTTTACTATCATACTAAAATACAAGCAGTAAATATTGTGTTAATACAGTGAAACCCCACTTAAAGACCACCTCAAAATTAAGAACACAATTTTCAAGTCAACTTTCACTGTATAAAAACTGCAATTATTTAACGTCAGAACAAATCAAATTATGACTCATCCTAATATTAAATGATTTATCCATTTTATGTCGCTTCCATAAACTATTCACTGACTTGCTACTGAAATAACGCGTGTTCAATAATTCACTACTATTTCAAAATTGTATCAATTTCAAATAAATTGATTTATTTAAGTCTCATCAATCAATATACACTGTTAGTGTACATAATAATTTTACAAACTACAATAATTATAATTTATAACATATATATCATCACTTAAATTGAGTTTTAAGAGACTATTCAATACAAATACACTAATTAGTTAAACATTATAAGTGGCATAACCCTTACAATACAGATTGTTATGTCATATGAAATTAATATTGTACGTACAAACTATTACACATGTAAAACAAAGGAGCAGTCACTAATTGCATTGAATTGTGTTAATAAAACTTTTATTTTCAAGTTATTGATTGAATTCTCATAATTATTTCAGAATTAATATTCACAATGTATACCAAATGTTATTCCTGACTACAATGTATAATACATAAACTAATTAGAGTTTAAAACTACTTAAAACAAACTTTGAACATATGGTAAAAAAACTGGGTGGGGTTTAAATGTAATCATTCAGACCGCGTCACGCATTTTTGGAAATTCGGGGTTACGGATGTTTTTTTGATACCGTGAATACTGAAACACTATACTCGTATAACACCGTTTCCAGTTGGATATATTTGAATATCATTAAAATATTGAAGTAACGCATTTTTGATATAGTCTTAACCGTTACAAAGATATTCGCAGGGTTTTATCAACCGCGTATCTTTTACGGTCTTTCGGTTTACAGACATATATATGCAAACAATAGTAATGCATGTCTTTAGTTGTTATTGTAAATATACACAATGGTTACATATCTAGATAAGTACAATGTAGTATATACTTAATATAAATGCAGAAGCATGTCAGCAATTGAATAACATTATCGTTGTGTTTGGCTATATGAGAGTACGTCCAAACACATAAATTAAACACATGTTTAAATACAATACAATACAATGAATACGTCTTGTATACCTTATGTATAAATACTAAACCAGTGTTTTTAAAAGTATTGACTCATTATTTAATTCACTTGGTTAAGTAGGTATGACATAACTAATTATAAAGTGCTTACCCGTGATGTAATTATTCACAATTAGTAATAATATTAAACTATATTCCATATCCACATGTAAACATGGGAACAACTTGTCCCCAATACGGGACATATTTATTTTTTTGTTTATTCTCGTATATTCCGTTTGTTAATCAGGATAGATGTGTCGTGGTCATTGCTCAAACACAATTGTATTTTTTCATGCGACTCTATCTAAAAATAGACATAATGGAATTCCACGTTTATTTATCCTATACGCCTAAGTTCATGGAATGCGGTAGTGAAATTATAGCGGGTATCCGTAAACAGCCCATCCCGCGACTCTTTTTGTATTAATATGAATTAATGATCCACGGTTGATGAACTACTCTCCTTTAGCATCGGGCGCGGCACTGCAATCAAAGCGCTGCATAGGATCTTGTAGCAAACTAAACGGGGCGAGTACCTGTCCTTTAATCGCTGCCTTCATATTCAATATGTCAGCCACCCGAAGAAACAATTAATTATTATTCAAACTCTCTCCGTATTTGAAATCACATACTGTCTTTCTGAAAACATCATATACATGAGCTTGTCAAGTTGTCACATGGTTTAAGCGTAAAAGATGCACCATGGCAGTTATTACCTGAACTGTTCAACACATTTTTATATCTTTTTTAAAACAAATTTTAACCGAAAATCTTTCTATTATGTTGTATTGGAACTGTTAACATATGCAATTTTATAAGTTTCTTTACAAAACGGAGTAAACAAGAATAACCAAATTTGGTTAAAAACTTGCGACGGCAATGGTTATTGTATACTGTAAAGGGAAGTAACCGCTGTGGGAAGTTTGGAACGATATTCAACTGTGGGTGTCCGATGTGGCAGTGAGACATCACAGTTAATAGAGGATTTTACTTTTGTTTAAACCATGTATTTTTCAATACACTATCTTGGGTGTAAATATATTTAACTAAACACACGGACTTGGAGCGCCACGCAAATTGAATTGCAGCTCTTCCGGCCAACGAATTGCACGCGTAAATATGGAGAAAAATACAGTCAGTGATTTCCATTTTTTGTCAAATTATTGCTATTTTTAATTGAATTTAACAAATATGGCTTCGTATTTCGACCTGTATGTAAAAAACAAAGGTTTGTTCTGGGGTACGAGGAAAACTCATTTTTCCAAAACTTCACCCGTAGGCCCTACATGTTTTTTCTCTCATTTTCAGTAATAGTTTCATTATAATCACATAGCGCATTCGATACAATCAGCGTTAAATTTTAAATGTGTTTTCATGAACTAGTTTCTGTAGAATTTCTTAACAAAGATTCACAAAGTCCTTCCGTTTGGTTTTACTTTTTATTCGCACACTTAAACAATGTCTGGAAATCCAGTCATATAAAGTTATAAATATCAAGCTGGTACTCGGAGAATATTAAAATAAAATAATCTAAATACAATTTCTGGTGCTCCAGTAAAACGTTAAGGTGCTCCTTAGGATGTATTATTATTTCTGCCTATCATTTTTTTGTATTTGCGTTTATATATCATCGCCACCGGTTTGCCATATGGGCGACGCCTCCAGAAGAATGTTATTCAAATTAGATGTTTTGGAGGATAGTGCATGATACAGGAGATGCCCCAGTTCCAGAAGCACCGCTGGATCTTTTACGTGCTTTATGTAAAGCATCATTCACGGGACCTCGGTTTTTAAAGTCTCGTCCGAAAGACTGTTAGTGATGGAGCGGGGAATCGAACCTGTGATCGCTGGATTACTAGTCCAGCGCGTTACCACTGGACTACATATGCCTAGCATGTAAAGTTACAAGTGTTTATACAAACCTAAAACAAAGATACTGAGGAAGCCAGGCCGTACGGGCTTTGATAATAATTAAACATTTCAGATATAACAATAGATGTGTGATGACAATTAATCAGAGGAAATATGTTATCAAAGATTTTAGTAATGAGGTGTTAATAGCAGAACAATAGCTTAACAGTGTTGGCAGACAGCAACAGGTGTCAAACTATACAAAATAATTAAAATGTAGTAGTAGTAGTAATCTTTATTTACATCTCATCATTGTACATACAATAATTACAATAATCACAGAATACTGTAGCAACTTGAAAATACAATGCCACTCCTTAGCGGAGTTATAAGAGATGACATAAGAATCATATCACAAAAAATGCTTATCATTATTGCAGTATATATAATATAAAACTAAAACAGCCCAGCTAATCTGGTAATATAACTAATGTTCTAAAGCACAATAAAAAGAACACTAAAAGAAACACTTTAGCATCTACGATGTATAAAAGTTATTTACAAAGTAAAAATTGACGTCTTTGAAGAATTAAAAACAGGTTTTGGCACAACTACGTATCATGTCTGGGTTTGAAAACAGAAAACAATATTTATCAGAATCTGACAATGATAAAAAATTATAGTACATGTATGTATGAGCTTTTGTGAACAGCCCTTGTCTTACATCGTTATATAACGGACCATTCAAAATAACATGTAACTCATTTTCTATTGCATTATTGTCACAGCATGGACAGGTCCTAGACTCCTCTGGTAAACCTTCGTATCGGCCAGTTTCAATACTAGTTGGGGCAACTCTCAATCGAAATTTGCAAATGGCAGAACGATGTCTGGGTGGTAACATCAGTTTACAATACATATCAACTTCGTAATCAGTTTTAAACTCACTGTATATTCTCAATTTATTTCGGCCGCGACCAGAGGGGCCTACGACTTTGTTTATCCTGGTTAACCACCCGTTAATAAAATTGACCCTTCCTCAAACGCACTGTAGCCACGCCCACCTTAGCAACAGGTGCTCGTTGTAACTACGTTAGACAAGCGCTTTACAAAATGGCGACCGACAATAATAAACGTAATGTAATTTTGGAGTGTCTTCCAAGCGATTTTGCGTGAATTATCGTTGTGATCAAACTTTGACTCTTTTACACCTGTCTGGTTTACTGATAAGAAAGAAATACTCAAAACCGTCTGTGACAGACCAAAAATGATTAAAGAAAAATCAACATCATAGCTAAGCGTCTTATTGGAATGGACATTTTATAGGCCCTACTACAGCCACAAATAAATGCACAAAATTTACATCTTTTGGATAATATAAGGATAATTTGTAATGTCTATTATAATCTGACATCAAAAATATTTGTTAAAAGTCCATGTGGTAAATATTTTGTTTTGAAATTGACAAAATAGTCTGTTTAATAAATAATTTAGAAAGTGAACAGACATTACAATATTAGGATTATTTCTCAAATCATCAATAAATCATTCATCGTTGTATATGCTTTTATTTATCGTCGCCACCGGTTTCCCATATGGGCGACGCCTCCGGAAGAATGTTAGTCATATTAGATTTTGGAGGATAGTGCATGATACAGAAGATGCCCCAGTTCCAGAAGCACCCCTGGTTCTTTTACGTGCTCGATGTAAAGCATCATACACGGGACCTCGGTTTTTAAAGTCTCGTCCGAAAGACTGTTAGTACGGTCAGTGATGGAGCGGGGAATCGAAACAGCGATCCCTGGATTACAAGTCCAGCGTTTTACCACTGGACCACTGATTCATCACATCACGGACCTATATATATATAGGTCCGTGATCACATACATGTATTTCTAAAAATTCCAGAAATTATGCTTAAAGAAACAAGGCCAGTTCTGGCTCGGACAAATTATATAATATTACGCAATAGGCCTAAACAATATTGTCCTCTGTGTGCACTATCTAGATATCAATCTTGTCCAGACCCATAATCAGCATTTCTCTTTGTCTGCCCCAGTTGGAATCCAATATACATCCAATCAGTGCTTCCTGTCATCATCTGACACATATATACAGTACATTTATGAAGTGTCAAATATTTCTATAGACTTTTTACTAAAATACCATTGATCAGGTCTGTGTTGAATGTTATAAAATGTGTATATTGTTTTAGAACTGATTTCAACATAGGTGTGATTTGTAGGGTTTAAACACATACATAAACATAAACATATATTACTAATTTCTGCCATATCATAAACTGTAAACACCAGTGTAAATGAAATAATGAAGACATCAGAACTTTTCTAACTCTTATAAATTACGATTGAAAGAGATACTCAACAGTGAGTAACCAATACCAGTAAATCACCTGTATTTTCATTTTTCACTAGTATTAACACAAATAAAAATATTTTTTCTGCATATATATGTTTATGGCTATACTATCTTCTAATCTCAATAATTATTGATATTATAATTGATTCTGGGCATTTTTTGTTTTACAAACTAGGCATTTATAACTAATTTATAAAGTAATGTCCACCCTAAGCAAATGGAATATTCAAATACTTATCTAAATGCTGGTAAAAGTCAAATATTGTAGTTTATCAAACTAACAATAATGTTCATTCAACACGCAGATATATTGATCATATCAGACATTATATAAATTGCAACTTATTAAAACCAGAAGATGAGAAGGACAGTTTGGTGAATTAACCTTCACTGCTTTCTAATTATTGATTCGAATGACATAATTAATCAAGAATTTAGCTAATCAGTGTAAAATTGTTTAACAGTTTGTTGTTACTTGCATATATGTATGTACAACAAACATATTTTAAGTTGTTTCTTTATCTTCTAGGGTTATGTTTTTCATGAATGTCTAATGTCTGCCCCCTCCCAGTAAAGCCGATATAAATAAATATTTCAATTTTTCTAGTCTCTCCGGATATCTGCTGTCCGAATAACACAATCCGTAGCTGAAACTTTTCACCATTGTCACATATTAACATAATATGATATAATAACAATGCTATCATCATCAGAAATCTACTAAACCTAATTGTTTTATCGCACGGTAATCTCTTCCTGTTTGTCTAAGGTTTGTCTTAGGTAAGCGAGCTGCTGGGGGGTGTCGAAATCCCGTTATCTGATTGGCCAATCGGCCTGTCAATCAAATATCTGAGGAAGGGTCAATTATCAAGCGCTTTGACTGCAACGTCATTAGCGAAAGAACGAGAAATTTGATTAACAAAATTAGTATATATAGTAAAACCTTTATCATCATAGTAACTCTTCACATTAAAAAAACAAGTTCTACATGAACGGTTAGCCTGGTTGGTTGCCCAGTTTGCCACTCGCCTATTGAACCTTGCATTATTCATATATGATAGCTTTGTCCAATATAACGAGAGAGATTTCCACTGCCTTACTAATGGGGGTTTCCAACCCATATCTCCCGCTATACCATCATTTGATGAATATTTACCGACTCCGAGAAAAAAAATAATGCTCTGTTATGAACGGCTTCGATACACGACCGGTAACCCCACAAAGGAGCACTCTAATTGAAAACAGGCCAAACGATAGAATCGTACAATTTCGTATACACATCATATTGCATTCCGCCAATGAATTTGTATTTTGCTATAAGCAAGCCCAATGCACGACTGGCACTCTCAGCTACATAATTGACCAAGATTTTGATTTAAAACAACACCTAAGTAAATATATCGATCAACAATATTTATTTGATTCGATCCAAACATGAATTTAAACTGTGTACACAATTCTGATTTAGGCATGAAGAGCACAACGTTACTTTTAGTTGCATTTACATGCATACCATTCAAAGAACAACAGTCATTTAAAGCATTCAACAATAGTTGTAGATCATCAGCAGATTCAGCTAATAGTACAATGTCATCAGCATATAGCATAATACAAATCTTCTCCTCACCAATTGCGACACCAATATTAAATGATTTAAGGTAGAGAGTCAAGTCGTTTATGAATAGATTAAATAACAGTGGAGAAATAATACATCCTTGATAAGAGAAAAGTCTAATTTTTCACTGCATAATAATGTTAACTGATAAGAGACTCATTCTGAATTAAAGCGTCTTGAGCACCCTGGTTTCAAGCAAGATCCTATCTTAGTATCAAGCGTCGACTTTTCAGTTACTCGCTTGAATCATTTCATGTAAAATATAGAAAAAAACACAAGTGACTTAATTGTATTGATATTTAGAAGCACATATGCAATAATATAAAATAGCCTCTATCAATAAATAAAAATTGCAACAAGAGTTAATCTTGAAATGATTTAAGTCCTTTTGAGATTGACCCACCAGTTTTTCCTGTAATGATCTGAGGCCATTAGAGATTGACACAACAGTTTTTCTTGTAATGGTTTTAGGCCATTTGAGATTGACCCACCAGTTTTTCCTGTAATGGTTTGAGGCCATTTGAGATACCTACCCGTTTTTCCTGTAATGGTTTGAGGCCATTTGAGATTGACCCACCCGTTTTTCCTGTAATGATCTGAGGCCATTTGAGATTGACCCACCAGTTTTTCTTGTAATGATCGGAGGCAATTTGAGAATGACACACCAGTTTTTCTTGTAATGGTTTGAGTCAATTTGAGACTGACCCACCAGTTTTTCTTGTAATGATTTGAGGCAATTTGAGATTGACACACCAGTTTTTCTTGTAATGGTTTGAGGTATTTGAGATTGGCTCGCCAGTTTTTCTTGTAATGGTTCGAGGCCTTTTGAGATTGACCCACCATTATTTCTTGTAATGGTTCGAGGCCATCTGAGATTGACCCACCATTATTTCTTGTAATGGTTCGAGGCCATCTGAGATTGACCCACCATTATTTCTTGTAATGGTTTGAGGCCATCTGAGATTGACCCACCAGTATTTCTTGAGATGGTTTGAGGCCATTTGAGATTGGCCCACCAGTTTTCTTGTAATTGTTTGAGGCCATCTGAGATTGACCCACCAGTATTTCTTGTGATGGTTTGAGGTCATTTGAGATTGGCCCACCAGTTTTCTTGTAATGGTTTGAGGCAATTTTAGATTTGCCCACCTGTATTTCTTGTAATGGTTTGAGGCAATTTTAGATTTGCCCACCTGTATTTCTTGTAACGATTTGAGGCCATTTGAAATTAGCTCAACCGTTTTTCCCTTTAATGGTTTGAGGCCATTTGAGATTGGCCCACCAGTTTTCTTGTAATGGTTTGAGGCAATTTTAGATTTGCCCACCTGTATTTCTTGTAACGATTTGAGGCCATTTGAAATTAGCTCAACCGTTTTTCCCTTTAATGGTTTGAGGCCATTTGAGATTGACCCACCTGTTCGAGGGATGTGGTTAAAAGCAAGTTAAAGCCAGAAGCCTGAATACTAACTACACGTGATCTTAAAATAACGAGAGCCACGGATTGAAAGGTGCGAGATTCGTTCTCAATTAATCTCGTCTGCAATCTGCGAGACATAAAAGAATTACTACCCTTCATGGCAGTAAACAATCTCAAAGAGCGCACAATAATTGGTGACGTAATCACATGTCCTACACATTACAAACACATATTTTTTTATATCACAATCTCGTTACAACACCCAACAGTCTACCCGTAAATTTGAATAGGTCCATCTGTTAGCATATGTTACTATGGAAACAAAGAACTTTGTTTAAATTACACACCTTATTAGAATATCGCTCCCTGTACTATTACATAATATGATAATGTTGTTCTTAGCACGAACCACGCACGCGTCTTTTTCTTGTCGGCACCAAAAGGTGACGCGTTTATACATTTTTTCCTGAGACATTGTACTCCGACTGACTTGCCGGAAATTATCTTTATGGTACTGGCCCGCTCATCGACAAATGGTTATGCATGTTAAATTACATGTATTCATACTCAGGAAGGTACATATCCCCTTTGCTGTAAAGACAAACACAGATAAACATGATACATGACAGCGGAAAACATTAACAATGTAGAATTCAGACGGATATAATTATGTAAAGTTCTACGTACAAAGCAAATGCATTTTAAAATACAGTCGGACCTCGTTAATTCGATAACCTTCTATCCGAATACTTGGCGTTATCCGACATAAGTATCAGGTCCCGCGGTATATTCTTAGTCACGTCAAATTTCGGATTTCGAATGAACGAAGTCCGACTGCATACATACATATGTTGGACAGTCCGATTAGGTGAGCCAGTGACGACAGTGCAAATTAAAACTAATCATTGGCGTACTAGTTTGGAGCGTGTCACAAACCACCGAAAAAAACTAGAGAGATGTCCCCAATAGTCTGTCATTCTTTGGTGTGTGGTTTTAAAAACTCAGGTAGCTTTATATATTAAATAACACCATGGAGCATTTATCGGTATTAGTCACAAGTCATTCTTTGTTTTAAATACTACGTAACAAATCTAGTGAGGAATATTAGGTAGCAGATACAACCTGCCAATTGAAACTTAAAAAACAGACTATCCCGCTTCTGTTGAATGTTATCTAACCATTTCCATTATATACTCAGTACATTAAAACGCAGAATGTAAGATTTCTCTAATTTCATAAACTTACACAGGGATACAAGATAAGAACTATGATGAACGCCAAATTTTCTTTCAAACAACAGATATCTTCCTATCAGAATGAGTTTTAAAACACACTAACATGATATTTGAAAGACGTATCACAGGTACAATAATTTGCGTTTTTAAATATGCTGGGTATGTTATTGGGACCGGTATGTTCCGGACTAGTTTTTTCGCCTGAGAAAATATTACCAGAATTGTTGTGGGAAACCTTTATTCATCATTTCGTGCCGTACACACGTGAAATAGTATAAGACTAAGAACACGTAAACTTCATAATTTCATAAAGTAGGGCCAAGATCTAAAGGCACAATAACATTTACAAAACATCATAGGTTGCTAATCACAATCTGCTAATTAGCATAGGTTAATATTAGTGTGCCATCAGATGTTGGCTTCACTATAGTACATGATCAAAGTCACGGTTTTACAATACGAAATGACGAATGAAGAAGTCACCGTTGGTCTTCCATTGTCTTGTGAATACATTACCTGTTCATAGACAGACCATGTCGTGGAATGTCTAAAGGATCCCGTGGCATGGTAGATTCATATGTTCCTAAGGTCCTGAAGTCCGATGTCCCCTGCTTGTTCGATGGTCCGCTGATGGATAAAAGAAACTGTAAGTTATACATGTACCATACCATACGCATTTACAAAAATAAGTCAACCCTTGGGACTCTTGAGTTCTGGTCTTATTATTGAGGAGGTCTTAATATTGAGGTCGAATAACGAGCAAAACAGTGATAACGATCTTAACTTTGAAGTATTTACATGAGGTTATACTGTATATTATGTTTATGATCTTAAGAACCCTGGGTAGAACAGATTAGAATACAGTGCCACCTCTCGAGAGTGACCCTCTCTCTCTTGAGCAACAACGTCTCTTCAACAACGTTATCAATTTTCCCATTTTAAATTTACTACCAATTACAACTAATTTAACCTTTTAGAGAAGCAACCTCTCAACAAAAGATGAACTGTAGTATATTGTTAATTATTATCACACAGGTATTAGTTCTGCACATTCAAACACATTTTCAAAAGAATGGTTGATTATTGTTCATTTTCTTAATCGAGATTTGTTTATAATCAACAGTATTATAATAGGGTTCTATTTAAAAATGTATATAACTTAATAAATATCTATGGCTCTGAGATCCCACATGACCCTAAGGGAATAAAAGAACTCACATACTAATAATAATAATGGATAACACACATACAGTAAAACTTCACTTAAAGACCACCTCAATAAGAAGACCACCTCAATATTAAGAACACACATTTCAAGTCCGTTTCCCTATTGTGTTCTTAATCCAACCTCAATGTTAAGACTATCTCAATAAGGAGACCAGTTTTCAAGGGTCCTTATGGTGGTCATATTGAGGTTTAACTGTAGTGGACAGTCCATAAACGCTTCATTGCAAGGTTTGTAATACTAGTAATCTATTAGGGACTAAATTCAAAGATATAATGTTTGATCTGTGAAAGTTACCATGACGTAAAACTATACACTCCGTTACAATTAGATATAGACCCTTACAGATTAAATCTGAAAGAACAAGAACTGCCATGTGAATATTTTAGCATTGTTCAAGATATCGTCGCCTTATTTAAAGAACCCCGTAACTCAATTTTTGGCGGTTTTGAGTACATTTGTTTTTGGTATTGTTGAAACCGTCATTCCAAGCTCTTTCTATATGTACTACCTATATTGTTCTGGAATACACATTACTTAAATAAAATGCGATTACCCCGTATGTAACAATTATCTCAAGAGGGTTCAACTTTAAAGTTGTATTTTTCAAAAAAACGAAACACAAGTTATAGGGTACTGGAAATAATGCGAAGATATGGTGATATTTATACAAATGACAAATACCCGAACCTTACACAGATAAATGCATGACATACAACGCACCTTGATAATTTCGACGTAAGGTATCCTACACCTACAAGCAACACCAGAAGCAGGATAACTCCAACAAAAATACCAACACCAATGATGATAATTGTTGGTTCGTCTGAAAATATAGATATTTATTCAACATAAAGCGTGACACCCAGCATTTTACACATGATATTCAACAATATATACAATAAACAATATGAGCGCCACTGTACGATTTCCAACATCTTCTTTAAGTGACGTCATTTCCATAAAACGTCACATGTGACGTCACCATGTACTGACAGTAAGCAATATTTGCCCCATATGGCAATATGAAAACGAAGTGACCATATGAGGGGAATATGTTTCCTGCTTGCAAATAGTGACATCACATGTTGCGTTTTCTTTAAATGACGTTGTAAATCCCATAGCAGCGCTCATAATATGTACAAGAAAACTGCAAATGAATCTAGATGTAATGGCAGTATGTTGTATAATACAATGTAATTTGTTCCTTTAACATAAATGATAAACTTTCACTAGTACAAGAAGAGAAAAGCGAAAAAATGACATTTACATATAAAGTGTAAGGTCTCTTAATTGAAATCTTTTAAAAACATACTAGGACAAAACATTTATAATGATACTGTTTTCTTGAGTTAATAATTCAATAAATTTTGGAACATTTGGTCGCTTTTAAAAGTACTTTTCTATGTATTTATTTAATAACTCTTTGTACAGGGGACATTCAAGTAAAACATATACACAATATCAAAATACAAATATACTAGTGTCGCGAACGATTTTGCAGTTTCTATTTTCGCAGCATGTAAGTAAACATTCAGAAGATAACACATTGTAGATGAAAACGGAATAAATAAGTATTTCATATTATAGTGAAGAGTTAGTGTCTATTTCAAATCACTATACACCAATATTCTTCGTCCATCTCCATCCATCTGTTCGTGCGTTCATTCGTTCGTTATTTCTAGTGGACATTACTTCGATTCGAGCTTACAATGATCATTATTACGAATTATCATATCACATATCAATTCAAATAAACATTGATGCATTTTTTTCACCAAACAATTGATTAAACTTGGTTATTAAAACTAAAAAGAACGAAAGGAATTCCAAATGTAATTAAATACGTACTTATATCGTAAATGATAATACCGTCCTCTGGGGTAGTTGTTGTTGGTGTTGAGTTGGTTGGAGGTTCCGTTATCATGGCTTGTGTGCTGGTGGTAAGCGTCTCTGTTGTAGTTTGTGTTTGGTTTGTTGTGGTTGGTACATCGGTGGGTGTTGTTGTCGTTTGTGTTGTTGTAGTAGGCGCCTCGGTGGTTGTTGTTTGGGTTGTTGTTGTTGGCGCCTCGGTGGTTGTTGCTTGTGTTGTTGTGGTAGGCGCCTCAGTGGTTGTTGTTGGTGTTGTTGTAGTAGGCGCCTCGGTGGTTGTCGTTTTTGTTGTTGTAGTTGGCGCCTCAGTGGTTGTTGTTTGTGTTGTTGTGGTAGGCGCCTCAGTGGTTGTTGTTTGTGTTGTTGTAGTAGGCGCCTCGGTGGTTGTCGTTTTTGTTGTTGTAGTTGTTTGTGTTGTTGTAGTAGGTGCCTCGGTGGTTGTTGTTTGTGTTGTTGTAGTAGGCGCCTCGGTGGTTGTTATTTGTGTTGTTGTAGTAGGCGCCTCGGTGGTTGTTGTTTGTGTTGTTGTAGTAGGCGCCTCGGTGGTTGTTGTTTGTGTTGTTGTAGTAGGCGCCTCGGTGGTTGTTGTTTGTGTTGTTGTAGTAGGCGCCTCGGTGGTTGTTATTTGTGTTGTTGTAGTAGGCGCCTCGGTGGTTGTTGTTTGTGTTGTTGTAGTAGGCGCCTCGGTGGTTGTTGTTTGTGTTGTTGTAGTAGGCGCCTCGGTGGTTGTTGTTTGTGTTGTTGTTGTAGGCGCCTCAGTGGTTGTCGTTTGTGTTGTTGTAGTAGAGGATTCTGTGGTTGTCGTTTGTGTTGTTGTAGTAGGCGCCTCAGTGGTTGTTGTTTGTGTTGTTGTAGTAGGTACCTCAGTGGTTGTTGTTTGTATTGTTGTAGTAGGCGCCTTAGTGGTTGTTGTTTGTGTTGTTGTAGTAGACGCCTCAGTGGTGGTTGTTTGTGTTGTTGTAGTAGGTGCATCAGTGGTTGTTGTTTGTGTTGTTGTAGTAGGCGCCTCAGTGGTTGTTGTTTGTATTGTTGTAGTAGGCGCCTCTGTTGTTGTTGTTTGTGTTGTTGTAGTGGGTGCCTCGGTGGTTGTTGTTTGTGTTGTTGTAGTAGGCGCCTCGGTGGTTGTTGTTTGTGTTGTTGTAGTAGGCGCCTCTGTGGTTGTTGTTTGTATTGTTGTAGTAGGCGCCTCAGTGGTTGTTGTTTGTGTTGTTGTAGTAGGAGCCTCAGTGGTTGTCGTTTGTGTTGTTGTAATAGGTGATTCTGTGGTTGTCGTTTGTGTTGTTGTAGTAGGCGCCGCGTAGGTTGTTGTTTGTGTTGTTGTAGTGGGCGCCTCGGTGGTTGTTGTTTGTGTTGTTGTTGTAGGCGCCTCAGTGGTTGTCGTTTGTGTTGTTGTAGTAGGTGATTCTGTGGTTGTCATTTGTGTTGTTGTAGTAGGCGCCTCAGTGGTTGTTGTTTGTGTTGTTGTAGTAGGTACCTCAGTGGTTGTTGTTTGTATTGTTGTAGTAGGCGCCTCAGTGGTTGTTGTTTGTGTTGTTGTAGTAGACGCCTCAGTGGTGGTTGTTTGTGTTGTTGTAGTAGGTGCATCAGTGGTTGTTGTTTGTGTTGTTGTAGTTGGCGCCTCAGTGGTTGTTGTTTGTATTGTTGTAGTAGGCGCCTCGGTGGTTGTTGTTTGTATTGTTGTAGTGGGTGCCTCAGTGGTTGTTGTTTGTGTTGTTGTAGTAGGAGCCTCGGTGAATGTTGTTTGTGTTGTTTGTGTTGTTGTAGTAGGCGCCTCAGTGGTTGTTGTTTGTGTTGTTGTAGTAGGCGCCTCAGTGGTTGTTGTTTGTGTTGTTGTAGTAGGCGCCTCAGCGGTGGTTGTTTGTGTTGTTGTAGTAGGTGATTCTGTGGTTGTCGTTTGTGTTGTTGTAGTAGGAGCCTCAGTGGTTGTTGTTTGTGTTGTTGTAGTAGGCGCCTCAGTGGTTGTTGTTTGTATTGTTGTAGTAGGCGCCTCAGTGGTTGTTGTTTGTGTTGTTGTAGTAGACGCCTCAGTGGTGGTTGTTTGTGTTGTTGTAGTAGGTGCATCAGTGGTTGTTGTTTGTGTTGTTGTAGTAGGCGCCTCAGTGGTTGTTGTTTGTATTGTTGTAGTAGGCGCCTCGGTGGTTGTTGTTTGTATTGTTGTAGTAGGAGCCTCAGTGGTTGTTGTTTGTGTTGTTGTAGTAGGTGCCTCGGTGGTTGTTGTTTGTGTTGTTGTAGTAGGCGCCTCAATGGTTGTTGTTTGTGTTGTTGTAGTAGGCGCCTCGGTGGTTGTTGTTTGTATTGTTGTAGATGTCGGTAGATATGAACTCTCACTACACACGACAGTTATCAATGGCTCTGTTGATTCTATGCCAGAAAAGTAAACGCAACTTTTGCAAGTGTAATTTAAACCCCTCATGTTAATATTTTTTTAATATGGAGCTAAAATTTACGGAAGCCTATTATGTCACATTGCATTTTTGTGCGTCGTTATATCGAGATAAATAGCCGTTATTACGACTAACAAGAACGAGACCAAAAGTTGTTATAATGAGATAAAAAACCATGATTACGTCTTGCAATGTTTCAGCGAGATACAATTTGATAAAATGAGATTGAATTCATTATTTCCACTTACAAAACTTATGACTTAACTCCCAGAGAAGTTATAACGAGACAAAATGCCGTTATCACGATGTACGAAAGTCGTTGTAACGAGGTAAATAGAGTAAGACTTACAGAAACGTCAAAATAAGTCGTATAGGTATAGTAATACTACACTGTATGTTATAATATACTTACCGATGGTATCATTCGTATTAGTTACATTGTAATTTGGATCTGAAATGAAAACATACAATGCACTCAAATGGCAGTCCTTCTGATCAATTTACGTCATAGTAAGGAAACCCTTCATAAGACAGACATAAGCAAAAAACGACCATATCGTGTATGAGTGTAATTTGAGCGGAATTTGAGTGGAGTACAATTGTAATATGAGTTGGGTGTGAGTGGAGTATGAATGTAATATGAGCGGGGTGTGAGTGGAGTATGAGTGTAATATAGGTTGGGTGCGAGTGGAGTATGAATGTAATATGAGCGGGGTGTGAGTGGAGTATGAGTGTAATATAGGTTGGGTGCGAGTGGAGTATGAATGTAATATGAGCGGGGTGTGAGTGGAGTATGAATGTAATATGAGCGGGGTGTGAGTGGAGTATGAGTGTAATATAGGTTGGGGGCGAGTGGAGTATGAATGTAATATGAGTGGAGTATGGGTGTAATATGAGCGTTGTGTGAGTGGAGTATGAGTGCCATATGAGTGGGGTGTGAGTTGAGTATGAGTGTAATATGAGCGGGATGTGAGTGGTGTATGAATTTGATATGAGCTTGGTGTGAGTGGAGTATGAGTTGATAATGAGTTTAATGTGAGTGAAGTGTGAGGGAGTATGAGTGTAATATGAGCGGAGTGTGAGTGGAGTAATTGGTCATATTAGCAGGTTCTGAGTGAGAGTATAAACGGGGTGTGTTGTTGGGAATGAGAGGAGTATACGTGGAACCGTACCATCATATTTCATTTTGAAATCTTCACTATGCCTCTGATGACTATTTCTCTCTCACCGACTATATACACTGAACAAAAAAAAACTTCCGATTTGTACACATAGCGTTTGTTGTGTTTAAGAAATCATTGTGTAAAGAAAGTAGATAGGTAATAAAGCCTTGACCTTTTTTATCAGGATTCATGATTTTTAGCGATTATGTTTGCACTGTTCAACAACGTGAAACTCGATTTGCACGTGCATGAATTGTTCAACATTATCCGTGTGGTATTCTGTCAATTTGTAGATGTCTTACTGACTTTATTGTCAATTGAACGAAAACGCTTCCATATTTATAAACAAATTAACATGTTTTACCTTGTAGCATTTTAGTATGCCAAGAATACCCAATAATTTACGCAAACGTGCGATTTGCATGCTTGATGCTGGCATGTCGACAGAAGACGTTGCAAGGCATGTTGTGGGTTCTAGTCGAGCGATACGAAATATTTGCACACGATTTAGAACGACAGGACACATCGACCACTTGCCACGTCGTGGACGTCCGCGTGTTACAACGCGTGGTCAAGACCGCTACATCATGTACACGCATTTGCGCAATCGATTCCAAACTGCCACTGCTACTGCTGCTAACACAACTGGGCTTCATAATAACCGAATCAGTGGGCAAACTGTTCGTAATCGTCTGCGGGAGAACGGTTTACACGGACGACGTCCTTACGTCGGATGCGCGTTTTAACGCAACGTCATCGTGTAAATCGTTGGACGCTCTTTTTTCGGATGAATCCAGATTTTGTTTACATCGTGCTGATGACAGGGTGCGTGTCTACCGTAGGAGAAATGATCGCTACGCTGACTGTTGTGTTCTTGAACAAGATCATTTCGGGGATGGGTGTTCTGTCATGGTTTGGACAGCCATTGCCCATGGTTATCGTTCACCACTAGTCGTCATTAATGGCAATTTAAATGCTCAACGTTACCGCGATGACAATCTCACTCATCATGTCATTCCTCTGTTCCATAATAACGCCAGACACTGTAAATTTTCTTATAACAAATAACATTTATTTCATTGATGACTGGTCCGCTAAAAGTCCTGATCTCAACTCAATCGAGCACGTCTGGGATATTCTGGACAGACGAGTGAGGTGTCGTCCCAACCCACCTAACGTCAACGAACTTCGTCAAGCGCTCATTCAGGAATGGAACAATATTCCACAGGCAGAAATCAACACCTTAACGCCGGCGATGCACTGCAGTGGCCAACTCAAGAGGTGGTCATACCCGTTATTAAGTGTTATTTTTGTTTTTAGCCCCTACCTCACTTGGTCAAAATTTCCCCCATTTTCTGTTAATCATTTTTGCACCAAACAATGCATCATGGAACACTCTTTAAAAGCATATATAACAATGATTCCCCCGATTTGTTTTCATCGAGCTATAATCAAGCAAACTTAGCGGAAGTTTATTATTTTGTTTAGTATATGTGACAAAAAATATTTGTTAAATGTTTAATGCTTAAATAAAATGTAATGTATTATTTAGGAATGTCAATATTCGGTTACTTTGCTAACCGGTTAACCGTTTAATCTTCCGATTTCACACCTCTTAACGACAAAGTATTGAGAGCTTGACTATGGATACATTGCGAGAGTTTTTAGTAATTTTAATAATCGATAACCGTATGTTCGAGCGGTTAACCGATTAATCGTTTACATCCCTAATTGAATTGCATTGTATATAAGGATAATATGAGTGGATCGAGTAGTGAGTAGTATGAGTGGAGTATGAGTGGCATATTAGCGGAGGTTTGGTGCAATGTAAGTGGAATATGAATGTGGAATAAATATGAGCGGAATATGGGCGCAGTACTAGTTAAATATGAGTGATATAGAAGTGTAGAATGGATTGAGTATGAGCGGAGTATGGGCGCAGTACTAGTTAAATATGAGTGATATATAAGTGTAGAATGGATTGAGTATGAGCGGAGTATGGGCGTAGTACTAGTCAAATATGAGTGAAATGTGAGTGTAGAATTGATTGAGTATGAGCAGAGTATAGGCGGAGTATTAGTTAAATATAAGTGAAATATGAGTGTAGAATGGATTGAGTATGAGCGGAGTATGGGCGTAGTATTAGTTAAATATGAGTGAAGAATGGATTGAGTATGAGAGGAGTATGGGCGGAGTACTAGTCAAATATGAGTGAAATATGAGTGTATAATGGATTAAGTATGAGCGGAGTATCGGCGGAGTACTAGTCAAATATGAGTGAAATATGAGTGTAGAATGGATTGAGTATGAGCGGAGTATCGGCGGAGTACTAGTCAAATATGAGTGAAATATGAGTGTAGAATGGATTGAGTATGAGCGGAGTATGGGCGGAGTACTAGTTAAATATGAGTGTAGAATGGATTGAGTATGAACGGAGTATGGGCGGAGTACTAGTTAAATATGAGTGAAATATGAGTGTAGAATGGATTGAGTATGAGCGGAGTATGGGCGGAGTACTAGTCAAATATGAGTGAAATTTGAGTGTAGAATGGATTGAGTATTCGCGGAGTACTAGTTAAATATGAGTGAAATGTGTGCGTAGAATGGATTGAGTATGAGCGGAGTATATGCGGGGTATTAGTTAAATATGAGTGAAATATGAGTGTAGAATGGATTGAGTATGAGCGGAGTATGGGCGGGGTATTACTTAAATATGAGTGAAATATGAGTGTAGAATGGATTCAGTATGAGCGGAGTATAGGCGGGGTATTAGTTAATTAGGGTGAAATATGAGTGTAGAATGGATTGAGTATGAGCGGAGTATGGCAGGATAAGAAACGTGCCAATGCGTTGGTATATACTAATTCACCTAAACTTAAACATAGGCGTCACCAATTGTTAGAAGCACCACAGGGTTACTAGCTTCAAAGTCTGTAACAATCTAGAACCTGAACAGAAATATTTCCTGAAATAATCTTGGATAAGCACCCGGATTCTTTTCACGTCTAAAATCAACGCTAGGAAATCACCATATGACCTAAATTATGTCAAATTGGCTTAAACCCAACAAAAATAACCTTTTGTTCAAATCATAAGAAGAATAAAAAACGAATATTTAAGACATTATAATATATTATTCACGTAGATGTGTATACCACAAAATATAGTGTGATTTAAAGACTTTCAGGAATGAATTCGTACATCAAAATTCAACTCGGCCCATGTAGCTGTAATGTATGTTAATGCTTATACTTCGAGGTACTATAATTCTCACCACAATATTTTGGAGATTCGTCCGAATGGTCTGCGCAGTCCGTTACATTGTTACATCTCCCATCAGGGTTGATACACCCGATGTTGTCATCACAAAGTATTTGTCCTTCAAAACATATTGTACCTCCATCTGAAATATAGTGAAGAATATCATGTCGCTATGTTGTACTTGCATTGAAATATATAATGAACAATTATCAACATACAAAAGTGTACAAATATATATATATATGAGTTGTGCCACGACCAAAAAGTCCATTTTCAGATTTTTACATTTTCTAACAGACATGATTCAACTTGTGGGCTTTATGTATAGAAAACGGTTTACTTCCTTCCATTGATTTTCAGTTGCATTGCATTTACAATGTTTATTCAGCAGAGTTTGTTAAAATAAGTTTGGAAAGGTTGGGTAGGTTTGTATAGCTTAACCATGCATAACCGCCTCCTTTGGCCGAATGGTTAAGGTATCCGCCTTGGGAGTGGGAAGTCTAAGGTTCGAATCTCGGTAGGGATCCATTCTGATATGGCCAGCTAGTTAGATAGTGGTTACCGTGTGCCTACCTGCCTGGTGCCTGGCATTAAAGGATATGAATCAGAAAGGAAACATGCCCTGAAAGTAGGTGTCACATAAGTCATAAATGGCTGGCCATTGAAGTAGGGATGGCACTATAATAAATAAATAGTTTTACATATTTTACATTACCGCAATTTAGTTCGTCTGAGCCGTCGTCACACTCGGGGATGGAGTTGCACCTCCCATCAGCGTAAAGGCAATTACCATCATTGCATTGAAACTGAACAGCGTCACATATATCTGAAAATAGTAATAATGACAACATTCGATTACTTTACAAACTAACATAACAAGATAATCAGTTCACAATAATATATATATATATATATTTATACATATAATCGAATACCTGTATAATAATATAACAGTATGCTGTTAATTACAATTAAATTAAGACCGCAATTACGTAAGACCACCTAGAAATTAAATATATATCAGTAATTAAGTTTTCAACCACTTTATAAAAAAGACAGCGTTTTCATTTATAAAGACCATCTTTCTTCAGAACAAACGGTGTCTTTATATTGAGGTTTCACAGTATTTACATCAAAAACAAAAACGTTATCAACGTGGTCAGCATTCTGTTAAGTTTGAATTGGGTTAACAATTAAGTGGTAGGGTTGAAAATAGTGCGATAGTTAAGTCAAAAGGATGCTAAAATGCCAACACCGAGTCGACATAAAACTCATGATTCAAATGACAATAATATTCCGTCACAGGAGATTGTCACAAGTTCTCTCCCTTTATCCTTCTATAGTTCTCTCCCTTTATCCCTTCTATAGTATATGTACATATGGTAGTATAGACGGGATAAAGGTAAATAACTCAAGAAGGGATAAAGGGAGAGTAACAATCACATGTGTATTTTGTCATCGTTATCCAGTGGTTTACATGAATAACCCATGCTTAAACTTGGTACAGAAGCATAGAACGGCATTGATATGATCTGGGATTTCATTGGGTAAGTCCGACAACGTTTTAAGCATCGTCTTACATACGTACTTAGCGTTATTTTTGCGCAGTATGTTGTAATATATGGACTTCCAATTTTCGTCAGTTGAATTGTCGTATTACTGTTCTCTGGCGTAAGGTTGGTTACATTAAATATAGTATTGACACAAGCACTTGTTGGCTGGGTACCATCCAAAGCGTCACCAATGTAGTTGAGGGATGTGCCGCACGCACTCGCCTGTTCCCCACCATACACAGTCTCTACTGTGATCTTTTTTCCGTTCTTAATTTGTATGGTGCATGAACAAGGTACTCCCACATCTAATGTCGTCTCATTTGCAATGTCCGTGTCGATATACACTTCGGTACCGGACACAACGCTACTTTTACACAATGTCGCAACTAAAATCAAACATTCTGGAAGCTCAGTCGGATATATATATAACACAGACAAATGATTACAAATGCAGAAGCCGAGGTTACTTATCATGAGATTGGTCTCCCAAATCAAAGTTCCCAAGATAATTATGATGAGATTATGAAAATAATTATATACATGTACATTGTGAACACAATAAAAGTAAAAAGCCTACTCCGTTTCCTAACGCAAGTAAAATAGTATTTGTAAAAAAGAATATCGTTGTATTTAATTATATTTCAAACTAGAAGCAAAACAATACATGATTCTCTATATATCGCCAATGACTGTACACATCGGAGGGCTTATAAGTTTAAAGTATTCTAGTATTCTATATGCGACGACATAATTGATCTGATAACTTACAAACAATATAAAACAAAAGTATCAATGTGTGGACACAAATAATTTGAGAACGAAAATGAGATTGGCGCATTGAGCATGTTCTCTAGTTTCAAAATTGCAGGTGCTAACATAATACGCTTCAGTAACTTGCACTAGCATGTGACATTTTGCACATGTGCATGTGAAGAGCGCTATGTGCGCACGTGAAGAATTATACTCTGGGTTTACCTTGTGAGTCAGCGTAAATAATACATAGAAGGGTGAAAACAGGTGCAATGAATTGCCCCATGCTGACGGTTTACAAAGAATACAAAATATTGTAAAACTTAATGAAAAGCATGTTCTTTCTTTTGAAAGTAGTTCGATCTCCATCTCAAACTTGAAATTAATTGAAATGTCGACGTGAATACATGCGTGAACGAAAAAAAGCACATCGATATAATATGAAACGCATTGCTTGTGTGCAAATTAATATGTTATGCATTCATATGAACATAAAACGTGTGTTTACGACGGGGTCTAAATGAGAATGAATATATTAACAGAAAGAGGAAGTGGTCATATAGTCAGTGTGTACGTGATATTTTGGTTCATGTGTGTTGCGAATTTCAACGAAGGATTAACTATTGATTTACATAAATACCGCACTCGAAATTTAATCATTAAAATAAGATCAATATCATTATCTCCATCATGATTACTATCTCCATCATAAACATTATAAGTATCATCTTCAACATGATAGCCATCATCATTGTCGGTATGTAATCAATATTATTAACAGCGTCAGTATCATCACAATCGTCATCATCATCATCATCATTATAAGTAGTTTTACCAATAGTATCAGCATTATCACTGTGTCTAATAGATTTAATTAATACCTTGAGATTGTTGAATTCCTGGATTTGACTCCAAACACGTAGTCATCACTCCTGAGATAAAATATACAGTACTTAAGAAAACAGTGTGGATTTTACGACATTAAACTAAGTATACGCATTGAGTCTGTGACAAAAAACACACACAAGTCCCGGACGTTCACAGGGGCGAAGCTTAGCTGAAATTTATGTGTAGGCCTAGTTTTAGCGGGGTCCGGTTGCTTGGTCCCCCAGGAAAAAATGTAGCTAGATTGTCAGAAATGTGTTCAGGTGTATATTTGGTTCCGGTTTATATGCTTACAATAACATCAAAAACATACATTAAATATCTGATTGCAGATTTGGCAATTTTTAATTTTCGACATACATGAATCTACGCGCCTGGTTGACAGGGTCTAACAATTTACGAGCATACCTCTACACATGGCAACTGTTAGCATTAATTTGTCTCGGCATGTCTAAAGATTAACACCGTCTTATCTTCGTTTGTTTGTTGAAACATCCCAGTTTCATTCAGCATAACTTAGTACAGAGACAACAAAAGTGGTGGATGTGTTGAACAACTGTTTTTCGAATCCTTGAAAATTATAATTTCCAATTCACGACTTTATTCAAAACATAATGTTTACACATAGTGCAACCGAATTTCTTATATGCTTGCAAATAGTGATATCACATGTTGCGTTTTCCTGAAAAGACGTCACTTACAGAAGAGATTGTAAATCCCATAGCAGCGCTCATATATTGTTATGTTGTATATATGTATTTATTGCATTAAATACGGGTAGTTTGCAAATATGTATCAAGGGCGTATCCAAAATACGATTAACAAATGGTAAACTAAATTAGTCTTCTATTTCGTGACGTTCATATTAAATGTATAAAAATGAAAAATAAACATCCATAGTAGCCTATACCCAAATACCTCTTAGTTTGACACAAGAAACTAGTTATGGTCGTATTACGACTCTGCTTTAATTAGGGAATTTTGCAGTTTCTTACGAAATAGCTAATACACACTTATAGCTTATTCATTCCACGAAAACTTCTCAATAACTGAAATATGTTTAGCCCAGCGACGTGCACTGAGGCATATGTTATCAATACAATGTACATAGTTTTAACGACGTGTTTTATAATGTAAACATAATGGTAAATGAGTGTCAAATTTATGTAAAATCGATATCAATAAGTTAAATGAAATAACGACTATATCTGTACAGCAAACATTCTCTTAAGGCAATCTCAATTATAAGACCACCTCGAAATTAAAGACACAATTTTCAATTCCATTTTCATTGTTTTGCTGTTTATTCAACCTCATTATTAAAACCACCTACATAAGAATACGAGTTTTCAAGCGTCCAAATGGTGGTCTTATTATTGAGGTTTTACTGTACATAGTTATTATACAATCATTGTATTCCAAAAACGAACAACATTCATCGAAATTGATATTACAATTTAAAGTATACACATGCTGCAACCGCTTCACATTGCTACTGTCTTGAGCAACAACCTCTCTTACAACAATCATCCCGTAGTAAAAATGAATCACCAACTTAACCTCTCTCGAGCAACAACCTCTCGACAACAGTCGAAATTTGCATCATACAATGGCTGCAAGTACTAAGGAAAGGTTGTAATGAGCTTTTTACGGCCTGTGAACACGCATTATGTTACATATTCAAATAGATTAACAACCGCGTCCTCAAATTGCGGATGCGAATATCCCTGAAGCTGACGGTTATCATATTGTACAGGAATGTTACGAATGTTTTTATGGATAGGCTATCTTCAGAATAAATTTAAACAAGCCATGAGAACATATGTTGAAACAAACTTTTGCGGAAGTATGAAAACGAAATGTGGTTTTAAAAGCGTAGGAAGTAATATCTCTTTCGCAAACTAGTTTTTCCCCAACCAGATCCCTTGAAGTATACTTATTATGATGCAAAAATTGGACATCAGTTATAACATGAAATACATAAAGAGAAGTTTGTCAACCCAGCGCATCACAACTGTTTGATATTATTGTGATATCCTGAACCAGTTTACTATCATACTAAAATACAAGCAGTAAATATTGTGGTAATACAGTGAAACCCCACTTAAAGACCACCTCAAAATGAAGAACACAATTTTCAAGTCAACTTTCACTGTATAAAAACTGCAATTATTTAACGTCAGAACAAATCAAATTATGACTCATCCTAATATTAAATGATTTATCCATTTTATGTCGCTTCCATAAACTATTCACTGACTTGCTACTGAAATAACGCGTGTTCAATAATTCACTACTATTTCAAAATTGTATCAATTTCAAATAAATTGATTTATTTAAGTCTCATCAATCAATATACACTGTTAGTGTACATAATAATTTTACAAACTACAATAATTATAATTTATAACATATATATCATCACTTAAATTGAGTTTTAAGAGACTATTCAATACAAATACACTAATTAGTTAAACATTATAAGTGGCATAACCCTTACAATACAGATTGTTATGTCATATGAAATTAATATTGTACGTACAAACTATTACACATGTAAAACAAAGGAGCAGTCACTAATTGCATTGAATTGTGTTAATAAAACTTTTATTTTCAAGTTATTGATTGAATTCTCATAATTATTTCAGAATTAATATTTACAATGTATACCAAATGTTATTCCTGACTACAATGTATAATAAATAAACTAATTAGAGTTTAAAACTACTTAAAACAAACTTTGAACATATGGTAAAAAAACTGGGTGGGGTTTAAATGTAATCATTCAGACCGCGTCACGCATTTTTGGAAATTCGGGGTTACGGATGTTTTTTTGATACCGTGAATACTGAAACACTATACTCGTATAACACCGTTTCCAGTTGGGTATATTTGAATATCATTAAAATATTGAAGTAACGCATTTTTGATATAGTCTTAACCGTTACAAAGATATTCGCAGGGTTTTATCAACCGCGTATCTTTTACCGTCTTTCGAATTACAGACATGTATACAAACAATAGTAATGCATGTCTTTAGTTGTTATTGTAAATATACACAATGGTTACATATCTAGATAAGTACAATGTAGTATATACTTAATATAAATGCAGAAGCATGTCAGCAATTGAATAACATTATCGTTCTGTTTGGCTATATGAGAGTACGTCCAAACACATAAATTAAACACATGTTTAAGATACGTCTTGTCTACCTTATGTATAAATACTAAACCAGTGTTTTTAAAAGTATTGACTCATTATTTAATTCACTTGGTTAAGTAGGTATGACATAACTAATTATAAAGTGCTTACCCGTGATGTAATTATTCACAATTAGTAATAATATTAAACTATATTCCATATCCACATGTAAATATGGGAACAACTTGTCCCCAATACGGGACATATTTATTTTTTTGTTTATTCTCGTATATTCCGTTTGTTAATCAGGATAGATGTGTCGTGGTCATTGCTCAAACACAATTGTATTTTTTCATGCGACTCTATCTAAAAATAGACATAATGGAATTCCACGTCTATTTATCCTATACGCCTAAGTTCATGGAATGCGGTAGTGAAATTATAGCGGGTATCCGTAAACAGCCCATCCCGCGACTCTTTTTGTATTAATACGAATTAATGATCCACGGTTGATGAACTACTCTCCTTTAGCATCGGGCGCGGCACTGCAATCAAAGCGCTGCATGGGATCTTGTAGCAAACTAAACGGGGCGAGTACCTGTCCTTTAATTGCTGCCTTCATATTCAACCTGTCAGCCACCCGAAGAAACAATTAATTATTCAAACTCTCTCCGTATTTGAAATCACATACTGTCTTTCTGAAAACATCATATACATGAGCTTGTCAAGTTGTCACATGGTTTAAGCGTAAAAGGTGCACCATGGCAGTTATTACCTGAAATGTTCAACACATTTTTATATCTTTTTTAAAACAAATTCTAACCGAAAATCTTTCTATTATGTTGTATTGGAACTGTTAACATATGCAATTTTATATGTTTCTTTATAAAACGGAGTAAACAAGAACAGTTAATAGAGGATATTCGATGCGGCAGTGAAACAGCACAGTTAATAGAGGATATCCGATGTGGCAGTGAAACGGCGCGGTCAACTGAGGATATCCGATGTGGCAGTGAAAATACAGTCAACATGGGGCCCGGTACCCAAAAAGTGCAGGCCTAATATAAATTTACATTTAAATGATCGCTGAGACGATGGGTGTGTTCTAGGTAGACACTAGGTATATACTGTATATATTGGTCCCAGGTAGACACAATTAAGAAAATGTCATTTGTACAATGCAACTTTTCCAGAGTGCTCAACGCCCTTTGAGACACGCAGATTTTAGTTGTTATAGAGAGGTTTTTGCTATTTAGGGATCATCTGTGCAGGGCTAAATTGAATGATAGTAAATGCTTAGAATATACTACAGGCAACGTTCATGGTGTTGTTGCAAAGTGGTTCTCGAAAACTGGGGAGGGATGTGGGCTGCTTTGAAATATGCACATTTTTAGAATGAGATAAATCCCGGACCTATAATATCCTGGTTACAGAGCTGACTTCCATACACGGCCTACGGCGTGCTCGTGGACATTGAGGGTCAGGTCCAATCGGATAACCTCGGTTATTTTTGAGAAAAAAAGATGTACGGAAATTGCCGAGATGTTGAATTGGGTCAGGTCCTCTGGACTCGACATGGAGAAATTAAAACACAAATTCGAACAGCTAAAATATGCTTTTTTTAAATTTGATCTTGATTCTCCAATTTCAAATTATTTGTTGCGGTTTAAACGCAATAGATCTATTTATCGTTTATGTGTGTTTTTGTTAATTTCGTCAGCAAATTTTATTTTTGGGAATAAATATATTTAACTAAACACGGATTTGGAGCGCCACGCAAATTGAATTGCAGCTCTTCCGGCCAACGAATCTTGCGCGTAAATATGGAGAAAAATACAGTCAGTGATTTCCTTTTATTACATTATTGCTATTTTTAATTTGGATCTAATAAATCTGGATTTGTATTTCGACCTGTACGTATATGTAATAAATAAAGGTTTGTCCTGCGGTACGAGGAAAACTATCTTTTTCAAAACCTCCTCCGTACATTTTCTTTTCTCATTTTCAGTAATAGTTTCATTATAATTAAATTATCACATATGCGCATTTGATACAATCGGAGTTTAATTTTAAATATGTTAACTGATAAGAGACTCATTCTGAATGTTGAGCACCCTTGTTTAAAGCAAGATCCTATCTTAGTATCAAGCATCTTGAGCACCCTGGTATAACGCAAGATCCTATCTTAGTATCAATTGTCTTGAGCACCCTGGTTTAAAGCAAGATCCTATCTTAGTATCAAGCGTCTTGAGCACCCTGGTTTAAAGCAAGATACTATCTTAGTATCAAGCGTCTTGAGCACCCTGGTTTAAAGCAAGATCCTATCTTAGTATCAAGCGTCTTGAGCACCCTGGTTTAAAGCAAGATCCTATCTCAGTATCAAGCGTCTTGAGCACCCTGGTTTAAAACAAGATCGTATCTCAGTATCAAGCGTCTTGAGCACCCTGGTTTAAAGCAAGATCCTATCTCAGTATCAAGCGTCTTGAGCACCCTGGTTTAAAGCAAGATCCTATCTTAGTATCAAGCGTCTTGAGCACCCTGGTTTAAAGCAAGATCCTATCTCAGTATCAAGCGTCTTGAGCACCCTGGTTAAAATCAAGATCCTATCTCAGTATCAAGCGTCTTGAGCACCCTGGTTTAAAGCAAGATCCTATCTTAGTATCAAGCGTCTTGAGCACCCTGGTTTAAAGCAATATCCTATCTTAGTATCAAGCGTCTTGAGCACCCTGGTTTAAAGCAAGATCCTTTCTTAGTATCTAGCGTCGACGTTTAGGTTACTCGCTTGAATCATTTCATGTAAAATCTAGAAAAAAACACAAAAGTGAAATAATTTTATTGAAATCAGCACATATGCAATTATATAAAATAGTCTCTATCAATAAAAAAAACCTTCAACAAGAGTGTTTCTTGTAAAGATTTAAGTCCATTTGAGATTGACACACCAGTTTTTTTCCTGTAATATTTTTGAGGCCATTTGAGATTGACCCACCAGATTTTCTTGTAATGGTTTGAGGCCATTTGAGATTGACCCACCAGATTTTCTTGTAATGGTTTGAGGCCATTAGGGATTGACACACAATTTCTTCCTGTAATGAGTTGAGGCTATTTGAGATTGATCCAACAGTTTTTCTTGTAATGGTTTGAGGCCATTTGAGACTAGCTCACCAGTTTTTCATGTAATGGTTTGAGGCCATTTGAGATTGAACCACCATTTTTTCTTGTAATGATTTGAGGCCATTTGAGATTAGCTCACCAGTTTTCCCTTTAATGGTTTGAGACCATTTGAGATTGATCCACCAGTTCGAAGGATGTGGTTAAAACCAAATTGAAGCCAGAACCCTACATACTAACCACACGTGAACTTAAAATAACGCAAGATTCGTCCTCAATTAATCTCGTCTGCAATCTGCGAGACATAAAAGAATTACTACCCTTCATGGCAGTAAAAATCTCAACGAATGCAGAATAAGTGGTGACGTAATCACATTTCATACACATTACAAACACATAATATATCACAGTCTTCCCGTAAATTTGAAAAGGTCCATCTGTCAGCGTATGTTACTATGGAAACAAGGAGCTGTGTTTAAATTACACTCCATATTAGAATATCGCTCCCTGTACTATCACAGAATATGATAATGTTGTTCTTAGCACGAACCACGCACGCGTCTTTTTCTTGTCGGCACCAAAAGGTGACGCGTTTATTCGTATTTTTTCTGAGACATTGTACTCCGGCTGACTTGCCGTACGTTATATTTATGGTACTGGCCTGCTCATCGACAAATCGTTATGCATGTTAAAATACATGTATTCACACTAAGGAAGGTACATCTCCACTTTGCTGTAACGACAAACATAGATGAACATGATACATGACAGCGGAAAACATTAACAATATAGAATTCAGATTGGATATAATATGTAAAGTTCTACGTACAAAGCAAATGCATTTTAAAATACAGTCGGACCTCGTTAATTCGATAACCTTCTATCCGAATACTTGGTGTTATCCGAAATAAGTATCAGGTCCCGAGGTATCTTCTTAGTGACGTCAAATTTCGGATTTCGAATGACCGAAGTCCGACTGCATACATACATATGTTGGACAGTCCGATTAGGTGAGCCAGTGACGGCAGTACAAATAAAAACTAATCATTGTCGTACTAGTTTGCAGCGTGTCACAAACCACCGAAAAAAGCTAGAGATATGTCCCCAATATAGTGTCATTCTTTGGTGTGTGGTTTTAAAAAAGCAGGTTGTTTTATATATTAAATAACACCATGGAGCATTTATCGGTATTATTCACAAGTCATTCCTTGTTTTAATGACTACGTAACACATCTAGTGATCAATATTAGGTAGCACACACAACCTGCCAATTGAAAACAGACTATCCCGCTTCTGTTGCTATGCAAGATTTCTCCAATTGCATACACTTACCCAGGGATACGAGATGAGAACATAAAATGATATTATTTCGCAATGGTGAACGCCAAGTTTTCATTCAATCAACGGATATTTTCTTATCAAAATGAGTTTTAAAACACCCTAAAATGGTATTTAAAAGACGTATCATAGGTACAATAATGTACGTTTTTTAATGTGCTGGGTTTATTAATGGGACCGGTATGTTCCGGAGAAGTTTTTTCGCCTAAGAAAATATCACCAGAGTTGTTGTGGGAAACCTTTATTCATCATTTTGTGCCGTACAAACGTGAAATACATGTAGTATAAAACTAAGAACACGCAAACTTCATAAGTTCATATAGTAGGGCCAAGATATGAAGGCACAATAACATTTACAAAACATCATAGGTTGCTAATCACAATCTGCTAATTAGCATAGGTTAATATTATTGTGCCATCAGATGTTGGCTACACTATAGTACATGATCAAAGTCACCGTTTAACTATACGAAATGACGAATCAGGAAGTCACCGTTGGTCTTCCATAGTCCTGTGAATACATTACCTGTTCATAGACAGACCTCGTCGTGGACTGTCTAACGGATCCCGTGGCATGGTATATTCACATGAATGTGAGGTTCTGAAGTCCGATGCTCGTTCGATGGTTCACTGATGGATAAAAGCAACCGTAAGTTCTAATACACATTTACAGTAAAACCTCAAAAATAAGACCACTCTCGGGACTCTTGATATTGAGGTTGAATAAAGAGCTAAACAGTGATAACGGTCTTAATTTTGAGGTATTTACATGAGGTTTTACTGTATATTGTGTTTATTATTTTAAGAACACTGGGTCGAACAGATTAGAAGACAGTGTCACCTCTCGAGAGTGACTATCTTGAGCAACAACGTCTCTTCAACAGGCTTATCAATTTCCCATTGTAAATTTACTACCGATTACAACCAATTGAACCTCGTTTGTGTTGCTCTGGTAAGTTATTGTATATAATCTCACAGGTATTAGTTCTGCACATTCAAACACATTTTCAATAGAATGGTTGATTATTATTAATTTTCTTCAATAGAGATTTGTTTATAATCAACAGTTTTATAATAGAGTTCTATTTAAACATTAACATAACTTAATATATCTATGGCTATTAGGTACCCCGTAACTAATTTTTTCCGGTTTTGAGTATTTGGTATCGTTGAAACCGTCTTTCCAAGGTCTTTCTATCTGTAAAACCTATATTGTTCTGGAGTACACATAACTTAAATAAAATGCAATTCCACAACCTCGTATGTATCAATTATCTCAAGAGGGTAAAATTAAAAGTTGTTTGTCTCGAAAAGACGCAAAACAAGTTATGGTGTTCTGGAAATAATGTGACGATATGGTAATTTTATACAAATGACAGATACCCGAACCTTACACAGATAAACGCATGACATACAACGCACCTTGATAATTTCGACGTCGGTATCGTCGTACAGCCACAAGCAACACCAGAAGTAGGATAACTACAACAAATATCCCAATACATGTACCAGTTATAAGAATTGGTATAACTGAAAATATAGATATATATTCAACTTAAGGCGTGACGATCAGCAGTTTACACATGATATTCAACAATATATACAATAAACAATATGAGCGCCGCTGCACGATTTCCAACATCTTCTTTAAGTGACGTCATTTCACGAAAACGCCCCATGTAACGTCACCACGTACTGACAGTAAACAATATTTGCCACATATGGCAATATGAAAACAAAGTGACCATAAGAGGTAAATATTGTTTCCTGCTTGCAAATAGTGACATCACATGTTACGTTTTCTTGAAATGACTATGTAAATAGCAGCGCTCATAATATGTACATGAAAACTGCAAATGAATCTAGATGTAATGGCAGTACAATGTATGTTGTATAATACAATGTAATTTGTTTCTTACATATAAATGACATACATTCACAAGTACAAGAAGAGAAAAGCGCAAAACAACGTTCGCATATAAAGTGTAATGTCTCTTAATTGAAAGCTTTTAACAACATACGCGGCCAAACTTTTATAATATTTTAGTGGGTTAATAATTCACTTTTTGGAATATTTGGTCGCTTCTAAAAGTACTTTTCTATGTATTTATTTCGAAACTCTTTGTACAGGGGACATTCAAGTAAAACATATATACAATATCAAAATACAAATAGTACAGGTGCTGCGAAATATGTTGCAGTTTCATATTTTAGCAGCATGTATGTAAACTTTCAAAGATTAACACATAGCAGTTGAAAACGGAATACACATGTACAATTTGAGTTACCATGTTTACGTTCTGACACGGTGGTTGTTGTTTGTGTTGTTGTAGTAGGCACCTCAGTGGTTGTTGTTTGTGTTGTTGTAGTAGGCACCTCAGTGGTTGTTGTTTGTGTTGTTGTAGTAGGTGCCTCTGTTGTTGTTGTTTGTGTTGTTGTATTAGGTGATTCTGTTGATGTCGTTTGTGTTGTTGTAGAAGGCGTCTCAGTTGTTGATGATTGTGTTGTAGTAGTAGGTGATTCTGTTGTTGTCGTTTGTGCTGTTGAAGAAGGCGTCTCTGTTGCTGTCGTTCGTGTTTTTGTAGTTGGTGATTCTGTTGTTGTCGTTTGTGTTGTTGTAGTAGGCGCCTCGGTGGTTGTCGTTTCTGTTGTTGTAGTAGGTGATTCTGCTGTTGTCGTTTGTGTTATTGCAGTAGGCGCCTCGGAGGTTGTAGTTTGCGTTGTTGCAGTTGGTGCCTCTGTTGTTGATGTTTGTGTTGTTGTAGTAGGCGCCTCAGTGGTTGTCGTTTGTGTTGTTGTAGTAGGCGCTTCAGTTGTTGTCGTTTGTGTTGTTGTAGTAGGCGCCTCAGTGGGTGTCGTTTGTGTTGTTGTAGTAGGCGCCTCAATGGTTGTCGCTTGTGTTGTTGTAGTAGTCGCCGCGGTGGTTGTCGTTTGTGTAGTTGTAGTAGGCGCTTCAGTGGTTGTCGTTTGTGTTGTTGAAGTAGGCGCCTCAGTGGTTGTCGTTTGTGTTGTTGTAGTAGGCGCCGCGGTGGTTGTCGTTTTTGTTGTTGTAGTTGGTGCCTCAGTGGTTGTCGTTTGTGTTGTTGCAGTAGGCGCCGCGTTGGTTGTAGTTTGTGTTGTTGACGTAGGCGCCTCAGTGGTTTTCGTTTGTGTTGTTGTAGTTGGCGCCTCAGTGGTTGCCGTTTGTGTTGTTGTAGTAGGCGCCTCTGTGGTTGTCGTTTCTGTTGTTGCAGTAGGCGCATCTGTTGTTGTCGTTTGTGTTGTTGTAGTTAGTGCCTCGGTTCTTGTCGTTTGTGTTGTTGTAGAAGGCGTCTCTGTTGTTGATGCTTGTGTTGCTGTAGTAGGTGATTCTGTTGTTGTCGTTTGTGTTGTTGTGGAAGGCGTCTCTTTTGCTGTTGTTTGTGTTGTTGTAGTAGGCGCCTCTGTGGGTGTCGTTTGTGTTGTTGTAGTAGGCGCCTCTGTGTGTGTCGTTTGTGTTGTTGTAGTAGGCGCCTCAGTTGTTGTCGTTTGTGTAGTTGTATTAGGCGCCTCAGTGGTTGTTGTTTGTGCTGTCGTAGTGGGCGCTTCAGTGGTTGTCGTTTGTGTTGTTGAAGTAGTCGCCGCGATGGTTGTCGTTTGTGTTGTTGTAGTAGGTGCCTCTGTTGATGTCGTTTGTGTAGTTGTAGTAGGCGCCTCAGTTGTTGTCGTTTGTGTTGTTGTAGTAGGCGCCTCGGTGGGTGTCGTTTGTGTAGTTGTATTAGGCACCTCAGTGGTTTTTGTTTGTGTTGTCGTAGTAGGCGCCTCAGTGGTTATCGTTTGTGTTGTTGTAGTAGGCGCCTCGGTGGTTGTCGTTTGTGTTGTTGAAGTAGCCGCCGCGATGGTTGTCGTTTGTGTTGTTGTAGTAGGCGCATCTGTTGTTGTCGTTTGTGTAGTTGTAGTAGGTGCCTCTGTGGGTGTCGTTTGTGTAGTTGTATTAGGCACCTCAGTGGTTTTTGTTTGTGTTGTCGTAGTAGGCGCCTCAGTGCTTATCGTTTGTGTTGTTGTAGTTGGCGCCTCAGTGGATGTCGTTAGTGTTGTTGTAGTAGGCGCTTCAGTGGTTGTCGTTAGTGTTGTTGTTGTAGGCGCCTCGGTGGTTGCCGTTTGTGTTGTCGTAGTAGGCGCCTCGGTGGTTGCCGTTTGTGTTGTTGTAGTAGGCGCCTCTGTGGGTGTCGTTTGTGTAGTTGTATTAGGCGCCTCTGTTGTTGTCGTTTGTGTAGTTGTAGTAGGCGCCTCAATTGTTGTCGTTTGTGTTGTTGTAGTAGGCGCCTCAGTGGTTGTCGTTAGTGTTGTTGTAGTAGGCGCCTCAGTGGTTGTCGTTAGTGTTGTTGTAGTAGGCGCCTCGGTGGGTGTCGTTTGTTTAGTTGTATTAGGCACCTCAGTGGTTTTTGTTTGTGTTGTCGTAGTAGGCGCCTCAGTGGTTATCGTTTGTGTTGTTGAAGTAGCCGCCGCGATGGTTGTCGTTTGTGTTGTTGCAGTAGGCGCATCTGTTGTTGTCGTTTGTGTAGTTGTAGTAGGTGCCTCTGTGGGTGTCGTTTGTGTAGTTGTATTAGGCGCCTCTGTTGTTGTCGTTTGTGTAGTTGTAGTAGGCGCCTCAATTGTTGTCGTTTGTGTTGTTGTAGTAGGCGCCTCAGTGGTTGTCGTTAGTGTTGTTGTAGTAGGCGCCTCAGTGGTTGTCGTTAGTGTTGTTGTAGTAGGCGCCTCGGTGGGTGTCGTTTGTGTAGTTGTATTAGGCACCTCAGTGGTTTTTGTTTGTGTTGTCGTAGTAGGCGCCTCAGTGGTTATCGTTTGTGTTGTTGTAGTAGGCGCCTCGGTGGTTGTCGTTTGTGTTGTTGAAGTAGCCGCCGCGATGGTTGTCGTTTGTGTTGTTGCAGTAGGCGCATCTGTTGTTGTCGTTTGTGTAGTTGTAGTAGGCGCCTCAGTTGTTGTCGTTTGTGTTGTTGTAGTAGGCGCCTCTGTGGGTGTCGTTTGTGTAGTTGTAGTAGGCGCATCTGTTGTTGTCGTTTGTGTAGTTGTAGCAGGCGCCTCTGTGATTGTCGTTTGTGTTGTTGTAGTAGGCGCCTCTGTGGTTGTCGTTTGTGTTGTTGTAGTAGGCGGCTCTGTGATTGTCGTTTGTGTTGTTGTAGTAGGCGCCTCTGTGGGTGTCGTTTGTGTTGTTGTATTAGGCACCTCAGTGGTTGTTGTTTGTGTTGTCGAAGTAGGCGCCTCAGTGGTTGTCGTTTGTGTTGTTGTAGTAGGCGCCTCGGTGGTTGCCGTTTGTGTTGTCGTAGTAGGCGCCTCAGTTGGTGTCGTTTGTGTATTTGTATTAGGCACCTCAGTGGTTTTTGTTTGTGTTGTCGTAGTAGGCGCCTCAGTGGTTATCGTTTGTGTTGTTGTAGTAGGCGCCTCGGTGGTTGTCGTTTGTGTTGTTGAAGTAGTCGCCGCGATGGTTGTCGTTTGTGTTGTTGTAGTAGGCGCATCTGTTGTTGTCGTTTGTGTAGTTGTAGTAGGCGCCTCAGTTGTTGTCGTTTGTGTTGTTGTAGTAGGCGCCTCAGTTGTTGTCGTTTGTGTAGTTGTATTAGGCGCATCTGTTGTTGTCGTTTGTGTAGTTGTAGTAGGCGCCTCAGTTGTTGTCGTTAGTGTAGTTGTAGTAGGCGCCTCAGTTGTTGTCGTTAGTGTTGTTGTAGTAGGCGCCTCAGTTGTTGTCGTTTGTGTAGTTGTATTAGGCGCATCTGTTGTTGTCGTTTGTGTAGTTGTAGTAGGCGCCTCAGTTGTTGTCGTTTGTGTTGTTGTAGTAGGCGTCTCAGTGGTTGTCGTTAGTGTTGTTGTAGTAGGCGCCTCAGTGGTTGTCGTTAGTGTTGTTGTAGTAGGCGCCTCAGTTGTTGTCGTTTGTGTAGTTGTATTAGGCGCATCTGTTGTTGTCGTTTGTGTAGTTGTAGTAGGCGCCTCAGTTGTTGTCGTTTGTGTAGTTGTAGTAGGCGCCTCAGTTGTTGTCGTTTGTGTTGTTGTAGTAGGCGCCTCAGTTGTTGTCGTTTGTGTAGTTGTAGTAGGCGCCTCATTTGTTGTCGTTTGTGTTGTTGTAGTAGGCGCCTCTATGGGTGTCGTTTGTGTAGTTGTAGTAGGCGCATCTGTTGTTGTCGTTTGTGTAGTTGTAGCAGGCGCCTCTGTGATTGTCGTTTGTGTTGTTGTAGTAGGCGCCTCTGTGGTTGTCGTTTGTGTTGTTGTAGTAGGCGCCTCTGTGGTTGTCGTTTGTGTTGTTGTAGTAGGCGCATCTGTTGTTGTCGTGTGTGTAGTTGTAGTAGGCGCCTCAGTTGTTGTCGTTAGTGTTGTTGTAGTAGGCGCCTCAGTGGTTGTCGTTTGTGTTGTTGTAGTAGGCGCCTCTGTGGGTGTCGTTTGTGTAGTTGTATTAGGCACCTCAGTGGTTGTTGTTTGTGTTGTCGTAGTAGGCGCCTCAGTGGTTGTCGTTTGTGTTGTTGTAGTAGGCGCCTCGGTGGTTGCCGTTTGTGTTGTCGTAGTAGGCGCCTCAGTGGGTGTCGTTTGTGTATTTGTATTAGGCACCTCAGTGGTTTTTGTTTGTGTTGTCGTAGTAGGCGCCTCAGTGGTTATCGTTTGTGTTGTTGTAGTAGGCGCCTCGGTGGTTGTCGTTTGTGTTGTTGAAGTAGTCGCCGCGATGGTTGCCGTTTGTGTTGTTGTAGTTGGCGCCTCAGTGGTTGTCGTCTGAGTTGTTGTAGTTGGCGCCTCAGTGGTTGTCGTTTGTGTTGTTGTAGTAGGCGCCTCGGTGGTTGTCGTTTGTGTTGTTGTAGTAGGTGCCAAAGTGGTTGTTGTTTGTGTTCTTATAGTAGGCGCCTCAGAGGTTGTTGTTTGTGTTGTTGTAGTAGGCGCCTCTGTGGGTGTCGTTTGTGTAGTTGTATTAGGCGCCTCAGTGGTTGTTGTTTGTGTTGTCGTAGTAGGCGCATCTGTTGTTGTCGTTTGTGTTGTTGTAGTAGGTGCCTCTGTTGTTGTCGTTAGTGTTGATGTAGTAGGCGCCTCAGTTGTTGTCGTTTGTGTTGTTGTAGTAGGTGCCTCTGTTCTTGTCGTTTGTGTTGTTGTAGTAGGTGCCTCTGTTGTTGTCGTTTGTATAGTTGTAGTAGGCGCCTCAGTTGTTGTCGTTTGTGTTGTTGTAGTAGGCCCCTCTGTGGGTGTCGTTTGTGTTGTTGAAGTAGGGGTCTCAGTGGTTGTTGTTTGTGTTGTTGTAGTAGGCGCCTCAGTGGTTGTCGTTAGTGTTTTTGTAGTTGGCGCCGCGGTGGTTGTCGTTTGTGTTGTTGTAGTAGGCGCCGCGGTGGTTGCCGTTTGTGTTGTTGTAGTTGGCGCCTCAGTGGATGTTGTTTGTGTTGTTGTAGTAGGCGCCTCAGTTGTTGTCGTTTGTGTTGTTGTCGTAGGCGCCTCAGTTGATGTCGTTTGTGTTGATGTAGAAAGTGCCTCTGCGGGTGTCGTTTGTGTAGTCGTATTAGGCGCCTCAGTGGTTGTTGTTTGTGTTGTTGTAGTAGGCGCCTCAGTGGTTGTCGTTTGTGTTGTTGTAGTAGGCGCCGCGGTGGTTGCCGTTTGTGTTGTTGTAGTAGGCGCCGCGTTGGCTGTCGTTTGTGTTGTTGACGTAGGCGCCTCAGTGGTTTTCGTTTGTGTTGTTGTAGTTGGCGCCTCAGTGGTTGCCGTTTGTGTTGTTGTAGTAGGCGCCTCTGTGGTTGTCGTTTGTGTTGTTGTAGTAGGCGCCTCAGTGGTTGTCGTTTGTGTTAGTGTTGTAGTAGGCGCCTCAGTGGTTGTCGTTAGTGTTGGTGTAGTTGTCAGTAGATATGGACTCTCTGTACATACGACGGTTATCAATGGCACTGTTGATTCTATGCCAGAAAAGTAAAAACAATTTTGAAAATATAAATAATCCCCTCATGTTAATATTTTAAAATATGGAGCGGAAATTATTGGAAGCCTATCATGTCATATTGTATTTTTGTGTGTCATTATCTCGAGAAAAATAGCCGTTATAACGACTTACACAAATCATTAGAACGAGACACAAAGTCGTTATAATGAGATAAAACTTCATGCTTGCGTCTTGCAATGTTTCAGCAAGATAAAATTTGTCATACACATGTAATGAGATTAAATTGATTATTTCCACTAACGAGACAAAAAGCCATTATCAAGATGTGCGAAATTCGTTGTAGCGAGATAAATGGAGTTAGACTGACAGAAACGTAAAAATCAGTTGTACGGGTATAGTAATAATACACTGTACGTTGTAATATACTTACCGATGGTATCATTTGTATTAGTTTCAATGTAATTTGGATCTGAAATGAAAACATACAATCCACTCAAATGGCAGTCCTTCTGATCGTGTTACGTCATAGTAAGGAAACCTTTCATAAAATAGACATAAGCATGAGTATGAGTGTAATATGAGCGTGGTGTGAGTGGCGTAATAGTATAATATGAGCGAGGTGTGAGTGGAGTAATAGTATAATATGAGCGTGGTGTGAGTGGAGTAATAGTATAATATGAGCGTGGTGTGAGTGGAGTATGAGTGTAATATGAGCGTGGTGTGAGTGGAGTAATAGTGTAATATGAGCGTGGTGTGAGTGGAGTATGAGTGTAATATGAGCGTGGTGTGAGTGGAGTAATAGTGTAATATGAGCGAGGTGTGAGTGGAGTAATAGTGTAATATGAGCGAGGTGTGAGTGGAGTATGAGTGTATGATGAGCGTGGTGTGAGTGGAGAAATAGTGTAATATGAGCGTGGTGTGAGTGGAGTAATAGTGTAATATGAGCGTGGTGTGAGTGGAGTAATAGTATAATATGAGCGTGGTGTGAGTGGAGTATGAGTGTAATATGAGCGTGGTGTGAGTGGAGTAATAGTATAATATGAGCGAGGTGTGAGTGGAGTAATAGTATAATATGAGCGTGGTGTGAGTGGAGTAATAGTATAATATGAGCGTGGTGTGAGTGGAGTAATAGTGTAATATGAGCGTGGTGTGAGTGGAGTAATAGTGTAATATGAGCGTGGTGTGAGTGGAGTAATAGTGTAATATGAGCGTGGTGTGAGTGGAGTAATAGTGTAATATGAGCGTGGTGTGAGTGGAGTATGAGTGTAATATGAGCGTGGTGTGAGTGGAGTATGAGTGTTATGTAAGCAAGGTGTGAGTGGAGTATGAGTGTAATATGAGCGAGGTGTGAGTGGAGTATGAGTGTTATATGAGCGTGGTGTGAGTGGAGTATGAGTGTAATGTAAGCGAGGTGTGAGTGGAGTATGAGTGTAATATGAGCGAGGTGTGAGTGGAGTATGAGTGTAATATGAGCGTGGTGTGAGTGGAGTATGAGTGTAATATGAGCGTGGTGTGAGTGGAGTATGAATGTAATATGAGCGAGGTGTGAGTGGAGTATGATTGTAATAAGAGCGTGGTGTAAGTTGAGTGAGAGTGTAATATGAGCGAGGTGTGAGTGGAGTATGAGTGTAATATGAGCAAGGTGTGAGTGGAGTATGAGTGTAATATGAGCGTGGTGTGAGTGGAGTATGAGTGTAATATGAGCGTGGTGTGAGTGGAGTAATAGTGTAATATGAGCGTGGTGTGAGTGGAGTATGAGTGTAATATGAGCAAGGTGTGAGTGGAGTATGAGTGTAATATGAGCGTGGTGTGAGTGGAGTGTGAGTGTAATATGAGCGAGGTGTGAGTGGAGTATGAGTGTAATATGAGCAAGGTGTGAGTGGAGTATGAGTGTAATATGAGCGTGGTGTGAGTGGAGTAATAGTGTAATATGAGCGTGGTGTGAGTGGAGTATGAGTGTAATATGTCCATGTTGCTTAAACCGAACAAAAATAATATTTTTTCAAATCATTAGAATAAAAAAACGGTTATTCAACACATTGTAATATATTATGCACGTAGATTTGTAGACCACAAAATATAGTGTGATTTAAATACACTAAGGACTGAATTCGTACATCAAAATTGAACTCGGCCCATATAGCTGTAATGTCTGTTAATGCTTATACTTCGAGGTACACGTATTCTCACCACAATATTTTGGAGATTCGTCTGACTGGTCCGTGCAGTCCGTTACATTGTTACATCTCGCATCAGAGTTGATACACTCGATGTTGTTGTCACAAAGTATTCGTCCTTCACTACATGTTGTAGCTGATAGATAGTGAAGAATATTACTTGAGGTCGCTATTTTCTACTTGCATTTATATTATATTAGAGACAATTCTCAATAAAATGTACAAATATATATGTCAAAATTCAACACATAATTATGTCATAAAAAATAGTTTTAAATATTACATTAAATATTCACTGGAAAAAAAGCGTTGACTATAATTATATTCTTGCAAAGTAACTGTATATTTAGCAAACATTTGCACCCGACTGCAAATTTGTAAATACATGTATGATACACGGCTCTGAGGTGGTTGAGTATACGGAACAACTGGATACTATTTTTTCTATTTCACAATACAATGTTCATTCATACTTTTTCCAAACAAATGAAGTGTTCATAATAAAAGTCATGTACATTTTCAAACAATCATTTAGGCCTCTTGGCCCATTAAGGCGATAGCCTTGCCATGTGTATTGGCATTTGTACATGTAGAATGACTTTTACATTCCGGTAAATGCACAATATCAAAAGTATTTTTGGACAGGAGAGAAAGTATACTAGCTTATGCTATCGATTTTTTGTTTCAAAATTTCAAAATTGCATCAATAAAAATATAAAAAAACTAGATTTTCCGTACGCACCCCTTGTTTCTGTTGTTGTTATTTTGGAATAAAAACTTTATTTTATGGTTATGATAACAAATCTCGATAGCATGAGGTAGATTTGATTTATGATTACCTTTGTATACATGTGTTTCTTTTGCAAAATTAACGCTTGTGCAATTAGCCTGATTTACCGGACAAAATGTACAATTTGACAGTACCGAAAGTTCATATAACTTCCTTATTTTTCAAAAAAAAATTACAAAATTATAGCAGTATTAGTTGAACGACTGTATAACGATTAAACAGTGTAAATTTCACCTTGCTATAATATGTAGTTTCAAAAATATTGCTAAAAAGCAATTATGGCTATTTTCTAGAGTATGTATCGCCTTACTCTTAATCAACTTTATATAAGTTAAACAACCACGAACGTGACGTTAGCATAGGGGTTAGCATAACGGACCGGCAATCCGTAGACCCGGGTTTGAATCCCGGTAGCGCCATTGATCGATTTTTCGTGTTCCTCAAAACATGACTTTATTTTAAGACGTCGTAGCATAACATGGCAAGACAAGTGAAATTGAAGAAGGTTTAAACTACGGTAGCCTACGTAGAGTGGTCATGATAACAAAGATAAATTAATTATTGTACATGTAGAGTACAAACAGTTGTTTCTTTCTTCTAGTAACAGGTGAAGTACCGTAAATGTCTCATGTAATCAACATTAGGTCAATGACAAGATATATATGGTTAAGGCATCATGGGTGAAAAATGTTTTCAATGTTTTTATTTTGTAATAATGAAGATTGTGGGGGTTTGATCGGATTAATTTTGATCGTTTTACGTACATCATCACATTGTATATGTAACTTGTGTGCTAGAAAACGGTTCACTTACTTCTTTCAACTGATCTCAAATAATTCAAGGAATGATTGCTTTTACAATGTTTGTTCTTCACAATTCATAAAAAAATACAGTTGAAAAGCTTTGCTTAGGTTTGAATGCCTGAACCATACTTTGTTTATTTGGACTAATCATTACCGCATTTCTCTTCGTCTGAATCATCGGCACAATTGGGGAAGTTGTTACACCGCCCATAAGCGTCAATGCAATTACCATCATTGCATTGAAACTGATCAGCGTTACATGAATCTGAAAATGGTAATAATCATAAAATTCGAAGAATACTATTTTACGCCGTAAGCGTAGCTTGATGTTTTTGCAAACATGATAAAACTTATCATTTATGACTTTGTGGTTATATTTGAAAATTAATACATCCCGATTTTATTCCTAAATCATAGACTAGTCAGGATCCCATTATAGTGCTCAAAACCTGCTTTTTAATTGAATGTTTGTTTGCAAATATATTAAACAAATACACGAATGTAAACAATGCAAAACTACATAGAACAGAACAGAATACATTATTCAAACTACAGACTTAAATGTTATAGTCCGGCGTACACACTTACAAGTACATAATATATCACAAATAAATTTATATTTACTTTCAGTTAGATATTATCACCAATGCACATATGATGATGGTATAAATAATTGCATTCCATCGTCAAAAATACAAGATAATGTTTTTAAATGTAACAGACAAAATAAGTAGTTGCATTTTGTCAGTGTCAATATAATTACTGTTGAAAAAAGACGAATGTATCTTTGCGATGCTAGAAAGCTAAGTAGCTACCATCTGCAGAAAAAAAACAAGACAAAACCTTATAGTGCATAATTCAATATATTTGTCTCGAAAGAGGCTTCAATATAAGTATCACGAATGTATAATACATTCTGATAAATTAGTACAGCCCGGGGCAATTTCATTATGCTGACTTAACACAGCGGGGTGGCTAATCAAGTCGCGAACGATTATGATCATGAGACGTTAAAGTAGCGTATATATATTCGGTTATAGCATAGAGCCAATATCGATCAGATCTTGGGAATCTTGCGATGAGCCAGAAAGTTAGACATGTTTTACCGTTATTTTATAACTGAACCATGTTGTGCATTTTGCACCTGCATGGACAACCTAAGTAACAATGTATATAAAAATAGTAGTTAACTCAGTGCGGCTCAATCTATTGTTTTAGCGTGTTTTTCAGTCATTTAAAATGAACAGCTAATAAGACATTAGAAAATCATGTTGTATGCTTTGATTTCAATGTATTATTTCTATTGTCATTTATTTGTTTTTATATTACTGAATAAAATATGTGATAATTTTGAAAACAATGAGAAATAAAAAAAATAATAAAATATTTTAACAGACTTTCTTCTTTTCTTTTTGTTGTGAGTCCCCTTTGTCTATTGTTTCACACTTGAGTTGCTGTAATTAACGAACTATAGGTGTCGTACATAATGACTCCATCAACAACTGACAACAACTGACAACAACTAAATAGCCATCAAATATCGATCCAGTATTGATTTTTTATCCGTAACGCATTCCCCGCGATCGTTGTCTAAGGGAGACAATTCAATTAGTCTTGCACCTTGGGGACTCAAGGATAATCAAGGGAGACTACCAAGTAAAATTCTTTAAAAAATCTGGCAATGTATAACTATAACCAGGTAGTCAGTTCACATAATGTACAGTAAAATTTCACTTAAATACCACCTCAATAATAAGACCACCTTAACAGTAAAAACACAATTTTCAAGTCCATTTTAACTGTTTTGCTCTTTATTCAACCTCTATGTTAAGACCACCTCAACAACAAGCTCAGTTTTGAAGGGTCCCGAGTGTGGTCTTATTATTGAGGTTTTACTGAACTCAAATTCCGGTTTATTAACATAAAATCATGATGTTATGTACTGTTGATTTAATACCTCATTTAAAGATCACCTCGACATAAACAAGAAATGTCTTTAAAAAAGATGGTCGGTGCAATTGGAAGGTTAAGATTTTTTGTTGTGCAACATAAATGCCGAGATGTTACGATTGCTGGTCACTCGAGATCCAAAATGGATTTCGGTAAATTCACAGAAATTCAGTGGATTTCGGTAAGATACCGTACCCTTTATCGAAAGGTTAACCAATCCGCGTCAATGTAACAATCGTTGTTCTGTTGAAGAGAAATTGTCTTGGTGGTTAATGTAAGATTTGATTGGTATACACAACACTGATATGCAAATAGCAAAACCACGTTAGTACGGCTGCGCTTCATTAATAAGACTCCATTTTCATTTGTCAGTTTTTTAATTTTCTTCTCCGTATTAACTCGATAATCAGACCAGGTCATAATAAAGATCGTCTTTCTTTGGAACCAATGGTGGTCTTTATATTGAGGGTTTCACAGTATTTACGTTATTAACATTATCCGGCAACGTGTTCATTCTGTCAAGTTTGTATTGGGTTAACAAGGTAAGGTTGAAAATAGTGCGATAGTTAAGTCAAAATGATGCAAAAATGCCAACACGTGTCCTCATAAAACGTCTGACATAATATTCCGTCACAGGAGATTGTTACGAGTTCTCTCCCTTAATCCCTTCTATAGTATATGCATATACAAGTATCGTATACGTAGTATAGAAGGGATAAAGGGAGAGAACTGTAGAAAGGATGAAGGCGGAGAACTATTATAGGGATAAAGAGAGAAAACTCGTGACAATCTCCAGTGTATTTTGTCATCGTTTTGCAGTGGTTTTCATGAATAAGGACATGCTAAACTTGTTTTAAGCATCGTCTAACTGACGTACTTAGCTTTATTTTAGCGCAGTATGTCGTACTATATGGACTTCCAATTTTCGTCAGTTGAATTGTCATATTACTGTTCTCTGGCGTAAGTCTGGTTACTTCAAAGGCAGTATCGACACAATCACTTGTTCGCTGGGTACCATCCAAAGCGTCATCAATGTAGTTGATGGATGTGCCGCACGCACTCGCCTGTTCCCCACCATACACGGTATCTACTGTGATATGTTTTCCGTTCTTAATTTGTATGGTGCATGAACAAGGTACTCCCACATCTAATGTCGTCTCATTTGCTATGTCCGTGTCGATATAAACTTCGGTACCGGACACAACGCTACTTTTACACAAAGTCGCAACTAAAATGAAACATTCTGGAAGCTCAGACGGATATATATATAACACAGACAAATGATTAAAAATGCAGAAGCCGAGGTTACTTATCATGTGATTGGTCCCACAAATCAAATGTCATTATAAGTTCTCAAGATCATTGTGATGAGATTATGAAAATAATCATATACATGTACATTGTAAACACATTAAAAGTAAAAAGCCTACTCTGTTTTCTAACGCAAGTAAAATATTATAAATATTATTCAGTGTTCTTTTTTCCTTTAACCTTGTACTTTCTGCAAGAATAAATTGTGTTTTTGCTCTAAGAATGAAATAAATTTAAATTTGTAAAAAAGAATATCATTGTATTTAGTTATATTTCAAACTAGAAGCAAAACAACACATGATTCTTTATATATCGCCAATGACAGTACACATCGGAGGGCTTATAAGTTTAAAGTATTCTAGTATTCTATATGCGACGACATAATTGATCTGATAACTTACAAACTACATAAAACAAAAGTATCAATGTGTGGACACAAATAATTTGAGAACGAAAATGAGATGGCGCATTGAACATGTTCTCTAGTTTCAAAATTGCAGGTGCTAACATAATACGCTTCAGTAACTTGCACTAGCATGTGACATTTTGCACGTGTGCATGTGAAGAGCGCTATGTGCGCACGTAAAAAACTATACCCTAGGTAACTATTGTAATATTTAATGAAAAAAACATGTTCTTTCTTTTGAAATAATTCGATCTCCTTCTCAAACTTGAAATTAAATTAAATGTCGACCTGAATACATACATGCACGGAAAAAAGAAACGCATTGCTTGTGTGCAATTTAATATGTTATGTATTCACATGACAATAAAACGTGTTAACGACGAGGTCTAAAATGCGCATGAATATATTAACAGAAAGAGGAAGTGGTCATATAGTCAGTGTGTACGTGGTATTTTGATTCATGTGTGTTGCGAATTTCAACAAAGGATTAACTATCAATTTACAGACAGCGTACTAATTACTGCATTCATTTGAAATTCAATCATTGAAATAAGATCAATATCATTATCGTCATCATGATTATTATCTCCATCATCATCGTGATTATTATCACCATCATCACCATAACCAGCATTATCATAATCATTATCATTAACAGCGGCAGTATCATCACAATCGTCATCATCATTATCATCATCATCTTCAGCATTATTAGTATTACCAATAGTATCAGCATTACCACTGTGTCCAATAGATTTAATTAATACCTTGAGATTGTTGAATTCCTGGATATGACTCCAAACACGTACTCACCACCCCTAGAGATAAAATATACAGTACTTAAGAAAATAATGTGTATTTTACGACATTAAAAGTACGCATTGAATCTGTGACAAAAAACACCCACTAGTCCCGGACGTTCACAGGGACGAAGCTTAGCTGAAATTATGTGTTGGCCTAGTTTTAGCGAGGTCCGGTTGCTTGGTCCCCAAGGAAAGAAATGTAGCTAGCTAGATTGTCAGAACTGTCTTCTTGTGTATAGTTCGTTCCCGTTAACATGCTTACAATAACATCAAAAACTTAAACATTAGATATCTAATTGTAGATTTGGCCATTTTATTGTTTTGAATTTTTGAAATACAGGAATCTACGTCCCTGGTTGACAGAGTCAAACAATTTACGAACATACCTCTACACATGGCAACTGTTAGATCGGCATGTCTAAAGATTAATACCGTCGTATCTTCATTTGTTTGTTGAAACTTTCCAGTTTCATCCAGCATAACTTAGTACAGAGACAACAAAAGTGGTGGACGTGTTGAACAACCGTTTTCGAATCGTTTAAAATATAATTTCGCATTCACAACTTTATTCAAAACATAATGTTTACACATAGTCCAACCGAATTTCTTATATGAGCCCCGCTGTACGATTTCCAACCACCTCTTTAAGTGACGTCATTTCTGCTTCTGGCAGTAAGCAATATTTGCCCCAAACATGGCAATATGAAAACGACGTGACCATTTAGGGTAAATATTGTTTCCTGCTTGCAAATAGTGATATCACATGTTGCGTTTTTTTAAAAAGACGTCACTTACAGAAGAGGTTGTAAATCCCATATATAATTATGTATTTATTGCATTTAATACGGATAGTTTGCAAATATGTATCCAATGGCGTATACAAGTGGTGAAATGAAGTAGTCTTCTTAAAATATATCGTATATTTGATATCTCTAAGCAGTTCCAAAGCTATAACAGACATTCGCAGAGTTTTATCAACCTCGTATCTTTTACGGTATTTTGGTGTACAGACATACAAACAACAATAATGCACGTCTTTAGTTGTTATTGTAAATATACACAATAGCTACATGTTTAGATAAGTACAATGTATTATACTTAATTCAAATGCAGAAGCATATGTCAGTAATTGAATAACATTATCGTTCAGTTTAGTTACATAAGAGTACGTCCAACCTGGGACTGGGACCAGTATATACTGGTCCCAGGTCCAACCACACACATTAAACACATGTTTAAGATACGTCTTGTCTACTTTATGTATACATGTATATACTAAACCAGTGTTTTTATAAATATTTAATTATAATTTAATTTAAGTATACATGTATGACATAACTAATTATAAAGTGCTTACCCGTGATGTAATTATTCACAATTAGTAATAATATTAAACTAAATTCCATATCCACATTTAAACCTGCAACCTGCATCAACTTCAGAAATGTTCAACAATTTTTTATATATTTTTAACATAAACTGAATAACAAGAATAACAAAATTGGTTAAAAACTTGCGACGGCAATGATGACTGTACATACTGTAAAGGGAAGTAACCGCTTCGGGAAGTTTGGAACGATATTCAACTGTGGGTATCCGATGTGGCAGTGAAACAACACAGTTGATAGAGGATATCCGATGCAGCAATGAAACAACACATTTAATAGATAATATCCGATGCGTCAGTGAAACGGCGCGGTCAACTGAGAATATCCGATGTGGCAGTGAAAGTACAGTCAACTGGGGCCGTGTACCCAAAAAGTGTAGGCCTTATATAAATTTATATTTAAATGATCCCTGAGACGATGGATGTGTTCTATGTAGACACTGGGACCAATATATACTGTATATATTGGTCCCAGGTAGACACAATTAAGAAAATTTATTTGTACAATGCAACTTTTCAAGAGTGCTCAACGCCCTTTGAGACACGGAGATTTTGTTTGTTATAGAGAGGTTGTTGCTTATTAGGGTTCACCGGTGTTAAATTGATTGATAGTAAATGTTTAGAATCTACTACAGGAAACGTTCATGGTGTTGTTGCAGAGTGGTTTCCACTAATGAGGGCCGCTCTGACAAGATTGCATGCACTGAGATAATCTTGTCTCAATTCATTTTTTGCAAGTTGAAGTTCATAACTCATCATGCAGCACGAGATGTCTGTCCTAATTTGAGATACGATTTACCCATGCATTTAGTGCTAGACGCAATGAACAGGAAGTCACAAACTGGAAATTATTGAGTTCTTTGTGATGTTTAGAGATGTGTTACCAAACAAAAACTGGAATTGTTCATAAATGCACGCTTTTATTGTACATTTTTGTATTATTTTTTGGAACTTGAATGTTGTTTTAACTTAAGAAATTGCTAGCCGTTTGTCAGCCCGATCAGAAATAAAACTTCCTCTGCAACATTGCTGCATTTAAACACGGGCATATAAAAATGGTTTATACGTCCGTGATTCGAAGTATTTGCTCATCGACGACCGCTTGAAGAGCTGTCAAATTTTCCCGCAAAAAATCGGATACAATTCGGCTTAGGAAATTCCACACGTCGTTACATTCGATTGGACGCCATTGAGAGGGGTTTCCTGACTAATAAATGAGTGCGCGCAATAATATTCGTCTTCTAAAGAAGTTCATTGTCATAAAACTTCGAATCCAAACACAAAAATAACTAAAAAGCTGACGAATGCAATAAATAAAATACTAAACTCGTCAGTTGTTGTAACGATGATGTAAATTTAGAAACTATTTTCTTTAGTGTATGTATGCATCGGATGGCCTTCGGCACTTCCGGTTACTTTCGGATGAACAACGAACGGTTATAAAATGTAGAAATATATATTATGTCTAAATATCTGTTGTATTTCATGATTGTGGGTTTATGCTACACAACCAGCTATGAACATTATTTTAAGAATCTATGGGAACCGTACGAGGGCAAGTTCGGCTTTTTCTCCGAGGAGGAAAGACTGGAGACACTTGACGGAATCCGGAAAATGTTTTATTTCGGCTACGACAATTACATGAAGCATGCGTATCCAATGGACGAACTTGATCCCATACATTGTACCGGAAGAGGCCCCGATTATGACAATCCGTAAGTTTGGTTTTACTCAGAACCAATGACATTATCAGTATTTGACTACACTCGAAAGACAATGACTACGAACATTACGGATAAGCCAAGACAATATTACGAGGTTCTGTTGTTGAGGGGTCTAGGGTTTGAAACAGGCAGTTGGTACACTCCACCCGAATACTTCAACGGCAGCAGTGTTTGGTGACCCTTGGTGGTTGAGCCTAAAATGCCAGAAGGGCAGGGTGTGATGGTGATTGGTTAGATGGCTGCTCAGTAAGTCAGTTAGATCAAACTAGTGTTGAGCGGGTTGTGGGTTTCAGCCCACATCAGGTACCCTTTTTTCAATTGATTTACGTCATGACCTATGTACATGTGTACACAGCTCTGCACTTACAGGCAATTCACTCTAATGAGCTTTTCTAGTATCAGGTTTAAAATTAAATACACTCTTAATCTAGTTCTGTAGTGGCAAGAATACTGATTTTGCATGTCCGACAATTTTGAAATCACAGGTTCTTTGGTGTTTGGGGTCCATGGATGGACAATCCGACATACTGGATTAGGAAATCACAACCGTCAAGACATAAATTATTTGTGGGAAATTATTTTTAGTATTAATGAGATCTTTCTGACTTTACCTTTAAAAACAGACTGTGAACTATTGATTCAGCTAATCAGTACACATTCCAATCAGGATTTCAGGAGTAGATTTTGGTTCCTCAACTGTTTTACTTTTTACTTCAAATTTTGAACTAACATCTGTATTCAGACGTAACAGAATATATAGTATATGTTGCTGTCATTTTATCAAGCTGTGTCTGACCCAACATATTCAGTCCCTGATTGCATATGACTTGACACAAATATTCTCATCATTTGTTTATTTGCAGTTAATGTTATGTCCATATGAATTTTGAAAAAAATAGTTTTGCTTTATTTGATTGTGTGTTTTGTGAAAATGTCTTCTTCTTTTTTAGATCTAACATCAATATAAATGATGTTCTTGGTGATTATAGTCTTACATTAGTTGACACTCTGGACACTTTAGCTGTAAGTAAGTCTGTATGGGATAAATAGCTTTGTATACATGTATGTAAATTTGTGATGTTGTACACTACACTATATTAAGTAGTATTAAAAGTTGTTTCATTATTGCATTTATTTTAATGTATTGACCACATTTTATAAGATAATTGTAAATACCCAATTGTTTAAATGAAGTTTTTACACACATGTGCCAGTGCTGTTGAAATAAAATTTATATCAACATTCTGATGACTTGAAGACTATTGTGCTTCTGTTTGAAGCTTCTATTTAGTATTTACTGTTTATACTGTTAATGCATTATATAAAAACATTATATATCAAAGAAGAACGCTGATAAATAAATTATTTGCTGTACAGACAAAATAAATATTGCAATTGAATATATATCTGCGTTGCTTAATTTGCTCAAATGCATTTGAATTTTTCCTTTTATATATTATTTTCAAATAGTGAATAATATACATGCACCAGTACATAATTGATAATTTTATATTTTGTAGGTGATAGGAAATAGTTCAGAATTTAAACATGCAGTGAAGCTGATTACAGAAAATCTTTCATTTCAAAACAACACAGTCCAAGTATTCGAAGCTACTATTAGGTACATAAGTAACAAAAACAGATTGTGAATATTTATTGTACTTGGATGATTTCATTAATAACAATGGTCTATAAAATTGTCTACATATTTTTGTCAATGCTACATCGCAAGTATGTTGACAAAAGTGACATCGGTTAAAATGACATTACCAAAACATGGGTGTAAATTTATGTTTCCCATTGAAATACAGCATACAGGAAGTAAATTATTGCTACTGAATACACATTTTTATCTCAAACATGAGCACAGTGGATTTCTATTTGATGAATCAACAACTACTTTGTAATTGCTTGGAAAAGACTACAATTTTATTGTTTATCAAAACAATCACTACAGAATTATTGATCAACATTTTACTTGTTTTTTGTAGGGTATTAGCTGGTCTTCTCTCAGCTCACCTGCTGATTATTGACTCGCATCAGCCTTTTGGGAATCTGGTTCCACCAGATTATGATAATGAATTATTAGACCTCGCTCATGATCTAGCTTCAAGATTGATTTCAGCATTCGAAACTACAGGAACTGGAATTCCTTTTCCTAGAGTATGATATGATGATTTATTTTTCTTGCTACCTCACCTGAGCACTAAGTGCTCGTTGTTGAACCATTTGGACATCATGCTGTCAGTTGTTGGGTCAACCTTAAATTTAAGTTAAATTAAAAGGTAGATGTCAACAAAACTTGGAATTCATATTGATTTTCATGACATGCAAGTCGAGCAACAGTATAAGCAAGATTCATCAATTCATGTCAGAGTTATTGCCCTTTGATTGTTTAAAAGCTCCATATATCATTTTGTTTATGCAATGAAAGTTTGATTAACTTTTGGTTTGACTTTCAACCTCACTTAAGATTGCTATGTACATATTACTCTGTCTGAAATCACTTTAAGGTCTAAGCTGACTTGATTAGGATTATTTAATGCATATATAGAAAAATATTGAACCTGTCTTCAATGATTTCCATTTTTGAAAACTCTATAAATATTCATGCAAAATATGAAAAAGAATTCATGTAGTTTGTTAAAATTTCGGTATTGTTTTGTTTATGAATACTTTGTAAGCAGTTTGTTTTCATATTATTAATAATGATTAATTTATTTATATTTATTTATTGATATTTTGATGTTTTATTATTTGCAGGTAAATCTGCATGATGGTGTACCTGTTAATAGTATTAACGAGACATGTACAGCCGGTGCTGGCACGTTAGTCCTAGAATTTGGTATTCTGTCTCGACTCCTCGGTGATCCAACGTTTGAGTTAGCTGCTAGGAGGGCAGTAAAAAGAATTTGGCACTATAGATCCAATGTAACTGGTCTTATAGGTAATTTGTTTAATTTTGATTGTCAGTTTAAAGTATCACTTATAATTTACAAGAAACCAGAAGAAACCCATTGTTTTGATAAAGTAGGATGGAGATTTTACCTCTATGAAATACTATTGGTTTATATTACCCTTTCAGAAATGTAATAAGCAAACTGTTTGTTGGTTAGCCATTGAATAAAAAGTTTATGCATTGAATATATTTTGCAGGGAATGTTATAAATATACAGACAGGAGAATGGGTGGGAAAGATGAGCGGCCTTGGTGCTGGTCTTGATAGCTTTTTTGAATACATGATCAAGGTAACTGTAAAAGTGTTGTCATACATACCACATAGATATATTTGTTGTAATTATAATATAAGACGCTCAGTACAAAAATAAACACTATTGTTATCAAATTAATAATTTGTTCCTGATTTTCAAGAAGCTGGAAATCAGTTCATATGGGTGGCTTTTTATTCGTATTGGTAAAATGCTTAATATCATAATAAAATGTAATAAGAACAAATTGACTTGAAATCTCATTGCTCCAAATTTTTAACTGTCGTTTGTTAAATGTATTTCAGAGTTATATATTATTTGGAGATGCGGAGGATCTCAGACTGTTTAATGAATCATATGAATCTATAAAATTTCACATGAGAAGAGGGTAAGCTTTTGTATATGAAAGTTCTTCCATTTTACTATTTGTTGTAATTCTTTTCTACAGTTTAGATAATGATTCTAAACTCATACTAAAATATACCTCAATATTCGAATATTTCGAAAATTGCTAAATGGTAGATAGACTTCTTTTATATTAAAACACTTCGAGAAATAATTAAGAGAAAATGGCAAGTTAATGCCTTCATACAGATGTACTCTACACCACTGCATTATGTCTTTTCGTAAGAGTTTTCTGGAACTGCTAAATATGGGTTAGATAGAGATATTTTCTATGTTCAAGGTTATTCGGCGTGTATGTCATGATTAAAAACTTCTAAATGGGACACTTGTATTTGCGGTTTTGGGAAACACCTAAGCAAGCAAAGTGACATATTTACGTCTCAGTAATATTTTCGAAAACATCAAGCCTATCTACCTTTAAGGCCATGTGACATAGTCTGGTAATGAGATCTCAGGAGAGTAGACTGGATTAGCTCCCTGTTAAAATCACAGGAGATTGTCATGAGTTCTCTCCCTTATTCCTTCTAGAGTATATGTCTTATAGTACTATATATACATATACTGCAGAAGGAATAAAAGGGAGAGAACTTCTCCCTTGACAATCTCCTTTTATTAAAACCAGTTAAGCTTGCATTCTATCATTTTTTGTTACATGTTTTGATGTGTTTTTCAGGCGATTAAAGTGTAATACTGGTATGGGGACTACACCATTGTATGTTAATGTACATATGACATCCGGTGATACTGCTAATTATTGGATTGATGCCTTACAAGCAGCCTGGTCAGGTGTTCAAGTAAGTTCAGTATTACATCTGGTGCTGGTTTTACTTAAGGAATCCATCCAGGTAGCTCAGCAGGTAGAGCGCCTGACTGCTAATCTAGAGGTTATGCATTCGAACCTAAGACAGGGCCTCAGTTCTTCCTTGACAATTTGACTGAAGATAATGTATCCAAAGTCACTTGTCCTCCACCTCTGAATTTTGATTTATGTGGAGAAGTTGTCAGTTGCTTTTGGATGAGCAGGTTAGTACTGGTTGGTAACCCAGGAGCAATGGATAAAAATTGTTAACTTAACTGATGGTTAATAATGGAATTCATAGCTACATAGTTTGTTAAGTATTTGGTCTTAATCTTCATCAGATTGTTTCAATTTGTAGATTCATAAATGATTCAGAATTCTTGCTTTTTATCCTTTCTAGGCATGTGCATTGTTTTGGTAGAATTCTTAAAAAAATGTCAGTGGTTTTAAAGAGCTTTTTGCAGGCAAAATGAACCAGCATATTATGTTCGCCTCGGAGCACTGTCAAATATGTTCAAGACTGAAATCAGAGACCTGATATATGTGATGAAAATTATATTCTCATTTGGTCAAAAGAGCCAACCTACCATTTTGTATTATGAGAACATTCATAATAAATGACCAAGTGATCTGGAAGGATGAATGACAGTTCGTCAGGTTTTCATCAACCTTTCGCAATAGTTGAATAAATTTGAATCATGAATTGAAAAGTTGACTGCACACAAAGTCAACAAAAGATGTACATATATCCAGTAGCTTTTTAGAAACTATGTGTGATAGTATTGGCCGGTTAGCTCTTTTGACCAGTTTACATTGCTTTTACTTAATTGCAAACATTTTGTGTTATTTACAGGTGTTACATGGTGATATAGAAGAAGCTATTTGCTCACATGCCGTCTACTATGCAATATGGCGTAAATATGAGTCTCTTCCAGAGAGGTACAATTGGAACCTGCGTGAACCTGACGTTCTGTTTTATCCTCTTAGACCAGAACTTGTTGAATCTACTTATTTCTTGTACCAAGCAACCAAAAATCCCTTCTACCTCCATGTCGGTCGTGAAATCTTCCAAAGTATTAACGAACATGCAAAAACTGAGTAGGTGCTCTTTTGAAACTACATGTACTTGATTTGAGCCTCTGATTGGTTGTTTCTGAGTGCAGTTTTGAAATTGACCAATGGCTAGGATTCATTCTGAGTCAGACTAAGTTTTATAACAACAGATGCTGAGCTTCCAGATGTACATCAAAATGTCAATAACTTTAAAGCTCTTGAAAACATCTTTAACGAATTAAAAATCTTTTCTTTTATTTAAGTAGATATTTCTGTTCATTTACGAAAATAAAGCAACTGTGAACAAATGTTATATGGTAAAGTGAGCCTTGATAATAAGACCACCCTTAGAACCCTTGAAAATTGGTTGTCTTAATATTGAGGTGGAATAAAGAGCAAAACTGAAAATGGTCTTAAAAATAGTGTTCTTAATTTTGAGGTGGTGTTATTGTTGAGGTGGTCTTTATGTGAGGTTATACTGTATATGAAACTGGGTCCCAGACACTTACTAAACGCAAGCTTTGTTATCTACAGATGTGGATATGGCACCATCCATGATGTCAACACCAAAGAACTTGAAGATAGAATGGAAAGTTTTTTCCTGAGTGAAACTTGTAAATATCTATATTTGGTAAGTACTTTGGAATCATTTTAAATTGACACTCCACATGCTGGAATATTCTAGTGATTTCCCTACAAGTTGGAAATCCATAAATATATATATTGTACAAATACATACCATTAATTGTACAAATAAGAAGTTTGACAAAATCTTCCCTGATTTTTTGGCCAGCCTGGATACTATTAATTGTAGTTATGCATATTGCTTGTTTCCTTATTCTGTTAGTAACCTTAAGTATATTGTTTTTCGATGGTACTCTTATTGGCTTTTCAACTCTGACTTTAATTCGTGAAAGTTGGAGCTGAACTAAGTTGATTTCCTCCATTATCGGGTTGGTGAGCTGTCACTGTGCAGAAAATTTAAGTGCTTCCGCAAACAATACAAGAAAATTTAAGTGCTTCCATTAAAAATACAAGAAAATTTAAGTGCTTCCGTAAACGATACAAGAAAATTCAAGTGCTATTTCCTGGATAACAACCATTGTTTTCATGGAATTTCTTCCAAATTTCTTGGGAATTTGAATCTGAGATATAAATGTAAATACATATTTTAACCACTATACTGTGCACTCAATAGTTACATACAAGTTTGGTGATAGATAACTGCTTCAAACCCTTGAAAATTACTGAACAAGTCATATTTCTGAAATATTTGTGTTATATGCCAAGTCTGCATGGGTTAATACAGACATGTTTGATATAATGGGGTAAACACCTTAAATATACCCATCAAGATGCAATACAGATATAAACAAAAAAAATATACCACCAGATAGAAATTAAAATTATCTTTCAGTTGGAATCAATATGTCCATGTTTAGCCCCCATGGTATTGAAAATTGTCTATATTATCCCATGTACACTTTCTTTTTGACTCGGCATACATTCATTCTGTTTTCTGTATTACAGCTGTTTGACAGAGACAATCATGTAAACAAACATGCCTCCAAGTATTTGTTTAATACAGAGGGTCATATATTCCCCATCAGCCAAATGTTTAGAGACAAACCGTGGAAAGAAAGTATGGAGGAACCAGGCGTGAACGATGACAGCGTTCCTGTCACGGTTGTTGATGTTAGAGATAATATTACCTCAACTAATGTGAGTCTTGTTCTGAATAGAAATCTGGCTAAAATTCACGAAAGATCTCAATTTAAATGAGACTAAATTGAAATGTCTCGACTGAGCCTGGCTCCAATTTTACGAAAATCTCAAATTCCAACTCAAACTCATTTTGACAAGAATATATGATATTTAAAGTTTTAGGTTGTATGGATTGATGAATTGATTTGTTAACTAGATTTAGGCATACATGTGCTTGTATCGATTGCTTGACTGCTGCATAATTTTCATTTTACTATTAGTAATGAAGTCTTTTAAAAACATCAAGGAAATCTGAATTTGAGATATTTTGTCACTATGTAGGACAGGGGACTGATTAACCACTTATTTTCCTTCTAATTGTCAAAAATTCTGGTGTAGAAATACAGTAAAACCTCTCTTGAAGACCATTTCAATAATAAGACCACCTAAAAAGTAAGAACACATTTTCAAGTCCATTTTCACTGTTTTGCTCTTAATTCAACCTCTATATTAGGACCACCTCAATAATACAACCAGTTTTCAAGGGTCCCAACCCAAGGGTGGTCTTATTATTGAGGTTTTACTGAACCTTGAAATATGAATTGATTATGAATTTGTTGTTTTATTTTCAGTGTGATAGTATTGCAAGTATGAAGAGATACAACCTGCCGCTGGCAAGTCACTACTTAGAACAGATTGGACAGGCAGTTGGAGTAGACTTAAACACATAGAGACAATTTAACACTTGATATATACATATGTACTGTGTATATACGTATATATCAAAAGTTCAAAGATAAAAGGAGTGACATTACTATGAAAATATTTGAAATTGGCACATTTCATCTCTGAACCCTTGTTACATACAGTTGGGCCTCGTTTATACGACAACCTTTTATCCGAATATGTGGTATCATCCGAAATGAATGTCAGGTCCTGATGTATCTTCTTATGCATGTCACATTGAAATGGGCTATTTCGAAACCATGCATCATTCAAAATAAAATTTCGGATGAGATGAATTCAAATGAACGAGAACTGACTGTATCTATATATCTACTATTTACAACTTTTTTTAACATTTTTTTGAAAATATAGATTTTTTAAAATCAGTCTATGTGCCTTTGTAGAATATTTTATTAATTTTAAATTCACTTTGTTGAAAATATTGAACTTATAATTTAATTTTTTTACTAGCTTGAATGTTGTTGGGTGTCATTATTGCAACATGTAATAAATCACCAGTACACATTTACCTTCACCAAATAACTCCATTCACAATTTACTGTAAAACTAAAGATGTTTGTGACTTCATTGTTTTGTGTTGTCTGTAACGCTGGCATTTTTGCAGCAGCTATAACTATGCACCTACCAAAATTTTGCTTGGGGGGGAACAGGCTGACCCAGGGGCATTAGACAATTTGTATTTTTCAGGGTCTAGTTCCCCAACCTAGGGTCAAGCATTTTGTCAAAATCCTCACAGTTGGTAGATGCTAATTCCACACTTCTGGGATCTATTAAAACTATTTCAAAAGTCTATTTAGAGGGATCGTTCAACCTGTAGGTAATCGTCTTTTTTCTAAATTTCTGTGTATCTGCACTACAGGAATAACATCGACATACAATTAATTAGAAGTGGTAGTTTTTTACGGCTATTTAATTTAATGATATGATACCAACCTCTATCAAATTGCTATCTTACAAAATGTTTGGTATGTTTACAGTCGTAGAATGTGTACATGTTGTGTAACTTTTGTATAATGACACTACATTTGTATCAGTATACGCTCAGGGTATCATATTGTATAAAGTGTATTTGCATACATGGGAGATTCTACATGTTAATGTAATGTTATCATTGCATGAGAGAACAAACTTAATGTTGATTATTAAAATGGCTTTACATATTTGAAGTAATTAAGTATGTAAAAATATGTTAATGTATTTGATAAGGAATAACATTATTGCAGTCCAAATTCTTTTTAGATAAAGTTAACAGAAGTATTGTGTTACATATTAGTCTATAAAATTGCACATTTTGGTGATCAGGAAACATTTCTGCATGCAAAATGTGTGATGGCACCTGTTTGTCTTGTGAAAATATCCACATATAATACAGGGTTGTATTATAATGGAACTGTTTGTATGTATGAATGACAATGTGAATGTTGGTGACCATGTACACCAGAAAATTTATTATAGTAATAATTGTACATGGATGTAAGAACTATGTTTATGAGATGCATGTAAGTGTTTAATTTATATTCATTTGATGGGATGAGAATAGGTTCTATTTTATATGCAGAAACAATAATTTCACATTCAATCATTGATTTCAAAAGTGTACATGATTATCGTGGCATTAACTGTTAACTTAATAAAATGTCTCTTATACTTAAAGGGGCGGGGGAGCTGTTAAAAATAATGGCGATAAATCATATTTTCCTTCAAAAATCATTATATTTATGTGGCTTGATTTATGGATATTGTAACATTATTTCTATGATTGTATTTATCTGTTATATTTGTTTGCATTTATTTCTTTATTCATTTAACCATGGACATATCAACCATGGATTGGAAACTTCTTATTATGTCTACATAGATTTGTTTGCATTTATTTCTTCATTCAGAAACAAAGTAGATTTTTATTGCTGGTTTGATATCAAAAGAAATGTATATAGACATAGGAAGTTTCCAATCCATGGTTTATACGTCCATGGTTAAATGAATAGAGAGAAGTTGACATTTTGATCCGTTATAAGTCATATTTACAACAGCTATATATTTCTTGGTGGGTATATATAATCTTTGTGTTTACCTTGTTGGTTGTAAGTACATATTTTTTGGTTCAGTAATGAGTTGTAAGGCTTAAATGAGGTTACTGACTATCACCGATTGATAAAATGGCGGAAATTCATGATACTTACCGAGTGCATGCTTAGGATTGTGGGTAAATTATTTCTTATTATCGTTTCACCGATATCAGCCAGTTTCCAATCCATGGTTTACATGTCCGTGATGTAACTCATGCTGAATCAAGTGTAAGTCCCACGCCTAGTCGAGGTAGATTATACCCTGAATTCTTTATTTCTCCGTGTATTTAAGCTTCTATTGCAGATTTCTAGTTGTCTTTTTTCAATTTTATGCAAATATACCTAGCAATCATATTGCATTAAGTACAGTTACATATGTAATGTGTTCTTCCAATGTTGGAATATATTCTTGGTTAGAGGTTATGAAACTGAGTATGGAGACAGGTCTCAAAACGAAAGTCTCTGATTGGACGGTCCTGAGCATATCTTTAAAATCCACCAATGAAAATGCTGCATTTCGGGAGACTCATCTCTAGACTTAGTTTTATTACCTTTGACCCTTGATATGAATAGAGGTGTCTTTTCTATGCATGTCAGATTAAGATATTAACATATCTAATCTACCCTTGTATTATTTTATATATTATTGTTACATAATTATATATTACATATATAAGACTTTGTTATGATATAATTACTGATGTATCGATATACAGAAACATTTTCGAGAGTTTGGTACAAAACAATTTCAGTTGCTTCTTTACAGAAACTGAGAATTGACAGTCATACACAAAATCCTCTCGATATGCAAGGATTCTTATTTTTGGCATTTGGTTATAAATACATACACATAGTTACAGGGCTCTAGAAATCCACTAGCCCGACATCTGAGTTGAAGTTAGTCCCAGACAAGTCTATTCTTTAAGCTAACCAATATCAGCAATTTTTCAGTTGAAAGTCAAACCTTAGTTAGAATCCAACAAACACACACATGTGATTATTAATTTTAGATTGTGAAGCTATCATGTGTATGTTTATTTGTTACTAAATTGACCGATATTTTCGTACAACTGACTTCCAATGTCGGACAAGTCAAATGTTGCATTTCCATTAATCCAGGACAAGTGTCTTTGAAAACAATTTCTGGAGCCCTGTGGTCACATGTCCTCCACCACTGATTCATGTGGTTTAGTTGTCAGCCGCTTGCGGAAGGGCAAGGTAGGACTGATTGTCAATAAATCCCAGGAAAAGTGGTTAGATCAACCGACTGCTGTATATTACTGACAAATTGTTGAAAAATGGTGTAAAACCAGATTGAATCTAATGCTACGAACTAGCAATTAGCACCTTCCATTTTATTGGATTCTGTTGTACTGATATGTCATGAGGCTTGCTGCTGTGTAAGTAGTCGAAAAGTTTGTGAAACCGGCAATTTCGGACATTTCGCAAGCAGAAATGTGTGGGTATTGCCGAAATGAGTTTTGTCAAATTTAATAGAAAAATTCACATCAGTGAAGGGGGAAATTATGATGGCAAAACTTCCATATACTGAACTTTCTACAAAATTATTTTGTGTTTGTGATTTGTTTATATTTATTAGAAATTGTTGTGTGGTATGCTTTAAGAAGTCATAGTCACTATTTTAATCTGTTACTAAAACATAAACATTAATTATACATCAGTAAATATCTAAAAAGTGTGCGTGTATTATACTCTGTACATTTTGGAGACGCACAGTGGTGGTTTTCAAGAAATTACCAATGGATGAAGAAATTACCAATGGATGCATGCACAGAAGTTACTAGATATTAATTTATGCAAAATATACGCTATAGGTATTTTCATATACAGTAAACCCTCAATAATAAGACCACCCTTGGGAACCTTGAAAACTAGTCGTCTTGCTGGCATGGTCTTAATATCGAGGTTGAATACAGAGCAAAACAGTGAAAATGGACTTGAAATTTGTGTTCTTAATTTTGAGTTTGTCATATTATTGAGGTGGTCTTTAAGTAAGGTTTTACTGTGGATAGGAGTTACAAAATGCGCTAAAATGACATTTAAAAGACAAATCACAGGTTTTGGTTTTGAAATGTACCGAGTATGTATAATTTATATCTTAATTGTGATATATTTACTCCATCTGCTGCTTAATATTGGCAATAAAATTATTTATGACATCAAGTTGTTGTTGTAGCTGATAGATTTAGATACAGGAATACACTCGAAATGCTATCCAATTGGTCAATTCTTATTGTCATATTTTCAAAATAAATACAGTGAAATACAAATTAACTAAACCTTTTTAAGCATTTACCCATGGCTGAATCTTTTGAAATTGTACAAAGTCTGCTTTTGAAGATTTCTATTGACACTAATAAAAAGCATATACATTTGTATAGGTAGGGCGACCGTCCAATTAGAATAGTATTTCACTGTATACCTGCAATACTTCACCCTTTATATTTTAGGGAAATTGCTGTAGCAGTTACCATGAGAGATTGTCATAAGTTCTCTCCCTTTATCCCTTCCATAGTATATACATATATTAAAGATGGGATAAAGGGGGAGAACTCGTGAAATCTCTTGTTACTGCCTCTTTCATTTATTGTAAAACAGAAAAGTTCTTATTGACAATTTTGATGTTTGGTAGAGAAAGGGAAAGGAATACACAAAAAAGCCCTTGGCTTATGATGGATATAAATCACACAAGTCATACATACATATTTTTTTTTTATTATCAAGAATGCTGTAATATTTATCAGCTAGATGTAGATAGAGCAAGTACAGGTTGAAACAAATAAGTAAAAAATCAAATATCTGAAATATAAAACACAAAATATACATTGTAAGCTAGATTATACACACATTAATGGTTGATTATGAAAAAAAGAATAATGCTGATTGGTTGAACATTTCAGTGATTAAGGCAGTGAAGTTCTATCATTATTTACTGATTTAAGGATATGGAAAATGTTAATTTCATGATAACCAATTGCAGAATGCTACACAAAGCTTTGGTGCTAACCTTTCGTAACCCCTTTTTTACCAGAACAGAGTAACAACGGTTTTTGCCCAACCCTCAAATTTTCAAACTACAATAAAATCTTAATAATAAGAGCACCCTTGGAAACGTTAAAAACTGGTCTTAATATTAAGGTGGTCTTAATAATAATATTGATGTTGAATAAAAAGCAAAACTGAAAATTGTGTTCTTAATTTTAAGGTGGTTTTATTATTGAGGTGGTCTATAAGAGAGGTTTTACTGCTCTATGAACTGGAAGCTTTGGTGAGTAAATAACTGTAATGAAATACTTTTCATCATCTAAGCCACCAAAAAACACTTTATATTTGAATGTTTTCAGTTCAATTTGGCTCTATAATTATGAAGTCCATTGAGATAAAACATGCTCTTATATACATATTATGTATTATACAAATATTTTGAGGGTTGGTGAAAAAGTAATGTAACTTCTTCCTCATCATTTCTGAGTAACAACAGTATTGCAGTCAACCCACTATGTATTTACAATGTGGTTGTTTAAAACGCAAGTTGTATTTCAACTAAATTATTATCCCTGAAAAAATAAAATGCTTAGAAAAATTGCACCATGAAACACACATTAATAAAATAACCATAAAAAGTACAGCAGAGAATGTAAGAACACATTAATTACAATTCTATCAAAACACAATTTAAGCGCTCAACGCAAGAGTGTTGTTAGTCTTTTGTCTCCATTACACACATACAGCAGTATGGTATTGAACTCTATGAGTAAGAAAACTGATAGAAAGATACGATAATTGTAAATTCACAATATACAAGGCATTATAAGGTATACGCAATACAAAAAATGTATATCACAATTTTTATGATCCACTAACAAAATATATACATCAACTGAAACAATATAACAATACTGTTCAAATGCGTTTATGGCCATTGGTTTTACACTAAATGTACAGTAAAATACAGTAAATGATCTGGTCAACATTTATTACCCCATCAAAAGATTCATATTTGAATAATATACATGCGTAGATATATGACTCATGACATTCTTGAGCCAAGCTGTAATGTTGAGCCCAATGAATATAATATTCAAGAACCTTCTTTGCACGACCATCGTACATACTATTTATAGCACCGAACATCCGCAGCAACATTGCTGGGGGTAATCCGGAGCGTAAACATTTTTTTCCAGTCCATAAACCCAGAAACGGGACTTGAAATCTTCCCATTTATATTCAACTTCTGTGACAGGAACTCCTCGCAGAGTCTGACGCTAAAATAACAAATAGTTTTGTTGTGTATAAATTGACATAGTGAAATTGATATAGTCTATCAATTTCACTATGTCAATTTATGCATGAAATCAAAAATAACATTTGATAGATCTATTTATAAGTCCAATGGTCTTTTGTGTTTTAAACAAATCAACTTGACAGCATTAAAATTCCATACTGACTGCTTCTTGGGTAATAAACCAGTACTTGCAGCTAACACAGGGATTGTTAAGTATGCACATCAAGTATGCACTCACAAGTTCTCTCCCTTTATCCCTTATATAGTATACCAGTATGTATATATGGTACTATAATATTTATAGTATATACTATAGAATGTATAAAGGGAGAGAACTCTAGAAGTGATAAAACGAGATAACTTGTGACAAGCTCATGTGGTTCCCTCCCCTTCTATATTCCATGTATATATATTGCTATTTATATATGTACCTCTGGGATGTTTTTTGGAGTGTTTTGATATAAACAGCTTATTCATTTGTCTCCTGTGGCCGAGAGGTTAAGGCATTCACCTTGGGAGCCGGAGGCGGAAGGTTAGAATCCCGGTAGGGGTCTGTTCTTCTATGGCCATTTGTTGAGCCGCTAGCCAGTTAAATAATTGTTACCGTGTGCCTACCTACCTGGTGCCTGGCATTAAAGGATAAGAATCAGGAAGTAAATGTGCTAAGTAAGTAGGTGTCTCATAAGTCAGAAATGGCTGACCCTTTAAATAGGGGTGAAACTTTTAGTACAAAACACTTTACTTTTTGTATAGCTTCAACATAAATACAAGTGGTGGAAGATTCCACTAAAGGTGAGAAACTTTTTAACATATTTTTTACCTGTTTATGAATCAGCTCATTTGGCCATGTTGTTCTATGCTTATCAACCAATCTTGCAGACTGAGCATTTATATCAGCCACGGGGTATGAGGCAATTGGCCACACCTGGAATATATAAATAAATAAACAATTGAATAGAGAATGTTTTTGACTGACACATTTCATCACAGTACCAGTACAGTTATACCTAGCGTTAAGACCACCTTGAAATTCAGTACAGTTATACCTAGCGTTAAGACCACCTTGAAATTCAGTACAGTACATATATTCAGGGAGTAGTTTTTAATTTTTCATCCATAATATATTCATAACATAAATTTCTCGACCAATGAAATGGACGATAACAAAAAGAAGGAATCTTCTTTTTGAAGAGCTATCAGCAAATTTGGCAAAGAGGCAGCCAAACATGATTTGAAAGCCGCGATCTCATTGGAATGCTCAGAACCACAATTTCATCCGTAAACTCCTCAGCAATTTTCGTATCTCATGAGGTGTGTGTCAATTTGCCCAGGGTATCATATATAATGAATATCCTGTGTACTGAGGATGGTATAAGGTATATAGATAGGAAGATGAAGTATAATACATGTAGTCATCAAGATTATTTTAGCAATGATTGCTGAGGGTCTTGTGAGGACAATTTTGTATAAAAATAAGAGTTTCAAAGAATTAAGAATGCACACTAATTGATATCACCTGGTAGGAAAATATATAAATGAAGAACATCTAAATGGAATACTGACCATGGGTAGTTCTTGTTGGAACAATATGTTCCCACCAACAGATGCCACTAATTCATCTGGCATGTCAGTTGTTTCCAAGATGTGATCATCTTTGTGATTGTAACTGAAAAATGTACATTTATATAAAACAAAATATTTCATGTTCTAAACATACTGTCAATATGTGAGTTTAAAACGTTACTGCGATATTTACCTGGGGACATAGGTCAGGGGTGTAGCTTAGCTGAAATTGATGTGTAGGCCTTGTTTTAGGCGGTCCACCGGGAATCAAATGTAGCTAGATCGTTTGAGATGCGTTTTGGTGTATCTTTCGTTCTGGTAAATATGCTTACAAAAACATACAGTGAATATTTTATTGCAGTTTTGGCCATTTTATATTTCGATTTCTCGAAAAAAAAAGTGACGGCCTACATGGCCTATAGGAATCTACGCCCCTGTAGATAGTGAATTTTGATATATAAAAAATACAAATTAACCTCCTATAAAAATTATTCATCTTTTCATTGTCCAAAATTTCTGTTCAAAATTTTTACCAGACTAAAACTAACCTATCATGGCTGTTAGTTTTATGGAATCAATATCACAATATATAGTTTTGCTTGTTATTTGATTTACCTATTTTGATCAATAGAGGTGGTCAAACCATGTAAACATTGCATGACGTCACTCTCAACTTATTGTGGTATACTTATACCATACTAATATTTTATTGTATTTACAGTGAGTTTTCTCCCTTTAGGGGAATAGTGGCGGGGCCCTTTGAGAGGGGAAAATAGCATTGCAATGAGGGAAAAGGGCGAAATATAAGTTACATTATAAATGCCACATTTCTACTTCCAAACCTTGCATTCATAACCTTTTTGTGATTCAAACATGTACTATTAAATTACAGGACAGTATCACAGGATAGGTGATATAACTGTTTTATAACAAAGTTTCTTTTATATGACTGAAAATATCTACAATGCTGTGACATTCCAATTCTAATCCCAAATAGGTGTGAAAAGTATGGTCTCACAATTTAATTCGACACAGATAAGGGGAAATATACGCTTTTAAGAGGGAGGAATCTGGACCAAATAGATGCGAAAAATATCAACTTACTACTTAACTTTCAGCTGGATAAAACATTTCAGTTTTCTGTATCCCTCACAATCTTCACAGGTAACTCTACCATCACCACCACAGTCTCCACAACTGGAAGTATAAAGTATCAAAATGTACAATGAAACCTCAATAATAAGGTCATCTTTGGTTCTGGTTCAGGGCAACCTTAGTTGTGAGGTGGTCTGACAGGGGTCTGACAGGGGTCTGACAGGGGTCTGACAGGGGTCTCCCTCCATCTTGGTGGACAAGTGCCTGCATGTTCTCGTTAAGTATCGTGAATTTCCGCCACTTTATTGATCTGTAATAGTTAGCCTTACAACTCATTACTGAACCAAAAAATACGTACATACAAATAACAAGGTAAGCACAAAAAACATAAATACTAACCAAGAAATAGCTTTTGTAAATATGACGATTACGACAGATCAAAATCACAACTTCACTCAATACAGAAACATGACGGCGGATGTCTCACAAAATTTATCGCTGTTTTGATATCAGAAGAAATCACACTGCTCGCGAGAGTACAAACAAATCTATATAGACATAGTGGGAAGTTTCCAATCCATGATTTAAATTTCCGTGAAATAGACTAGTTTCACTTTCAACCTGTGTTTCAATGAGCATACCTTTTCATTCCACCACTACAGAATGGACAGTCTCTCTCTATCTCGTTACCTTCCGGATCAGTATCGGGCACTCTTCCATTACCATCACAATGGTCACATTCCACTCTGCCCCACCCATCGCAGTCATCACATGTTTCCCAGCCACGCCCTTTACAATCCTTGCATTTCTGAAACATAAGGCAAAATTATTTCTGTGCACCTTGATTATAAGGAAGTCTTAAAACATTTAAGTACTGAATAAAAATACAGTAAATATAATAATTATCATAATAAAAATAATATAATAATAATAATAACTTTATTTAATGAAACATAAATGTATTTTTAAGATAATTAGTATTTGGTTTTATGTACGCTATAACTTTTGTAGCCAATGCTCATGAATTATAATATGTATCGTTCGGAAAGTTGATACATCTCTTAATTTACAATCATCGGCTAGAAAAGATATTGTGCATAGTAACCAAAATACAGTAAAATTTGAATAATATAAATGGACTTGAAATTTGAGTTCTTAATTTTGAGGTGGTTTTATAATTGACCTGGTCTTTAAATGAGGTTTTACTGTAATTCTATACCTTCACTTTTGCAGTGTGAGGTACTTCCTTCTTGATTTTATCATCTTTGTACTCAGATTTTGGTGGGCAAGTAATTTCCCAAGGTTGGGGCGGTGCACCATTCTCCGGTCCATCAACATAGCCGCCTTTGTATGGCTTCTTCTTCTTCTTGGTCGATCGATTCTCGGAGAATGTTTCCAAAATGTACTACAACAAAATTGGTAAATCTAGATGAGAATATGATTAGTGATACAATATCTACTGTAGTTTTGATGTCTAAGAATAAGCCCTTTCATTTAAATATATGTCAATATCAAACTAGTAGAAAGTGGTTTTGAGAAAAGAAACTCCCATATACCCATCTATCAGGAAAGGCAAGAAACAAAGTTATGTTCTTCTTAAAAGATGATTTCCTTGGCATAACCCTACCCAGCAAAATTTAGATGGGTAAGTAATTAAGTTTTGTTTAATCATTTCTATGGTCATTCTAGCTGCTAAAGAATTTTTTCCCCATATAGACGCATAAAACGATTTTTTAAGTAGAGGTCATTCTCATGGGTAGGTAGGACTATGTCAAACAAAATTTTTTTCGGTGCAGCCGTACTAATGTGTTTTTGCTATTTGCATATCAGTGCTGTGTAAACCAATCAAATCTTACGTTAACCACCAAGGCAATTTCTCTTCAACCAAACAACGTTTGTAACAGTTGCGGATTGGTTAAGCTTTTGATAAAGGGTACGTTACCTTACAGAAATCCTCTGAATTTCATTGAATTTACAGTAATCCATTTTGGATCTGGAGTGACCAGCAATCGTAACATCTTGGCATTTTTTTATTTCACGACAAATCTTAACCTTCAAATTGCGCTGACCATCTTTTTTAAGATATTTCTTGTTTAATTAGGGCCATACACCACTTTACAATACTATTAAAATGGCAACAAACTACTGTTGCAAGGTCAAGGAAATTAGTACTATATGTGAAATGTATTAAACTTCACAACATACGTGCAAAGCAGTAACGCCTTTGGTTGAAGTAATGGAACATTCCGTTGCCGCCTTCTTGCCAAAACAGAACTGAGATTCTACATATTTCTCCAATGCCTGTTTACACTCTTCTTCTGATAATTGTGCAGAACTGAAATAAAATAAATCAATGAGCCTTTCTAAATCCCTGATACCATGGACATATTAACCATGAATTGGAAACATGCTAAGTGTGTTTAGATTTGTATGAACTCTCGCGAGTGTTGAGATATTCTTCACGATAAAATTTTGCATCTTGTTTCTGAATCAAGAAGTTGACATTTTGATCAGCCGTAATCATCATATTTAAAATTTCTGAAGTCCTACAGATTTAGCTTTGCATTACAAATTTTTCATAGTTTGGAAGAAACTAAATTTGATCTAGATCCAGATCCTGAGAACTAATTCTTTGTGAACACAGGACCAGTAGCAAACACACAGGTTTGGAAATCAGTCAATGAAAGCAGCCTTGTCATTGGTTAATTTTAAGACAGAGCTCAGAAACAACCAATCAGATGTTTGAGATCTGAGAATGGTCTCAAAGCTTAGTTTATAACCTCAGTACTTACTCAGTGAAGGTCATTGGAGGGGCGGTCCCCTGTGGAGCTGCAGGTGGATTTGGTGGTTTAAACTCGGCTGAAATATAAATATTTTATAAATATATATATCACTTTAAGTTATGAGTGAATAAAGGACAAAACATATATAGGCACACTAAAGAAATCTTTTTTATATTATCAATATATGTATCAATTGTTTCAGCATGTGCAATTGAAAGGTTTCGAAGGTTCGACTTCCATGTTAGAAAAATTACCTAGTAGGTATTTGTTGTGTTAATATGTAATAATCACAAGTATCTACAGGTAAACGAGTCAAAGAGGAAACAATATACTTAAGTCTTAAAAGATTGATATGAAAAAATGATTAAAAAAGGAGTTTTACTGTCAAATTGTGCTCAAAGCTTTCAATAAATGTATACTATAATTTGCTAATAACAAACATAGGTTTTAAGAAAAAACATTTGATAGCCAATTAAACTTATTTCGAATGTTTTGCTTAGTTGAGTAAAAACTTGAGTATTTTCGTGAAATCGGGGCCTTAAGATTCTTATACACAAATATAACATACAACAAATGATAATTATAATTGGAACTTAAAGAAAGAAAAAAATTCAAGTTTGGATTGGGAAAAATGGATTGGGAAAAAACCATACTATTTATTTATTGGGAATGAGTCAGCTTTACAGGACTCAATTTTATAAGGAAAAAAGGTCTGTAATAAGACATACTGTCAGCTCTAAATGCTAATCCACCATAGCCCGGGATGTCATCAAAGTCAGGGTTTGCCCTCTGATCTTTTGTCTTCTTTCCTTTCTTTTCTTTCTTTGCTTTTGGCGGTTTGTCGCCTCTGTGTTCCTTTTCTTCATCTGCACCAGGAATCCATTCTACAAATATAGGAAGTAAATAGTTATCACAGTCAGCACATTTTGGTCAGTACCAAGCTTAGATATAGTAAATAAAGGCTTCATGATGTTTTACTTAGGGGCGGATCCAGGATTTGGGCTTAGGGGAAGCGGGGGGGGGGGTAATTGTTTGGTCATTTTTTGGTTTTGCTCAAGCCGTATAAAAGAGTTATGACTGTGTTCTTATCTCATCTATTATCATCATTAAGGAATATAAATGCTACATAAAATCAGAATCTCTTATTTGAAAATCTTAAAATAAAAGATCTTTTGTATATTTTTGTATTTCTACTCATGCAGTCATCGTTAATTTTTTGTGCATTGTGTTGTCCATTTTGCCTTTTTTTTCACTGACTTTTTTTGCAATTAAATATTTCTAGTACCAAATAAGTATGCAGAAATGTAACTTAATCTCCACACAGCCTTAACCAAATACTGGTACAAGTATTCAGTTACATAACAGTAAACATAAAATCCTTGGTTGTGACAGTAATTTGGTAAAATTAAGTCAATTATGTGCTCACATTACTACAAAGTGAGAGGCCTACTGAGATGTGATTTCTAGAGGTAAGCGAAGTAAGTGAGGAAAGTTAGATGCGGTAGAAAAGGTAGCAGTTTAAAAAATACATTTTTGTCGCAGAAAAAAGCTCTCATTGTTCAAAAGAGGCAACGTTAAATAAATATTGCCATTATTATCTTTTGATCATGTGTATTGTTATTGGTCCCGGTGTAACAGGCCAGTTCTTCCCCCCAGTCCAGTTCTTCCCCGGGGAAGAACTAGACCGGTCCAGTTCTTCCCCGGGGAGGTTTTGGACTAGTCCAGTTCTTCCCCACCCAGTCTGTTTCTTCCCCGGGGAAGTTCTGGACTGGTCCAGTTCGTCCCCCCTAGGAAATTATTTTATTTTCAACTTTCACGCCCTGGAAATTATCTAATTTTTTCGTGTTAGGGTGGGGAAGTTCTGGACCGGTCCAGTTCGTCCCCCCTAGGAAATTATTTTATTTTTTCAACTTTTTAATGTTGAAAATGTTCTTATTTTGATGTTAGAGTGGGGAAGTTCTGGACCGGTCCAGTTCGTCCCCCCTAGGAAATTATTTTATTTTTTCAACTATTTAACCTTGAAAATGTTCTTATTTTTCATGTTAGGGTGGGGAAGTTCTGGACCGGTCCAGTTCTTCCCCCCTAGGAAATTATTTTATTTTTTCAACTTTTTAACCTTGAAAATGTTCTTATTTTTCATGTTAGGGTGGGAAAGTTCTGGACCGGTCCAGTTCTTCCCCCCTAGGAAATTATTTTATTTTTTCAACTTTCAGCTGGTTTAATTCTGTCCTCCTAGTTAAATACTTTATTATATGTGTCAGTGTGGGGAAGTTCTGGACAGACGGACAAGGGCAAATCTATATGCCCCCCCCCCATTCAGAGGGGGCATAAAAATCCTAGGGGAGAAGGACTGAACTAGTCCAGAACTTCCCCACCCTAAGACAAAAAAATGAAACAATTTCCAAGGGGAGAAGGACTGAACTAGTCCAGAACTTCCCCACCCTAAGACGAAAAAATGAAATAATTTCCAAGGGGAGAAGAACTGGACTAGTCCAGAACTTCCCCACCCTAAGACAAAAATAATAATATTTTATAAGGGGAGAAGAACTGGACCAGTCTAGAACTTCCCCACCCTAAGACGAAAAAATAAAACAATTTCCAAGGGGAGAAGAACTGGACAGTCCAGAACTTCCCCACCCTAAAAATAATAATATTTTACAAGGGGAGAAGAACTGGACTAGTCAAGAACTTCCCGCCCTAAGATGAAAAATAAGAGAATTTTCTAGGGGAGAAGAACTGGACTAGTCCAGAACTTCCCCACCCTAAGACGAAAAAATGAAATAATTTCCAAGGGGAGAAGAACTGGACTAGTCCAGAACTTCCCCACCCTAAGACGAAAAAATGAAATAATTTCCAAGGGCAGAAGAACTGGACTAGTACAGAACTTCCCCACCCTAAAGCGCAAACAAAATAAAAAAAACTTGTCCAGAACCTCCCCACCTTGACACAAATAAAGTATTTAACTAGGGGAGAAGAAATAGACTAGCTGAAAGTTGAAAATAAAATAGTTTAGTAGGGGGGAAGAACTGGACCAGTCTAGAACTTCCCCACCCTAACATGAAAAATTAGATAATTTCCAGGGTGAAAAAGTTTAAAATAAATTTATTTTCTAGGGGGGAAGAAATGGACTGGGTGGGGAAGAACTGGACTAGTCCAGATCTTCCCCGGGGAAGAACTGGACCGGTCCAGAACTTCCCCGGGGAAGAACTGGACCGGTCCAGAACTGCCCCGGGGAAGAACTGGACTGGTCCAGAACTGCCCCGGGGAAGAACTGGACTGGGGCAGTTCTGGACTGTTACACCTGTTATAATTCATAATACCACTGATTGAAATTAGACGTTAAGAGAATAATTATAATCATTGCATTACTACACGCAAGCTAGGAACTATTTGCAAATGTAAAATGTGACCTTTGATGAATATACTAATCCAATTGTTAATTCAGTATAATTGTATCTTCAAAGTATGATATCATAGCAAGTCTTATTTTATTGTAACAATTTATAAAATCAATGCGTCTATTCATAGAACGATTAGGGTACCAAAACATCTATACAGCCCAAGAGCATATTATGTTAAACTATAGCCTGAGGCAATTTTAACATGCTGACTTAACCTGGTGGCTAATTTAGTCGCTTAATGATAATTATCAGGTATATATTATATAAGTAGCATATATAAAATTGGTTATAGCATGGTGCAAATATCGATCCGATCCAGGGTATCTTGCAATGAGGCAGAAAGTTGGATATGTCTAAATTATATTTAGATTCTAATATGAGAAATTTAAATTACAATAAGCTGTGTGTAGTTGCGTTTATTTATCGCTGCCACACAGCTTTCCCATATGGCAACGCCTCCGGAAGAATGTCAGTCAATTTTTGAAGGATAGTGCATGATACCGAAGATGCCCCAGTTCCAGAAACACCCCTGGCTCTTTTACATGTCCGGTGTTAAGCATTGTACGGGACTTCGGTTTTTCAAAGTCTTATCCTAAAGACTGTTAGTACTGTTAGTGGTGAAGCGTATGTTCGAACCTGCGATCCCTGGATTACTAGTCCAGCGTGTTATCACTGGACCACGTATCCACTTCAATACAATAAATATAATTCTTTTATGGTGATCAATATTAATATAGAAAATTGGAATATGACAAATTATTTTTAAAAACATTAAAATTATTAACTAAGCAGTAATTACTCAAATATCCCACTATTTATTGGTCGGATTATATAAACACTTGACCCAAATTGCTTACAGTTTGAACGCTGCTTTTTTATTTCTGTGTAAAATAATGATCGTCCGGATTCTGGAATAGGGAGGACTGTGAGGGATATATATGCAACATAGAACGAACTAAAACAAGACCGAGAAAATTGTCCGGTTTGAGGACGTTTCCGGACTGGAGAGTGTCTGGACTAGGGAGTTCCCACTGTTTGTATCCAATTACACATTATTATTTTCTGTTACTAGAAATGCGGGAGATTTATATGACAATATTATAAAGTTGACGTTACATCTATAAAACTTCAATGCTCGATTTATAATGGTTAAATTCATACGAACATAATACTATTGTTATACAATGTAATGTACTTTTATTCACCAAGAATACATTCAAAAGCATACTTGGTAACCTAGCAACAAGGTAATATTAATGGCTTGCATTTTCAACAAATTCATCAAAAGTTGAAATGTGATCGCAGACTTCAAAATACAAAAGAAAAGTATACAAAGAATCACCCCAAACTGAGGGCTTAACAATGAACCATATATTCAAAAATAAATGCGATTGAGGGCAAAGCAGTTCATTATAGATTTTAAAACTTTTGTTTAAGCATAAATTGAAACCTTGATCAATCTTGGTAATTATAATTGACTAACAAATATAGAGGTATCACTATAAAATTATATTGATAGATTAGGATAATTACAATATGCCGTTGAATTCTACAGGTAGAAATGACAATATTTATGTAATAAAACAATTATGGACATTTAAGCTGTTGTAAATGATGCTGATATACAACACAAATCAATATTGACCACAGCAATAACAATTTTTGGTTGCATATCACATCATGTACAAAAGTTAAAAAGTCCACAATTATACATGTATATTGTAAAATTTGCCAAAATAAACTCTCTAGAAACAAAGTAACTATGGGAACAAGGTTTAATACATGTCATGAAATGTAGAAATGTACATGTACTCAAACCTCCATATAAGGCAATGTTCAAATATTGACATTAATTGATACTGAGTGTAATTGATTGCTTAAAATGTACAGTACAATATTTCATAAAATAAAGACTCCAAATAATAATATAATATCCCCACTGGCGAAATCAGAGTTCAAAAAAGGGCGATTCTTTATACATCATTCTATATATGCCGTTCATCTTTTTTTAAGATATTTCTTGCTAGAATCCAGGATCAATTATCATGGTTCATACAAAACTTCCAGAAAAAAATTCAAGAACCGTACTTTTCAAGTACTTATCCCCCTTTTTCAAGGACTAGAATAGTCACAGCATCACTACAGAGAAGAGGTAGGCACTGACGAAGATAGCTCAACCTGTCATTTTTTTCACATTGTTTTGTCATTGTTGGTCCGTTTGTTCCTTTTCTATTCGCAGCAGAAGAATTCAAGACAATTTACCAAAATGTATTCATTTTTCAAAATTCAAGTACTGTTCAAGGAGTTTTTGGCAGTTACAAATTCAAGCAGTTTTCAAGGAGTATAAGGCATCAAATTCAAGGACTTTTCTTGTGCGAACCTTGATTAATGGACTAAGCAGATGTGTCAAACACCTGTGAACTTCAGTGCATGTATAAACTCGTAGCACACTGGTGAACATTTAATTTACGTAATTATAACAATCACTATCTTACTTTAGATTCATCACCAAAATTACATGGCATGTCAATGCACAATCGACAATTTAAAGAAATATACAAGTACAATACTTACGTCCGGGTGCCTCGTCTGGATCATATTCACCTGCAAGTACATTAAATCTTATTTAGTGATTTAATCTACAACAATTTGCATGCATGCTATCTAACTATTGAATAAAAACAACATGTTAATGTGCATAATTTTTGGCATATATTAGTGTACATTATATAGTGAAATAAGAGAACGCTTCTTCCATGGTATACTCTATAGTGATACTTGTTCTAACTTAACAGACTCTGATAAACTTGTGTATCTTGTGGAAAATTATCCTAGAAAACTGTGTATACATGTACTTTGTAAACGCCTACGTTAAAATCATATCCTGGAGTATTTTGCTATTTTCTTTTACATTGCAAAGATTTTTACTGAACTTTATAGAGTCAGTTAGACCAATGCAAATAATGACATTACATGTATTATGTTTAATTTAAGGATTTCCACATACTTTATTATTAAAATAATGAAAAGTTGTTTATTGATATTTAATAACAGTCCAAGTCTGAGTTTCAGTCTTAAATTGCTTGTTAAAAGGCCCCCTGTCCTTCTGTTAGCAACAGGTCAACTTTACCAATTGAATCAGATGGGGAGGACAAATGACAGAAGATGTAAATTCTGTCAAATTGTAAATGAGAACATGTACAGTAAAACCTCAATAATAAGACCACACTTCAGACCCTTGAAAACTGGTCTTCTTACTGAGGTAGTCCTAAAATTGAGGTTGAATAAAGAGCGAAATAGTGATAATGGACTTGAAAATTGTGTTCTTAATATTGAGGTGGTCTTATTATTGAGGTGGTCTGTAAGAGAGGTTTTACTGTATGCCACCTGGCAACTTGAACCTACAACCTCTAAATTGGCTGAGCTAACTGAGCAGGCTAATATAGCACAACATGTGAAAGCTGACATTTCGAACATGTATAGAAATTCTCGTTTATTTGACAACCCTTTATCCGAATACTTGGTATCATCCGAATACTCGGTATTATCCGAAATAAATATCAGGTCCCGATGTAATTCTTTCATATACATGTCGAATTGAAATGGGCTATTCAAAACCATGTATTATTCGAAATAAAATTTTGAACCCAATGAATTCAAATGAACAAGGTTCGACTGTATCAAACTCTAACACAAATATAAATACAAACTTAAACATGACAATATCATACACTTTAAATTGTTAAACCTATAAATACAAACTTAAACATGACAATATTGTACTTAATCTATCAAATATACAACTACATTAAACTAATCATAAACACCATACTTAACAGTATGTATCAATAGTAAACAAACAAAGTATACATCTTCTAGCATGTTTTGTCACGCTGCCAAGAGACCGATGGGCATATAGGGGACTTTCTGACAGGTGGAATTTTGACACGCCCACTGAGACGCAGGGAAGTAAGACTCAACCCATAAATTTTTCAATGCTGTTTTTTTTTGCCTGGAACACTTTTGACTTATAAGGTTCAGGATTATAATGGATACTAATACACTCACGCTCAAATCATAACTTGGACTCTTATTAATGGAGTATGGAAAATGCATATATTAAAGTGTTAAATGAATGCTGAATATTTTGCTCCATTATCTTCGAGATCGTAGTGTTATTATGAGATATGGGGGTAATTATTGGATTTTAGTGCTACACTTTACACTCCGACTTAATAATTCCTCCCAGATCTTACACTACTCTCAACTTTCTAAGAAAAGGGGCCACCATGAATATTCAGCACTCATTTAACATTTTCTTACATTTTTACACTCAAATCTCAGCCATCAGACTACAAAGAATAAATTTTGTGATTTGAGGGCAGAGTGCAAGTATCTGTTAGAATTCCTGGGGAATAGGCCCTGTGGATTTTGACAAGACTCCCTGTTTAATGCTCCAAGGATGAAATTTTGACAATACATTTTGTACTTAGTCTAAATTCCCTGCCCCAGTCCACCACCCTTTTGACCAGTCTCACTATCACTGATACATGCATCAACACCTTGCTTTCATGTTCAATCATCATCAGGGGTTCCATTTGACCCTTGAATTGACCCATTAATTATAGGTATTTTGGTAAATTGCAGTAAAAAATTATCAAAGTGACCCTTGAAATTCAACACCTAGTGAAACCACTGATCATATAAATATTGTTTTAAAAAAGTTCTACGATGACTGGTCAGTAGATTCTTTATACAAATAACTAAGATTGGTGAAGCTTTTAATTCACACATACCATCGCTTAAATTAATGAAACTCATTTTTATATGAGACGAACCGTATTTAATATCAAAAGTCTGTGTTTCAAAAAAAATGAAACAACTTCGTAACAATTTAACAACAAATAAATGCTTTGTAGTGTACATGTAGTTTAAATTACAATACAACAATTAAAAAATTAAACCAATATACCTGGTGCTGACATTTGTCCAATTTAATCTCCGCGCAATTTCTGAGATTTTTTCCACACAACAAAATCTGGTTGGAAAGTTAAGATCAACATGCAGGATGGGATATATTATAGACTATGGCTTACTCCATCCAAATATTTACATAGAAACCAACGCTGATACTTTTCAGAACAAAGGCCATACAATTTTATGTATTGTGTGCTTGCTCAATTGATAAGCATACATTTATCTATCGTTTTTAGGGTTTGGAGTAAAACTATTGTAACTCAGTAAAGAAATATTTACAGTAGTATTTCAGCAAACCCTCCATTTGGAAAACAAAGGTAATTTACTGGGCACAAGATTTATGTATTAAATTTTTTACCGTAAAATCCTGTTTTCCATACTACGGAAGAGAATGGTATTTAAAACTTGGTATTTTTTATTTCTGGTTTCTCGGAAAAAATATGTTTTCAAAAAGGGCAGGGGGCGATAATTAGGGTGGGGGCGTTAAATATGGATTTTATGGTATTTAATATTTTTTCATACAGCCAGAACCATTTCAAGTTTAATATGAAGCAAAATTATTAAATGCTACTGTGATGAATGCATTACCCTTATTTTAAACTTGCCGTTTAAAAATGTTAAAAATATGCAACCCCAAAAGTTTAGGGCCCAAGGTAATACAATACTGAATCTGGAGAATACGAACATTCCATTGGACGTCTGTCCAATGGAATGTTCGTATTTGTGATTGGGGCTATAATGCGTCAATCACAAAGAGGCTTCGGATTTGATACTAATATTTAAAACTAAGACCTAGAAAAGAAAATATTGAATAAATACAAATGTCTTACATATTTAATGCTGTAAAATGCCCAGTAAGCAGGAAACTAAAAATACTTAATTTTAGGCCTAAACTAAGCTTAAAACTAATAAATACTCACTAGGTTCATTATGGTAACAAATTACCATTAACAGGGTAATAAATATACAATCAGACCTCATTCATTCGAATTCATCGGGTCCGAATTTTCATTTCGAATAATACATAGTTTCAAACAGCCCATTTCAATTTGACGTGCCTAAGAAGATACATCGGGACCTGATATTTATTTCAGATGATACCAAGTATTAATGGATAGAAAGTTGTCGAATAAACGTGGTCAGACTGTACTTTTGAGACCATCATAAAGTATGTACATGTATTAGTCCGATTCATTACAGAAATAAAGTAGTGAGTACTTTTCACAAGAAAATTCTCTTTCTGTACAGAAAAGTCATAGGGTGTATGGAACTTGTATCGAAAGATTTTTAGAGACTCAATTATTAATGAAAGGCATTGAAAACCAACCTTTTTTTATCGAAGTCTGTGCCTTTTTCCTTTTTTTATAATTATTATAACAAGATACTCATGAATACTTACCGAGACTAAAAAGGAAATTGGATCAATCGATTTAAAATCTGACTGATCATCAATAGTCAAGTGCTTGTGACTACACCTTTATGAATTCACCGGAATTTCTGTTAGGCAATATTACCCATATTAACAATTAACTCGAAATGTGAAGGTTATAAATAATATCAGTATTGATTATTGACACGAATTGTCTACATTTACCACAGATATTTAAATCTGCTTGAATAGATTTAATGTGTATTTTATCTCCAAATCAAATTGCATGCAGTTATTGTATTGCGACACCAGTTGCCATTTTCACATGATCCTACATAAAATAATTAAGACAAATAAGTTGTCATAAGTACAAAAGGTATAGAAAAATACATGTATTTAAAGTACAGAGTGATCCAAGCTATCAGCGGGTTTGAAATTGCGAAATATTTTCAGCCATCTTAATTATTGTTGAAGTATCTAAACCAAAGGAGATTGTCATGAGTTCCCTCCCCTTCTTATTCCTTCTATAGTCTTTAATATATAATACCACAAAGGGGTCTATAATAATTTCTACTTTCACTTATATACTGTAATATATATACATATTACAGTATAGACGAACACAAAGTGAAAGTGAAAGTAGAAATTATTACAGACCCCTTTGGTCTTTAATGGGAAGAAGTCAGGACTGTGACAAGTGTCAGACTCCCTATACTATAATTATATACATATACTACAGAAGGGAAGGAAGATAACTAATGACAATCTCCTGTGATCTAGACTAAGTCAGGTAGACAATGATATATTTATACAGTTGTATGAATTCTTACTGAAATATGAAGTTATATGTTCTAACCTATTTATTTTGCTTAGTAACCAATTTTGAAATGCAGGTTTTACAAATGTATATATTCTTTTAAACATTTAAGCATAAACAAGAAATATCTTGCAAGCAGACCACAACTTCTTCACATGAACCATAGGCGGAGGACAAATGATTGCATAAGGAAAAGACCTACCCTGCTCAGCAATCGAACTCAAACTTACCTGGTGACAGCACTGTGCTTGTCTCGAGTTCTCTCCCCTTCTATTTCCCTTCTATAGTATACATGTATGAATATAGTACAAAGGGAGAGAACTCTAGAAGGGATAAAGGGAGAGAACTCATGAACTCTCCTGAGTGCTCTACGAACTGACCAAACCAGGAGGACAAATTACAGAAACAAATACTTGTAATTCAGTTATGTAGATCAGGTAAAAATGCTGGCCTCAAAAGTGATAACAAAGTTCTTTCTAATAATTTGATCAAGTGACCTAATTTGTTAACAAACATGACCATTTCTGGAACTCGACCCGCATTTCTGATTTCATAAGCACAAGCATTCTGACATTGTTTCATGCAGATCATGTAGAAAATGTGGCATTCAGACTCGGAGTGTTTAAAGGTTTCCCTGGATTTGACTTTACAAACTAGTCATTGACCTCAGGTGACCCAGTTTGGACCTTGGTCCAAATTGTTAGAATGCATTCATTGTTACTATTGTGCATATCCAGTCATATTGTGATTTCTAAAGATGTTATAATGTTTTCCAATGACAAATCCAAGTTGCCTAGTTTTTACTCCAAGGTGACCCTATATTTCACCAGACCTTAATTTCACGAAGACAAATGTTACGATTTAGGATTCACGTAGGTAAGGAACAGAATGTACAATCTAGTTTAACAAGGCTTCTTAATGATTAAGCCTGGTGAACTAACTTTGACTGAAAATGACATTTGTTTAATACTGACCCAGATTTCATCAGGTTTAATATAGATTGTACCAAAATCGCTACACATAGGGGTGTTCAAAAGTTTGATGGCTCATGGGGCAGGATTGACTACTCAAAATGCACAGCAGACAAAGACGGACACAGGATTATCACAATTAGCTAAATTAAATAAGCACCTTGGTGATTAGATGAGCTAAACAATGATAAATGTGGGTTGGTCTGGTCCTTTCTGGCAGTTTCTAATTTAAATTTACATAAAGAAATTTTAACCGCATTACTTCAATAACGAAATGTGCGAACTTTTTATTTTGTTATTATTAGTAGAGAAACAGGGAGCGGTCACTCTCAATGCTCCCCTTTCCTACGGTCTTGTATGTATTCACCGGTCTTGAATATATAGATTTTTATGTTAAAAATGATGAAAGTTCAACCTATACATGTACTACAAAGTTAAGGTCGGTTTATTGATAATGTACAACAAGATTTAACTGACATTCAACAAATATACTCACAGTCACTAGAACTCATCCTGGTGTAACTTTATATATCACAAATGAAACCACACACACACAAATCACAGCACACAATTTAACGAACCAGTTACAATACACCAGACTTAGCCGATGGCGTATAAAGGTGTGGTCATTCGAGCGTTTAGTTTCGTTTACAATACTTGAGAAATAACAAAAACAACTAACAGTACGTGTAACATCGAAGTCACATGAAAGTAGGTCACAGTGTAATATTTCAAGTGCACAACATCCATCTGTTCATCATGTAAATTCATTACACATATGTTCTCTAAGCAGAATCTATAAATACAACTGATTGATTTGTTGCCATAGTATCCGCCGATCACGTGACGATCCCGGAATCCTGAAGTAGACCGATTTATTGATAAACACGCGACGAATATTTAAGCGTTTCTAGCGTGTTATATTGACCGGTGATTCATTTTTAATTCATAACGAATCGAACACCCGTCTTTAAAGTGTGAATCAAGATAAATTAATATTTAGATAAAAGTTTGGTATTTACCGCATAACTTATCCAAATGAACCGGTCAACATATCAATACAAACCATTACTTGAGACGAGGTTGATTATCTAGATTAAGCAACGACCAAATTACTGGCAAAAACGTCTGAAACAAATAGAATAAATGGCTAAGGCACATGACGCACGTGCAAATTATCCGGAAATACTCAGGTTAATTAAGGCGGTGAAGTCGCCATGTGTTTTGACAAGTTTATCATTTATGGATTAACTCTATACAATGTATAGTAAAGTCTGTATATATTTGTCCCAGGCAAAGTACATATAGAATGACTTTTGATGATGATTAACATTCCGGTAAATACACACAAAACTCTGTTAAGTATTTTTTTTTATATCAAACGTATTTTTGGAAGGAGAGAGTATACTGGCTTATGCTATCGCATTTTTTTTCAAAATTGTATCAATGAAAATAAATATTTCCGTACTCACCCCTTGTTTCTGTTGTTGTTATTTTGGAATAAAAACTTTCATTTTTTTAAAATTCTCGATAGCATGTTGTAGATTTGATTATTATCTTTGTATACATGTGTTTCTTTTGCAAAATTAACGCTTGTGCAATTAGCCTGATTTACCGGACCAACATGTATAATTTGACAGTAACAAAAGTTCATATATAACTCCATTATTTTCAACATTTTTACACAATTATAGCAGTGTTTAAGGACTGTATAACGATAAAACAGTATACATTTCATCTTGCTATATTATGTAGTTTCCAAAATATCGCTTAAAAGCAATTATGGCTATTTTCTAGAGTATATATCGCCTTAAACGACATTGTGACGAGTGATTTAAAACCACAGGTGATTGTCACGAGTTCTTTCCTTTTATCCCATCTAGAGTTATTTCCCTTTGTCCCTTATTTAGAATATGTATAAGTAGTATATATATAAATGTATATACAAATTCTATAGACGGGACAAAGGGAGAGAATTCTAGATGGAATATAGGGAAACGTGTGACCGAATATCGGTGTTCTCTGCAGCAATTCAATTGTGAAAGTAAGCGATCCATGGGTATGCGTCAATTCTTTTAAAGGGCGGAGTTCAAATCACATTAACTCAATATGAGAATGATAGAAATTAATGAGAAATTGTGTTAGCGATTTAGTTTTACAAAGGAGTACAACGATGAGAAAAACATGAAAGTAATAATGTTATGATGCTAAGATGATAGATGAGTCGGAACATTGGAACAATAACATTTTGTTATGCGTTAACTATGTTTCAATGATTCGTCTATTGTCGCGCTAATGAGTCAAAAATGGACGTGAACGGTGAGTGTGGTCTTATTTTTTCCCTTATAGAGGTCAATACGTGTTAAATTCAAAACTCGGGGAATGTAGCCTGTATTTTTTATGAAAAGTGGTATCGCTCTCTGTATTTTACCATTTCAACGGCACATGTACAGCTTTATATTGACAAAAGGTTGTCTGCATACAAATTTTAGAAACATTTGTTCACGTTAGGATGCACTAGGCTCGATGTTTGCCTGTTGTTGTACAATTAAGCAAGTGCTTGCTGCAATGAGCAGTGGTGGTTTCTCATGTATCGATCGTTACTAAAACCAACAACCAGGGAAAATTGAAGAAGTTTAAAGATATAAAATATAGTATTGGAAGGGCAATGGAAATTAAAGTATGGACTATGCTGCAAATAATGAGAGAAAACGACGAATAATATAATGCAAAGTTGTAAAGTGTGCGAGCTCAAAGCAGACAATATCATTGAACACATGTAATGTTTCTGTCACTTGAAAGAAGTTCAACAAGCTGAAATATTTAAAATCCTATATGAAGGTTGTGGGCATAATGGATGCTTCACAAATCACACACTCGCGTCATAGGTTGTGAAGCTACTACGACGGGTGTAGGCTAACAATGTGACGTATTCAGAATATACGTATATAACAGTTAAATACGTTTCACCATACTCTGTCTTAACGATTTCGTTTTCGAGTTAAGGCAGCCCATGGTGATTTGTTGTGCTGTCCAAGGGTAATCCAATATTATTGCTCGTGTAGTCTTGTTTACACGAGTCTATATGATCAAAGTATTATTTATTGACCAAACATAATTTCATGTCAAAATATATATTTTTTATGTAATTGTGGATCTATATATACTTTCTTTGATGCTTATATATACAATATATGTACGTTATGTTATACATCAATTAATGATAAAATACTAAGTGTATATTGTTACGTATTTACTTGCCGTAAAATCTATATATCTAAATTATTCATAACCTTAAATGTGCATTGTTCATTGATTTGATATAATGTTCACATTTTTGTTCTTCATATATGTGTATTTGTATATACATGTATGTAGTTCGATGTCTGCTGTATTTTTGTTAAAACTGTATATATGTTTTGCTCTCCAACTTGGAGGAAATAATTGATCTATCTAATCCGTTTCATAATATACATGTTGTGGCTAGTTGTCTATGTTTTTTTACGAAGTAGAGACTCCACAGATATTTTCTATGATTTGACTCTGTGACATAGGTTTTGTTGATAACATTTGAATGGCTGTCTACTTTTCTAACTTATGCTTGGTGACTCAAGTGAGGGACCTAGTGCCATCTTGGCCCTCTTATTTCATTTAACTCTTCTCCACATTTCGTCATTCGTGACTTGTAACTGTGTCGACATTTAAAACTATTTTGCTCTGTCAGCTTTTTAGAAAATATATCGTTTGTCGTAATAGTCTTACATTGTTTTGTAAATATCTTTATCTATTATTTATAATATTAAAATGCCTTTTTATCTTTATTGTTTTTTCTCTGGAATGTGTAATTTCGCCTGATGTATTTTCCTAAAAGTATGTGTATGTCAGTACATGTATAAATAAACATTCTTAAATAGTTTTCATCTTAACTGGTTTTTGCAGCGAACTCGACATGTGACGTCAGAACGACTCTCGCGAGATTGCCGACTTTTGCCGGACAGAATCATTAGTAACTTAAATTTGATAAATCTACATGTCAGTGTTGACGAAACTGTCATAGCAGGGATGGGTTATACAACATACTTGTAGTTTGTCTACCCCCCCCCCCCCCCCCCGGATGTGCAAGCCACTTTAAGCCATACCGTTGGCGGATATATTCAATAGATACACAACGGACGCTTTAAAACGCACCTTTACGAATCATAACCATTAGGGAAGAAATTAGCACAACACCAGATCAAAATATAAATATAGGGATCGTTTATTCATTTATTTTTAAATAATGTATTTTACATCGATTTTAAAACAATTTTTTACAACTACATTTACTGAGGTTCCGGTTTTTAGGGGTTCCACTGTAATACTAATCGCTCCCGATGTCTGCTTCCTGTGTTACTTACAAGTATTCGCACCAAACTTAGGGAAAGTGAAGTTCGAGATTGTATCCCGCTCAAAGCTGGGCTCGAATTCACGACCTTTGGATTTGAAGTCAAGCGCTTTACCCATCGACAACGACGCCCCGCTAAGCCATGGGGATTTCAAAGCAAGTTCACAAACATTTGATTGAGGATGGTTAACCATTGGCTTAAGACCCCAGTCAAACTGAGCCGAATTTTGAGTACGCGTGCAGTACGAAGTTAAATTCGTGGTTATTCGTACTGATTTCGTAGTGGGTCGTATCAATTCGGCAATATACATGTACGTGAGGCGTTCGTGATGTCAGTACGACTGTTTGAACCTGCTCAAAACATTCGTAGCAATTCGTACAACATTCTATCTACGCCATTTATCCTTTTTTAAGGATATTTTTTGTTTCGGTAGTAAGATTTGACTATCAATAAAATCTCTCTAGGGCAACAATCTCTCAACAACAGCCAAGTTGCGTCTCTCAGTGTGTTGAAATTAACTTCAAGTTACACCCGGGGGTAATTTTAATTCTCATTCATCCTACCTCCGGTATTCTGATCGTGATTTTAAGTTACTAGAGTAACTTTAATAATTTTTCCGGTAGTGACATTTTACTATCAATAAAATCTCTCTAGAGCAATAACCTCTCAACAACAGCCTATTTGCGTCTCTCAGTGTGGTGTTCAGGAGAAGTCGCAATGTTAAAGCTATCATTAAAATGGTGAAACATTCTATCAAGGTCATCAAATATAATTGTTATGTCAAGTGTGTTGGTTGAATCAAGTATACAATGCAATCCACCTTGCTATTATCTACGGTATTCAACAACTGTCGGGAAGTTGTAACTCAGTGTGGTGTTCAGGGGAAGTCGCAATGTTTAAGCTATCATTAAAATGGTGAAACATTCGATCAAGGTCATCAAATATAATTGTTATGTCAAGTGTGTTGGTTTAATCAAGTATACAATGCAATCCACCTTGCTATTATCTACGGTATTCAACAACTGTCGGGAAGTTGAAACTTCAACAGATACTCGCAATCTGCCATCCATCCTGAAGTGACACAGGTCGCGGACTATCATCACTTATGTATACACATTTACATCCTGACACTTTCCTAGTTTTGTGCTCCGTCTGATATAACAGTAAATTTGAAAACGGATGAGACAAACTGACAAGTGAATTTAAAATATGAAGTTTATTTCAATTTAGTACAGTAAGCATATGGCCTATGAGGACAAACAAATATATACATATATACAAACATACATCTATGAGACGGAGAAGGAACACTATAACACATATTCAAACATATAGATAGATAGATAATTTATTGCAAATTCAGTAAGCCAAAGGCCCATGTGAACATAAATACATGTACATACAATTTCACATTACAGACGTAACAAGTGGTAACTAGTCAATATCTATGTATCTTAATGTAAGAAATAAGTGAAACGAAAGTTACATGTTTTAGATATTGAGTCATTGAAAGTCGCATTAAAGAATACGAGAAGACGAGAAAAAAGAAGAAAGCGAAATCGTTCGGCGGGGGCGGAGAAGGTGTGCAATAAAATAGTGATTTGCTTGATATAACATTTTGTCGGAACAAATGAAATGAGACAAACAGCAATTTGTAAACATAGAAAATAAACATACATCGTTTACATAACAACACAAAACAAATATATTTACATTTGCTAGGTATATAATAACTACATTTCACACTGAAATTAGGTCAGTGAATCACGTAATTGAAAAGCTTTGAATATGTATGCGCTCAGGCCATTTATTAAAAACTCGTTTTTGCTTTCAAATAATTATTTAAGCTTAAACATATTAGGACGTGACCAGTTATATTTTTTCATGTATTTCTTGCGTAGATCAATATATAAAGAACATTCTAAAATAAAGTGATACTCGTTTCCAAATTTGCCTATATGTTTTATCTAAATGGTCACAAACTTTATTTCTAAGTCAGTGCACAGTTTCTTTTTGGTGTCAGTATATATATATACACTGAACAAAAAAAGAAACTTCCGATTTGTACACATAGTGTTTGTTGTCTTAAAGAAATCATTGTGTAAAGTGTTGTGTTCCTATCGTTTTCCGTTATAAATGTGAGTCGTTAGAGTTTTAGAATAAATAATAAATGACACATGTTTTCATCGTCTTGGTTACGCCCATCGGAAAACTTGATGATGCACTGGAAAACGATAGGAACACAACATAAAGAAAGTAGATAGGTAATATTAGCCTTGACCTGTGTTAACAGGATTCATGAATTTTAGCGATTATGTTTGCACTGTTAATCGTCAACAATGTGAAACGCGATTTGCACGTGCATGAATTGTTCAACATGTCCCGTGTGGTATTCGGTCAATTTGTTTTACTTGTCTTACTGACATTGTTGTCAAGTGAACGAAAACGCTTCTAAGTTTGTAAAACAAATTACATCTTTTACATTGTAGACTTTTTAGTATGCCAACAATACCCAATAATTTACGCGAACGTTGCAAGGTATGTTGGGAGTTCTAATCGAGCGATACGAAATCTTCGCGCACGATTTAGAACGACAGGACACACCGACGACTTGCCACGTCGTGGACGTCCGCGTGTTACTACGCGTGGTCAAGACCGCTATATCATGAACACGCATTTGCGCAATCGATTCCAAACTGCCACTGCTACTGCTGCTAACACATCTGGGCTTCATAATAACCGAATCAGTGGGCAAACTGTACGTAATCGTCAGCGGGAGAACGGTTTACACGGACGACATCCTTACGTCGGATGCGTTTTAACGCAACGTCATCGGGTAAATCGCCTTAATTCGGCACGTGTACACACCCGTTCTTTTATCGGATGAATCCAGATTTTGTTTACAACATGGTGATGGCAGGCTGCACGTCTACCGTAGGAGAAATGAGAGCTATGCTGACTGTTGTGTTCTTGAACGAGATCGTTTCGGGGGTGGGGGTTCTGTCATGGTTTTGGCAGCCATTGCACATGGTTATCGTTCACCACTAATCGTCATTAATGGCAATTTAAATGCTCAACGTTAACGCGATGACATTCTCGCTTATCAGGTCATTCATATGTTACATAACAATGCCAATATCTCGATTTTTCAGCATGAAAATGCTTCATCTCATACAGCTAGAGACACTGTAAATGTTTTTATAACAAATAACATTGCTTTGAAAGTTTCATTGATGACTAGCCCGCTAAAAGTCCTAATCTCAACCCAATCGAGCACGTCTGTGATATTCTGGACAGACGAGTGAGGCGTCGTCCCAACCCATCTGCTAACGTCAACGAACTTCGTCAAGCGCTCATTCAGGAATGGAACAATATTCCACAGGCAGAAATCAACACCCTAGTCAATTCTATGCGCCGGCGATGCACTGCAGTGGTCAACTCAAGAGGTGGTCATACCCGTTATTATGTGTTATTTTTGTTTTTAGCCCCTACCTCACTTGGTCAAAATTTCCCCCATTTTCTGTTAACCTTTGGCGATCGTTTTGCACTAACGATGCATCATGGAACACTCTTTAAACGCATATATTACAATGATTCCCCCGATTTGTTTTCATCCAGCTATGTTCAAGCAAACTTAGCGGAAGTTTATTATTATAGTATATACTGAGCAAAATTTATAATTGGTCACTTGGATTTTATTGATATTAACAGTGAATAAAAATTCAACAATGCAAACACCATCACATAAATACTTTCTTCGTACAACTGTTCAGAATACATTAATCCATATTGATTCTCACGTGAATTTTACGACAGGTCAACACTAATAACCCTAAACTTAAAAGTCCTAAAAAGGATATATATGGAATGGTCTCTTCAATAAATATGAAGTGACAAATTTGGAATTTTGTTGAGTGTATTTGACAGGTGTAGCGATTTCCGACTATCCCCGATTATCCCCAGTAACTTAAACTCACGACCTCATTACCGGGAGGTAGGATGAATGTGATCTCAAGCTACCCCTACAAGGTCAGATTACCGCCCTCACTACCTTATTAATGTGTGTCTATGTAAATGTCACATGCATAAAAAAAGAACAACAGCAAATTATATAAACAAACATGTTAAAACGACAACAAGAAAACAACATCAGCAGCAGGAACGGCAACGGTAGCAGCAACACCAACAACCATAACAACAGCGTAATTAGCATTTTGTTATTTATTATAGTTTGAGACTGGCTTTAAATTTTGTATGTTTCATAATTTTTTATTCAATTATCCATGCTTTCTAATCATTGAAAATTATCACAATAGCTAAATCAGCGAGCGGGTAATCAAAACTGCGGGGGTTAGGCCTATATGAAAACGGGCTCAGGTTGTCCCCGGGGTAATATGAAATGATTGAGTTCTGGAATAATTATGTGATAGTTTGATGCGTGCTTAAAGTAATATTACGCTCATCTTTTGTTAATTTGTTTACCTAAACAAACATGAAAAATATATTCCCTTTAGTTAAAACATCAATAAACATGCGTTAACAAATGCTGAACTCATAATGTATTGATCCATATTTGTTTGTTCATCATAAAATTAAAAAAACCTTCGAGTTTCTTTAACAATCAGGCTATTATACAAGTTTTGTCTGTTATTAAAATGGTAAAAAATATTTTCAATCGGTTATACATTGCAATGGTTCTTATTAGAGAAGTTTTAGCCAATGTAACAACAATATTGGATGAAGCCAATTCAAACAGGTTATGTTCAGATAATGCAGATACATCTTTAAGTGATATCAATATTAAGACCAGTTTTCAAAGGTCCCAAGGGTGGTCTTAATATTGAGGTTCTACTATACAACCACTGAGTTCATTATCCCTTGCATATTCAGTATGTTACGCTCATTCAACCACAATTGTCTAATTATTTACATCCTTCCGAAACAATTTAATTTTTAATTACTATCTTATTGCAATTGGCTCTTGGGAGTTATTATGATGAGAATATATTAATCATTAAATTAGTGAGTAGGTTACACATAGTTTAACAAGTATTTTAACACAATGGGACAGGCGATGTTTTAATTACGTTAAGCTTTGAAGTCAAATACCGGACAATCGAGTATAGGAGTAGAAAGGTTAGTGTTTAAGCGCTTCGGCTGATCGTTGCTTATTGGTTTTTTTAAGCATGCATTATATCTAGAAAATCTAAATCAGCAACCTCGGTCAATGTTTATTTTGTTCCTGGTGTATTTGCTGTATACTTAGTCCATTTAAAAAGGCACAATGTAGGATTTCTAAATTTCCATTGACTCACTTTTTAGGATGTATACAATTAAAAAAATTGACACGATATTGCATGACTGTGTATTTAACATGTTAGCTTTTCATGACAATCGACACGTATTTTCATAAAAATGAGTTTCAAAAGTAATAAAATGAAATTTAAAGGAGCATGATTAGTAAAAAAGTGTGCGTTTTTAAATGTACTGAGTATATAAAAAACGTATATTCATTATAACAGATGCATTAAATAATCAACAAAACCTTTCTGATTGGTTAGTTTCTATAGTGTCATATTTTCCATATTAAATAGTCCTACTTTGTGATTGAAATCGATTAGTTTGCTTAAATTCACACCTTCAGTTTTAAAACCGAAAATTGAGAGATTACAGTACAAAAAATATTGACGACAAAACCATAAGGTGACCACTTAAAAAGTGACTCAGTATTTTGCGCTGTGAAATGCATTTAATTTAAAATATGAGCGTTTTTTTATGATATTAATGGATGTCGGGAAACTTGTCGACTAACTTTTTATTATTATTATTATTTTTCGCTGAATTTGAAATAAGTTGCAATAAATAAGACATTTATCTCTTAACTCACTTCAAAGAAACTTTGCTGTCACTGAAGAAAGCTAGATATGAGCGCCGTTGTACCATTCAAACCTCTTCTTTAAGTGACGTCATTTCCACAAAACGTCACATGTGACGTCACCATGTACTGACAGTAAGCACTATATTTCTCATATGGCAATATGTAAACGAAGTGACCATGTGGAGTAAATAGTGTTTCCTGCTTGCAAATAGTGACATCACTTGTTGCGTTTTCTTGAAATTACGTTACTTACAGAAGAGGTTGTAAATCCCTCATATAAACTGTTGAACTGACGCCTGCTGACATGAAAACACGGCTAAAACGTTTTTGATGTAATGCTACTGAATGGTATTCTCTTTCCGAAATCAAACAGATAATGTTTTAATTCTCTACGATTTGTAAGAATTTCAAAATCATCAAAGTACTCAAAGTGCTATTGGAAGGTGATGTTTGACTCATGTCAACCTCAGTTCAAATCAAAATAGATCTATAGGCCTATTAAAACAAGAAAAGTTCAATATTCATTGATGTATTAATGAAAAAACATCAAACTGTCACCAATAAGTAATGAACACTACAAATAGAACCTGCTGTAAAGAACTTCCAATTCAGTTCACCGAAGATAAAAAATGCCTCTTTTAATGGGTTGATTCTATTACAGACCTGCACGAGTATGGAGCAGTATAGAACACATTATTTCGGTCTGCGCAACCGACACACCATACAACGAAGCATGGAGAAATATGCAAAGAGTATTTAAGAAATTTCGCACACAACGTAATGCTGTTACATTGGTACGTCGCTATCTAAATATAGACAATTATTCCTAAAAATGACAATTACTTCTCATCCCAGGAGTAGAAAATATTTGGAACTATGACGAAAAGGATTTATTTTATCAGGCTATGGTATGTTCTGTTACTCGCGGCTACCTCAGAAGTACATAGTGCAACCGATCATCGCCGTCCGGTATTTAAGATCGAAGAAGACGAATTTCATTCAGTTTTTGTGACGCAATCTGATGACGTCATAGTGCATCTACAAGAAACGCTTCTTCAGTTTCGGTATAGAAATATTACAGAAAGCGGAATAATTCATCGAGCTAATATTCCTAGAAACCAAATGTGGGACCAGAGTAAACAAACTTGCCATTACAATCCGACAATATTTCAGTCATTTGTTGACAACCAAACTGAATATTTGTTGCTATGTCACTTTGCTGGATGCAGTGTTTATGACACAGGGAATATAAGCATTAACCAAGCGGTGCGACCAGATAACAACGATTTAAAAGATACATTAATCAAAGAAACAATCACTGCCCAATCCGTCATATATGACGGGTATTTGTACTCCGCCGTTACTGACTCTGTTGGGATAAGTACCATATCTGTTAGCTGGTTTAGCCCTATGCCAGACACCGTACATTATGGAAATTCGTTCAAATCGAAAGAATACCAACATTTTGATTTTGTGTTTTCATTTAGAGCAGGAAGATACATTTACTTCTTACGTAATGTTGAAGAAGACCCCGAAGGAAGTAAAGTAATGATAAGCCAGCTGTGTGAGAAGGACAGCTTCTTTAGGTCTTATATAGAAAGTAATCTCACATGCAGTACTTTCTCCCAGGTGTTATCAGCTACAATTATTAACAACACCTTTCTTGCTTTAGCGATGGGAACCAATGATAAAACCGCATTGTGTGTTTTTGATATCAAGCGTATAGAGGATCATTTTAAGCAGGCACTCACGCGTTGTTTTAAGAACGCTGAGGGCACGAGGCCACAGTGGATAAACGAAACTGGAGAATCTTGCTCGAAAAAATTTGTAAGTTATAATATTCTTTCAGATCAACTGTTATTATGTGAATCTTTTGACATAAAACAAATTGATTTGAATAACACTCGGACCTCGTTCATTCGAATTAATCGGGTCCGATTTTTATTTTGAATAATGCATGGTTTCGAATAGCCCAGCGACATGCCTATGGGAAATACATCGGGACCTGATATTTATTTCGTTATCGAATAAAGGAGGTCCGACGGTAGTTATATAATTTATCTAGCATGTTGCAGATTTCCGGGTTGGGCAGGTTATGTTCTTCCGTGACATTGGCTACGGACTTATCCTCCACATTTGGAAATATTGTCAGTTGCATGCGGAAGAGCAACTCAGTACTGGTTGATAATTAATTCCAAGAAAGGTTTCTATGTCAATTGGCTACCGTATATACACGAATGAACTGTTGAAACACGGCGTAAAATTCGGTGAAAACAAACCGTTCATACATTCGTTTCCATGGGCAAATTTGCTATATTGAAGATGTTTAAGGCGATACCCTTGACAAATATTATGACAAGTTTATCAATACACATTGCAGTTATAGATGAAGGACTTTTTAACGATAATCAAAGCACTGAAAGTGCTGACAGCAAGGGACTCACTACAGATCACAGACGTCACTTTGACATATATTTACCTATCACAATAGTCTATCAAGAACACTTTGTTATGTCAGTATATTATATGATATAGGAGTTGAACACACAAGACTGTATACAAAGAATTGGTATAGACAGTCAGAAAAGGATGGATCATCATCATGTCAAACTCGACAATCTGTACCAGAAATGGCACTGATAATTAATGCATTATTTTTCATTGTAAAATGAAGTGCTGATACAACAGTGTTCTGTTTCTATGCGACTGTTTAAAAACATCTTATCTGCGCACAGTAGTTCACGTATTTTCTCCGCTGTCGCGTTTTCGTGGACGCCGCCATTTTGTTCACTACATGGGATATCATTTTATTATTTTGATTCTGTTAAACTGTACCTTTTTACCTGTCGTTATTGATATTTCAATCGTTACTATCTAACAGTTGACGATAAAACAAAATGTATGCGAATTTATTCAATTTAGAACAGTTTCCGTAAATCGTCGATATTCAACGGAACGCATGTCCCATGATTTCAATATACGTATAATTGTTCGTTGGATATATTATATGTTGCACCGTTTTCTTGTATACGAATGTCTGCCTACTGTACACTAACTTACACTATCGTCCGCTGAGTTATCTGCCTACTACTATCGACCGCTGAGTAAAAGTGCGCTAGCTTGTTTTCAGTGCACTTCACGCGTGATACGGCTGCGGCAATTTGCAATATTTGATCTGCAAGTTTCTTTGGGGTTCTTTCTAGCTGATATCGCAAATGCTTACCGCTATTTTTTGTTAGACAATGACTACTTAATTTCTTCAGGAGTATGTAGTCTTTGGCGGTTCAGAATTACATACTTGGGATGACTCATCCGATGAGAGTCCGCGGATTTCGCCTCCTATAGCAATTTGACGAGCCCCTTGCTAAAACAGTGTACATTTCACCTTGCTATTATATGTAGTTTCAATAATATTGCTCAACAGCAAATGTGGCTATTTTCTAGGGCATACATCGCCTAAATAACAAAAGCACGGTCCCGTTTCTTAATTTTATAAAATGACAAGTTATTGTTATGAAAAAACGAGTGTGTCTTTGGAGTGTTAAAGTACTGTTTATTCAATGTGAAAGGAAAGTGCAAGATTTTAGAAATGATAATTGGTCAGATAATTTGAGCGCTGCTATGGGATTTACAACCCATGTGCAGCTTTCTGGAATAAATATCAAGAATGATCTCCCTTGATTATCGGCTTTGTTTAACCCATTTCCTCTAACTTGGATTGCCTCCCTTCCCCACGAAAATGACACCTGGCATGCAAACTGGTCAATAATCAATAATCGATATTGTCTCCATGCTATAACCGAATTTAACGTCTCTTGATCATTATCATTAGCGACTAACTTAGCCACCGTGTTTCGACAGCATGTTGAAATTGCCTTGGGCAATAGTTTGACTTTATATATTCTTGGGGGTGTATAGAACAACAAATAAATCTTCAATCACGGCAACAACTAAAATGTCAATGGAAACAGAAAATGTGTTGCTTATTTGTAAAAAGAAATAATCTATTTTTGTAAGTAAGTTTGTTATCTCGAATGTATATGTGAAAATTACATCTGGTAAATTGTCGCAGACTGTTTTAAGATGAAGTTATAAGATCAGAAAACTAGCTTATAAGAACAACAAGAGTATTGCAGTAAACTGTCGAAGTGGACATTAAAAGAATTAGACATGGCTTACAACCTTAAATAGCACTACAAGTACTGACATGATAACGATTGACCTCTGTGTTTAATTAAAAAACAGGATTTGGCATTTATCCTGACCATCCTATACATCAGTATATATGCAGAAAAATATCAAATATCGTGCTTTTATTTCCCCCGTTATGTAAGTTATATAGGTCCTTTGTCTGAATAATTGCAACATCTCTATAACAATATATATAAATACAGAGATCGAATTTAGCGTGTTCCATATTAATAGCATCACTTTAATTATTTTCACTTCAGTATAAAGTTAAACAGAATCATCGCCAAAATTGAATTGATTGTAATCAAGTTTTACTGTGTTAAAGTTCACACCTTTACAGCTCAAAACGTCAAGCTGTATATTGCCACCCAATATAATTGACCATACCAATATTTTATCTCGATACTATTCTATAAAAGGTCAATATTCCCCCAAATTCCCCCCTTAAAGCGCTTTCGGTGTTAATTAACAGTTTTTATAATCGCTACATCCGGATACATCACTTTAGTCAGATGCCGTGTTTGAACGCCGATAAAGCGTACACAACAATATCTAGTGTATTCTAAATTAAAACAGAACAAAACAGAACTAAACCTGACTATTCTCAACAAAAATCGTTAAAAACTAAAAGGCTAATATGCAAGATAATCCACATTACAGCAAAAAAGTGCCATCGAAAGGACATAATTTGAGTATTTAATATATCTGTGCACACTGTATCTAACTCTATTGGAAGGTGTTTAAATTCAAATATGAATTATTGTTTTAGCCTTCCTAATTTCAATGTGATAAAGTGACCATAACAAACTTAAAAAGGGACAATGAGGAAAAAGGAAATCACAGAAGCATAAAATTTGCATCACGATAAGGTATAGAAAGTTAAGTCTGTTACGTTTGTTTGAGCACGAAAGTTGATTTATACAGGTTTGAAAAGATTTTGCCTTCATAATTCAATAATTAAAATAATTCAATAATAATTATATTCCTCCGTGACAAGAACGGTTCTTAATCATATAAAATGATTTATAATATTTCAAGTTTCAAGTTTATTTACAGATTCTGCATAAGGCCCGAATAGGGCAGCATTAGCAACAATACATTTTACATTCATCCAATACAGATTGTCACATGACAAAAAGGAAACGACAATATATAATACATACATGTACATTCACTGATATACGGAGTAGCAACAATACAATCTCAACAGCAGAAATAAACATGACATATTTACATAATAGTTCCTACTAAGAACATTACACATTTAAAACCAGTCAATAACAACTGGCAATCAATATAACACATTGATAGTTACAACAACAACAACATAGCAGACGAGAATAATGAAAGAAAAATCGAGATTTTTTTAGTAAATTACTAACTTTAAAAAAGAATGGAAGCAAGAAGCAATTCCTTATTTAAAATTATACCATGATATTGTTCATTTAATAAAAAACCCCAGACATAACTGCTAAAATATTTTCACTTAATGGAAAATATGATTTATTAGCCAGTAAACTTTTGAAAATGAACAATTTTACTGATTTTTACTCTATGTTCTTTGTAATGAAAGGTGATACTTTTAAAATCAAGTTGGAAGCTAGAAGATATTAGTTAGGATAAGAAAATTGAAGAATATTGTCATAACTGCTATATACTAGTCTTAAGTTAAAGTGTTTAAATATACGTATGAAAATAATTTCCCTCTATATTCTATTGATCAAAACTGGTAGAGCTGGAAACTCGATATTGATTTTCGGGTCATTTTCGTTTTCATATTGACATATGGGGCAAAAAAGACGTCACTTAACGAAGAGGTTGGAAATGGTACAGCTGTGCTCAATGATCACGAGCCGGATTAAGTGTTAAATTTACATATCCTGCATGGAAGTTAGGAAGACAAGACTTTGTGACACTTTATCGGACGGATGTCTCACTTCAATATAGATAGTTTATGGAGAGTACAATATAAACGCTGATAAAATAATCACATAATATATAAATATTACTTAGTCATCAACGCTCGAGTGAGGAGATGACTCAGCAGTGGTTGCCACGTGCCCTTTGTATTTTCTAAATTATCACATACATGTATTAGGGAATTGCTCCTATAAGTGCTTATCAGTTTTGTCCACCAAAATGGTCGATGATTAAGATCAAGGGAGGTAAATATTGTAGATGTGGGATTATTTGTAATAATTTGTAAGATCATTGAGCCAAAACACTGAAGTAGAACTCAAAATAATGGCTACCTAATATACTTGTTGTCCTGGTTACCAATGCATTAAGATTTCAACCAATGCACTTCGCGTAAATACTTCTAAAATGTACATGCAAACAAAACATCTTAATCATTCTGTATTTTAGATGAAATATACTGAACATCTATATTGTTTTCCAATATATTTTGCCTGCAAAAACGACATTTTCGTCTTGAAGAACTAAAAAATGCTTAACACTACGATGTAAACAAATGTGCGACGAAAACTAGCATAGTAATCGGACATTTTTGGTTTCCATTGGTTTTCAGTGGTCATCAGTATAATTATGTTATCTAACGCCTGACATGTCAAAATTATCACCCATGCTTTTTTTCAGTCAATCAGAAAGTACACATGTGGTCATACCTCACATAACACGAGAATCTTGTCCAGTCAATCATTAGCCACAGGCAATATCACCGAACTTGATGTAGACAGACACGTTGCCAATCAGTCCATGGTTTTTAAGGACTATAGTGGTACAGTGTACGGATATATCGGATTTCGGACAGGAAATATTTGGAAGGTAATGGTCACAAGGCATCACTTTCGGAACTACTCCGCCTTTTCCGGAGTTATTTTGTATTGGAAACGCCGAGACCCGAATGCATAATTAAAGTTTGCGCGAGAATGTCGTTATCGTTGGTGCACGCTATTCAGTAATGTCATCCAATTAAGGGCGATTTTGTTTTGCAAAACATGGTTAAGGTTTGAGGTTTCAGTTTTGTTGTAGTCTGGCTGAAAAACTTTATGATTAAGATTGGTTCGCAGACAATAAGATGGTTTAGTCGAATAAAAATGGCCCACGCGATTTTGATTGTGCAAGAACTTACAGTGTCAGTCGCATCAAGAACTAATTTACTGCAGTTTAACCGCTAGTATTGCAGTCATATTGGTGCGTGATAAGAAAGTCAGAGTTGAGAACTATGTGACTTCTGTTTTGCAGCGTAACAGTGTGGACAATTTTAAAGCCATGTTCCGATAATGCAGAGATACATTTGACCTGTTTGTTTTTAAACATGGCCCCACATATGAGTGGCCACCCGCCATAAAACCAGTCCTTCATTTTGTTTAACTAGTAAACGATTATCTGGATAAATCAAAACAGACGAATCTCATCTGGAATAAGTTCGATCAGTTTGATTAACCAATCTAAGGGCGAATTTGTTTGTACCAAACCGGTTTGAATCCAAAACTGGTTTGTCAAACCTTTCATTTGTTTTAACTAACTGGTTTCAAACTAAAACAAGTTTCTGTATTTGTTAAAAACAAATCTTAAACTGGTTAATCAAACTGACCGAACTACCTCCAAGTGTGGTTTGTCTGGTTTGATTTATCCGAATAATCGTATACTAGTTAAACAAAATGGTGGACTGATATTATGGCGGGTGACCGTGCCACTCATATGTGGGACAATGTTTAAAAATAAATGTTTCTTTGCTACATGGGAACCTGGCTTTAAAATCTGTTCACTCTGTTACGTTGCAAAACAGACGTTTTAAAGTTCTTAACTCTGATTTTCTTATCACGCACCAATCTGTCTGCAATCTCGCACAATCAAAATCACGTGGGCCATTTTTCATTGACTAAACCATCTATTTGTTTGCAGACCAATCTTAATCTTAACTGGTTTAAGTTGTTCAACCAAACTACAACAAAACTGAAACCTCAAACCTGAACCAGGTTTTGCAAAGCAAATTCGCCCAAAGATTTGCTATAAACAAATACGGAAACTTGTTCGAGTTTAAACCCAGTTTGTTAAATCAAATGAAAGGTAAACTTTTGACAAACCAATTTTAGTTTCATACCGGTTTGGTTCAAACAAATTCGCCCTAAATAGTCGTAACCAATCTCCTACGCAGTGATCTCCCCTTATATATATCGGAGATGGACTTATTGCTGTACTGCAAGGGAAGATAACGGTGCGTTACGGCAGCCATAACACCTACTCCTCTTAACTAACATCATAATGATTGATCGTATCATTTCGTGTGGAATATGCCATAAAGGAATTTTATTTATCATGAACAAATCCGGATTCTTTTCAGGTCATTTTCGATGAGCCGTTTCGAAGGATATTGCTTTTGTCTAGTATGAATGTATCAGATACACCAATCAGACAGCTGGCGTTAAGCAACGAAGGGTCAAGCCTTCTTTACATATCAGTTAAAACGGTGGGTACTCTCCGCTTTCATTTTGTTCTCTGATTTTGTTTTTCATTTTACCCATATTTGTGGGTATGACCACAGGAGAGTGTCTCTTCCCTCCTATATTCCTTCATATATACATATACTACAGAAGGCTTATATAAGGGGAGAGAACTCGTAATAATTTCCTTGTGGTATGACTAAGAAAGTATATATCAATAAGATGACCACAAAAATTAATTTGCATTTACAACAAGTTATCCAGTACTTAAACTTTCTACAAAATGACTTTTTACATAACGTTTTATGCTTCCCGAATGGGAGGGAGCATGTACTCGCCGCTTCGTCAGTCCGTCAGTCATTATTTTCTTGTCCGAAAGAGTTCTCAACAACCACTGAAAGGGAATCAAAGCCACTTTATGGGAAGCATCACTACCATGAGGATATGCACATATTACCAGGCGCGGTTCCTGTCTGATTATTTTTATGGCTCTTCGATTATGCAACTTGTAGTATATTTTGCACCATTCTTGTCCGTAGTAAGTCTTAGTCACCACTGAAAGGAATCCAAAAACAAAAATTCAAGGGAAGCTTCACAACCGTGCAGAGATGCACAATTATCAGGCGGTTCCCGCAAGATTATTTCCCCCGAAGTAGTGGTCCTTTGATTATGCAACATAACGTATATATGACACCATTGCAAAGGGGAGATAGGCATATTACCAGGCGGTTCGAGCCAGATTATTTTTCATGGAGTCATGGCCCATTGATTACCCTACATATTATAGTACATAATTATAGCAATATTCATGTCCGGATTATTTCTCAGCAAACACTACCGGGAATTCAACAAAACTTTATTGGAAGCTTCACTACCATTAGGAGATGGGAATATAGTGAGGCAGATCCGGTTATATACCTTTCCTCCCTCTGATTAGGATACTTCGGTGTGCATTCATCGGTTTAACCGATATCCTTGTTTAAACACGTCAATACGACATTGCGCCATAGCGACATGTCAGATTGCAATGATCTTCTTTTTTTAAATTTACACTGCTATGGGATTTACAACCTCTTCTGTAAGTGACGTCATTTCAAGAAAACGTAACATGTGATGTCACTTTTTGCAAGCAGGAAACACTATTTACTTCGTTTTCATGTTGCCATGTGGGGCAACTATTGCTTACTGTCAGTACATATGTGATGTTTCTGGAAAAAACGTCACATAAAGAAGAGGTTGGAAATCGTACAGCGGCACTCAAATATATTTCTTGTTTAGTAATACAGTTGAATGAATGTCTCTGCTTCAGCTTGGGACGATAGAAGTTGATCCCACATGCCCACCTACTGTAAGTGAATTTACACCATTTATATTTAAGTTATTTATTTGACAACCATTGTTTTAATATATAGTAAAACTCCACTTAAAGACCACCTCAATAATATGACCACCTCTTAAGAACTAAAGTTTCAAGTCCATTTTTACTAGTTTACTCTTTATATAGCTTTAGTATTGTTACGTCTCTGGGATGAAGGTGCGACTGTATGCTGTTTTTTCTTACTGTATTTATATACATGTATATGAATGCTGCTGTGTAGTATGTACATTTACTCAAATTAAAAAGCTAAATTATCACAACTCTTGTATAAAATTCATCCTGTTTATTAAAGGTTCAAATAGTCGGTTTATTAAAATATAGCTCTTTCTTTATAGTTAAAATGTGCATAATTCACATTTTAAAAAATGCAATCATTGTGTCACTGATTTAAAGTACTCAGTTTCATCACAAGATTCTTCTTGAAACTAACACACATGATATCTTAATACCATGTGAATAAATGAATAACCACAGATATAGATCTATATTTTCAAAGGCCTTGCTAACTAAATAAAAGTTTTAAATTATAATTCCACGTTTGAATTCACTTAAAACAATATCAAAATACGTTAAATTTACATGGACGCTTTATTTGGATAACAAAATCATTAATAACTTCAGATGCTTACATCAAAATGTAATAAGTTGTTCATCTCTAGAAATTAGCGGAGATGGCATCAATACGAACTGGTTTCTCTGAAGTTATGAAGTAAAATGACAAAGCTAGTCACAAAATCGGCCATTTTATACTGCTCAGTGAAATGTGACCAAAATTGCTCACAATTTGGTCAAAATTGACCGAAAATTGGTCACAAGCGTTAAAACTGGTCACAGTGACCAAAAATAATTGGCCACAGTGACCGACAATTGGTCACAAACGTTAAAACTGGTCACAGTGACCAATAATAATTGGCCACAGTGACTGACAATTGGTCACACGCGTTAGAAATTGGTCACACGTACTTTCCTGGCATTTAGATGTTTTAAACGATGGAAAACCGATTAATTACGATAAAAAATGGCAAATAACATAAAAATACAATGTAAGTACCAAATGGTTGTATCGGACTGTATCAAATATTGTGTTCATCTCGCATAGACGACAACGATATTCTTAAAATGCTTAGCAACGCCACCATTCCTCCCAGAATGCATTGTAAACATGGGAGTTCCGACTAAGAAGACAATGTGCCGACAGAATTCTAAAAAAAATACGACAAATACTCTGCTTAAAACATAAGAGAGTCGCTGTGCGATTTCCAACCTCTTCTCAAGTGACGTCATTTCCAGAAAACGTCACATGTTACGTCACCATGTAATGACAGATATCAATATTTGCCCCATATGACAATATGAAAACGAGGTGACCATATGGAGTAAATATAATGATATAATATCACATGTTGCGTTTTCTTGAAATGACGTCACTTACATGAGATGTTGTAAATCCCATAGCAGCGCTCATGACGTTGTTACAACTCTTAAACAAAAAATCAATGACAGTGGAATAGATATACGACGTCAAACAATAATGACACAGTTGGAACGTAGTGAAAAACTGGGTTGGAACATGCAGTAGCGAAAACAGATGTTATTCAAAACCAAAATTATCTTAAAAAACGATGGTCGGTGCAATCTGAAGCACGTACATTAGTTGCATTCTGAAGGTTAATATTTGAAGATAAAATTGCCGAGATGTTACGATTGCTGGTCACTCGATTATGCTACACTTATTGTAACTCCAATACATGTAAGAAGAGATGATTTCGTTGGAGATCGGATAAAAATAACTCCGTAGTGAGATTAGTCAAAGACAGTATAGTCTGTCTCAATATAGTTCATCAGTACTTATTGTATCAGTCGTGAAATCACACATTCATGTTAATAAACTTGTTACATATCGATTTATCTGATTAAGTCAATATAAATGTTCGTGACTGGTACTCAAAACATCTTTTACTTCTTAATTCGAGCGCCGGGCAATTTCCCGAGGGGTTGACTAACACCCTTCTCACTACATAAATCTTGAAATATACTATAGATATACAGACACAGTTCTTAAGGCAAACACTATTATATTCATCTGGTTTTATACAACATTGTCATGTTTACAATAATAAGAATAACGCCTCTATCATGATCACGATGTTTTCTTTACAAACATAACACCATTGCAATAACAGTGTTCAGTGCTTTGCTTCGGAAGACAATATGCAATAAACAAGTTAAATTTTTAGGTTCGGTAAACTATTTGGCATATTTATACCACCAGTTAACTACTTAAATAACGTTTAAGAAACTAGATTTCTACTTAATTGACTAGAAAAGTATGTGGTTAATAGATAAGTATCGTGATAAATTTTAATACCAGATAAATATCTTAACACGAAAAAGTGTCTGATAGTGCCCACAACTGCCACCACGACTAATTTAAGTGTAAAATTTGAAAAACACCCTTTTCGTTTAATCACCAGATTAACACGGTAGAGCCTTTGAATGGAACTCTAAATGGCGGGACAAAACTGACGTTCAGCATTTCTACTGTCGACGGTGCGCACAAAACTAGGCCAATAGTGAGTATTACCATTGGTTATGCTCCCTGTCGGAACATCAATGTCGAACCATCCTATAGGTAAGGTGCCATTGTTTTGTTAATTGTTTTGTTTTTGTTTTTATCGGGTTAACGCCACTTTACAACTTTCGGACAGTTGATTTAACCAGGCTTGTTGGAATTAATTATCAACCAATACTATATGATCCTACTGCAAGCAGCTAACACTTCCCACTTGGCTCAGAGATGGAGGAAAAATGACTGTTGCCAAATTTCACAAAAAGGACAATGACCTTCCTTGCACGAGGATCGAACCTTGACCTCCTTGTCGACCGCCCTGCTCTCTACCAACTGAGCGAACCGAGTGATGTTAAATTGAATACAGTCATTTTGAAATGAACGATCAAAATTATTTTATATGTATTTATCTTCAGTCACAGTAGCATGAAAATCATACGTCTCGGCTCTAATTCAAAACCTTCACCTCCATTTCTGACTACAAAGCTGCACCGTATCTGCCTCGTGTTTAGTGAAGTAAACCGTTGGCAAACGTTCGGCAATGTTCGTAACTGCCTCGTGTTCAGTGAAGGAAACCGTTGGCAAACGTTCGGCAATGTTCGTAACTGCCTCGTGTTCAGTGAAGTAAACCGTTGGCAAACGTTCGGCAATGTTCGTAACTGCCTCGTGTTCAGTGAAGGAAACCGTTGGCAAACGTTCGGCAATGTTCGTAACTGCCTCGTGTTCAGTGAAGGAAACCGTTTGCAAACGTTCGGCAATGTTCGTAACTGTCTCGTGTTTAGTGAAGGAAACCGTTTGCAAACGTTCGGCAATGTTCGTAACTGCCTCGTGTTCAGTGAAGGAAACCGTTTGCAAACGTTCGGCAATGTTCGTAACTGTCTCGTGTTTAGTGAAGGAAACCGCTTGCAAACGTTCGGCAATGTTCGTAACTGTCTCGTGTTTAGTGAAGGAAACCGTTTGCAAACGTTCGGCAATGTTCGTAACTGTCTCGTGTTTAGTGAAGGAAACCGCTTGCAAACGTTCGGCAATGTACGGCAATGTTCGTAACTGATCATACATGTACATGTATTCATATAGTTACATATTTGTAATTTAGGAGGATTACGTGCGTCACACCGGAACAACAATCGGTGGGGAATATGGCAATTAAGGTAGAAATCCAAATCGCATCATCAATCAGATGCAGTGGGTCGACCGAATATGATCATATGTTTGCATACGTGGTAAATATTACACATTATTATTTCTAACGTGATGTCATAATGTTAAATGTTCATGTGCTAAGCGGGTGTTATTTCGTTGGATCACATGGTAATCACATGGTAATATCACCAGTTATCTCGCTATGAATGAATTGATACTAGTATGATATAACTAAAACAAAGCTTTGAAGCGCCAATTTATTGCGCTTTATTTTTAAACACACCATGCAACAATAATGAGAAACGGCTTCTGTACGATTTTACCATTGACATACTAAGTAGGAAATTGTTTCGGCTGGGGCACCTTGACTAATAAAACCTAATGCTTACTTGTGTTGATAATTTGTACTGTCACCCTCGGTGTCATGGTATAGTTTTTTCTAAAGTAAACACAAATAGCGATTCTCTATGTTAATATAATTTTAAATCAGTCTGATGGAAAAAAGTATCTTGATTTTCAACAAAAAGTATAGGCTACGGTAATTGCAACAAGATTATCTCCCCTTCTGTATCCTTCCTAGAGTATAAATTATAATTATATATATTTATGACTTTATCTACATGTATCAGGTATAAGAAAACCAACAAATACACATACAAGTACCATGCACGCTAATTAAGAACACCAGTTTCATGTCCATTTTCACTATTTTGCTTAACCTCATTATTAAGACCACCTCAATAATAAGACCAGTTTTCAAGGGTCCCAATGTTGGTCGCATTATTGAGATTTTGCTGTAATTGTATATATTGTATACCTATTTAACACACAGGCGCCTTTGTTGGACAATTCTACTACCACCGAAACGCAAAGGATCAAACTGTCTGGTTGTGCTCCCATCTCTGTACACGGAAATAACCTTAATATAGGCACCACTAGACAGATGCTGGTTGGTGATAGAAGTTGTAACATCACCGGCGTTAACAGGTTAACTCTATACTAATCCCTTACTCTGTTTTCAAGTAGCTAAAGCGATTTCATATACCAAATATACCAGTAGTAACTTTTTCAGCGGGAAGCAACTGACAACTTCTCATCATGTGGAGGACGTGATCGTAGCAAATGTCACGGAAGAACATAATATGCCCGACCGTAGAATCGAACCCGAAGCGCTCTACCAACTGAGCTAGCTAGGTGGACTGAATCAATATCGGTTTAGCATCGACTTTTGCCAAACATGCATGCAAGCATGATATTTTAATATGTTTTTGCATCGTAATTTTGAGTGCGTTAGCTTACTTGAATTTATTAATATTCTTATTGACTTTTTATCAGCAATTTACTACCTATATAAAAATACAAGAGCTAACCTGTCAGTACTCTTCCACATACATGTACATGTAGTTCCTAAAAAGTATGCATGCTAACTTCTGTTGATTTTGATTCAATAAGCTTAAATGTTTGTGAACGCTTGTTGAATAGAAAGTTCCCACATCTACAATAGTTACCTCCCCCTCTTAGTCATCAGTCATTTTGATAGGCAAAACTGATAAGCACATATAGGAGTACTTCCTAAATGTGTCAAGTGAGAAAATTGGCATGTAAAACCACCTTTTATTCAACTTTCTGAACCATCGGCCCACATATAATAAGCATAATGAATAAGTTATTTTATATAATTGATTTTATCATCGTTTACATTATATTCCCTGTAAACTAATAGGCAATTTTGCCTTTCAATATGGCCGACTATTCAGAACGAGGGAGGTAAATGTTATAAATGTGGGAACTATCTATTGTTGAAAAAAGTGATCACTTTGGCTTATCTGAATGAAGGGAAGAGTATCAAAATACAAAATGGCGGATCAGCTCTATATACTTGATTGTCTATTTTTGTCAGCACCATGGTAACATGTATTGCGCCAGAACAAGCATTGCTCGGTACCTACCAAGTTACTCTCAGATTGGACGATACAAACCTTACCGGACCTTTGGTGACCTACATTCCAGAACCAAACGTAACAAACATCGAACCACAATATACAACGATTAGGTACCTTTAATTTACAGCATTATCTTAGGGTATGGAGGATGGGCCATAGTTTGCGATGTGTAGAACGCCTGACTTCCGATCCGACGGTTTTGTATTCGAATCCCGCCTTGAGCGAGGTTGGACCGCTGACATCCGAATCCTTCAATTAGGCCCGGGTGCTGGTTAGTAACCCAGGAAGCAGTCATCAATAGTTATTAATATAAGTAACAACTTGTTTCACAATCCATGTATTATAAAGTGACGGACACATTGACTTTGTCAATACCTATAGTACATGTATTTCTGTGTTTTGACTCGATGCGTAGTTATTTAGGGGTAGGAAAACAGAATTCTACCTAGCCCTACGTAGGGAAAGTAGTTTTCTTAAACTTTAATAAGTAGTTGCTATCTGTAGTTAGGTAGCGTAACCTGACAGTGCTAGCTTTGCTAAACAAAATGGCAAACGTGCGGATAAATGTCGTCCGGTCATTCTCAACAGCTCTTGGATATTTCCGTACCACTTCCGGTTACCCTTAGAACATCCTCTACTGTATGTCAGGCGGAGCACTATGTGGCAGAATTCAACATTTTGTGCTGTCAAAAAATAGTTCTCGTAAAACGGATTTATAACTTCAATAACTTCGATAAATTCACATAAGAAATGGATAATCATTGTCATTTCTAGTTAAAACTCACATATTTCAGTCTTCATATAGCTTAAATATTAGATTCTAATCCCGTTTCATCATCAAGCCGCCATATTGTTTACATGATATTTAAATGGTATTTCCGAAAGTAGTGACTTACGAACATCCGAGGCACTGGACGTAGTTGGCCGAGGTTTTCCGAATGGTCGTCCGTTCTGGTGGACGCCATTTGTATCTAGTGAAGTGTTCAAGCGTTTTTAGACAGCTGTCTTTTCCACCTCAGCTAACTTTTCTCGCTTACTACCCCTTTCTCTAAAAGCGCGTCTCAGTACAAAATAAATTATGTTATATTTCAGTGGTGGGATAGTATTGACAATTACAGGAGAGAATTTAGAGGGCTTAGGAACAGACCTGCGTCTTCATATACAAGGGGTAACATCTATAATCATTTTTTATCAATAAATTGCGTTTCTTTGTGTGTTGCTGTATTAGTGTAATAAAAATCCATAGTTCGGGTTTGACTCTAGGAAGTCCACGTTCGGTACGCTACCAATAGGGATTGCATTATATTTTGATGATGTAATAATGTACATATAGTCCTACATGTACTATAAACCAAATGAGGAACCGTCCAATTTCTAAGACAGGGCTGTGTCTGAAACTTAGGCATTCTGTGAACTACTGCACGTTCGATCTTTACTCATAATCTATTATCAATATATATATGTAGTATCCCGCATGAATTTAAAACAGAAAAAAGGGTAACATGTATAGATAGTTCCACATCGACAATATTTACCTCCTAAAAATGTGTTTTTTCGGCGCAGCCGTACCGTAACATGATTTTGCTATTTGCATATCAGTGTTGTGTGAACCAATCAAATCTTATGTTAACCACCAAGGCAATTTCTCTTCAACCGAACTACGTATGTAACCTGGATGCGGATTGGTTTACCTTTCGATAAAGGGTACATAAATCCACCGAATTTCGATGGAGTGACCAGCAATCATAACATCTCGGCATTTATTTATGTTGCACAACACATCTTAACCTTCAAATTGCGCCACACAATGGCCCACAATTCAGAATAAGGGAGGTTAATATTGTAAATATGGGAAAAATCTATGGATTTCATCTTGGTTGAATCAGAAATCATGTTCGTCTTGTCATGCTCTGTATTGTTATTAATGGGTACATCTATTAGATTCCAAGAAGTATCTGCAAAACGTATGGAAACTTGACAACGTTTGCCATCGAGTGCGTTACGCCTGCAGTCAGATCGATTTCCAAGGAACAGCCATTCTTACGCGGTGATTACAGATTCTGTGCTCGAATTGAAATACCCCTTTCGATTGTGCCTGACCCCATCATGGAAGAAAATCACCAAGTTATTGTTGAGACAGAACAAATCCACTTACCATTGTTCTTCAAGGTACTGGAATATAGTAAGGTCTAAAAAATATGTTTGTTTCAAGTTTCATGCAACCCAACATTTTTTTTCAAACGAAGCAAATTGAACATAGATTTAAATGAAAATATGTTAAAAGACAAATCCCCTTTCCGTTTAATCATGGATAATGTTTATTCAAGGTGAGTATAATGCTTTATAGCTGGAATACTCGTAAAGCGTCTTATAACTGGGCAGAAATATGAACCTAAAGAAAAATTCACACACAAAACATTTACCCAAAAGAAGAAATTTTACCAAAAAGAAAAAAAAATCTTAATCAAGGAAACATGAAACAAACATATATTTTACGCCTAATCTCAAATGCTATTATAGTGCGACATTTTAGAAGTGTAACAAAAAGATTTGCAGAAACTTGAAAAATCAAATAAACAGTAAACTTGGCAAATTATAGCCGTATAGACGAGAGCCGTATTTATGTCTTATTTTGCGGAGTGAAGTTATCAGCAACAGCAGTAACAGCAGTAACAACAGTAACGCTGCTGGTACTGCTGGAAGAGGTAGTAGTATTACTGCTATCAATGCTGTAAATCAATGATAATAGCAGTAATAGACATATATGCAGATAATATGGAGCACAAGTAAGAGAATGGTCAGAATGAGATTCATTGTTGATACTACAAGAAGTAAGAGGGAACTGAGTGAGAGGAATGGCAGAAATTGAAGTTATACTGCTGTTACTGCTGTAACTGAGCACTATTACTGCTGTTACTGCTGTAACTGAGCACTATTACTGCTGTTACTGCTGTAACTGAGCACTATTACTGCTGTTACTGCTGTAACTGAGCACTATTACTGCTGTTACTGCTGTTACTGCTGTAACTGAGCACTATTACTGCTGTTACTGCTGTAACTGAGCACTATTACTGCTGTTACTGCTGTTACTGCTGTAACTGAGCACTATTACTGCTGTTACTGCTGTAACTGAGCACTATTACTGCTGTTACTGCTAACTTCACACCGGTGTCTTAGAGGACGTAATATATCGGTAGGATATATTATTGTTTACGAGTATTGCTTTGACGAAATTAGAATATGTTTGAAGTCAATGCGTTGTAATACATGTGCGTGATTCATTGTAACATTGAAACTACTTGGCGATAGAAAATGAGTTTCGTTAAAAGAGCTAATTTGAGAATGTTCACAAAATTATTACAAACTAATCCGATACGATGCACATTGACGTTTTTCCTTGATTCTCTGGGCTCGGGATTATAACGGATACTTGTAAGTATAATAATATTATAATCACAAAGTTTATTCTTAAATGTCTGATTGTGAAAGCTTTAGTGTACAAACTGCATAATTACTATAAAGTCAAATGAGTGCTGAATATTTTTGGTCCGTTTTCTTTTAGATTTGAGTGTGGTTATGAGATATGGGAGTAATTATTAGGTCAGAGTGCCACACTCTACACTCAGGCTTAACAATTACTCCCATATACCTCATATCTCAAGTCTTAAGTCTCTAAGAAAATGGCACACAAAGAATATTCAGCGCTCATTTAACATAACAATACATTTTCACACTCAATACGAGTATTCTTTGTGATATGAGTGCTGAGTGTAAGTAGCCGCTATAATCCTGGGCCCAGATCATTTGCTTCTTAAACGTTGTAGCTTACTGCAATCAAATCAACATAAGGTATATACAATGGCTTTTTAGAAACTTTGAAGTAGTACTGGCGGTATAGCGAGATTGATCAGTATAAATAGTTTGATCATTATACATAGTTTGATCAGTATACATAGTTTGATCAGTATACATAGTTTGATCAGTATACATAGTTTGATCAGTATACATAGTTTGATCAGTATACATAGTTTGATCAGTATACATAGTTTGATCAGTATACATAGTTTGATCAGTATACATAGTTTGATCAGTATACATAGTTTGATCAGTATACATAGTTTGATCAGTATACATAGTTTGATCAGTATACATAGTTTGATCAGTATACATAGTTTGATCAGTATAAATAGTTTGATCAGTATAAATAGTTTGATCAGTATACATAGTTTGATCAGTATAAATAGTTTGATCAGTATACATAGTTTGATCAGTATACATAGTTTGATCAGTATACATAGTTTGATCAGTATACATAGTTTGATCAGTATACATAGTTTGATCAGTATACATAGTTTGATCAGTATACATAGTATCACTGTACTTGTAATGTCGCAGAATATTTGTCAAACTCTACACTACTTCAGGGTTATAACCTTACATACATTCGAAAAAGTGATGTCACCATTTCTGTTGGCAACGCAACGTGTTTAGAGGTTGAGGTTCATAGTGATGGAATCAGTTGCAACATAAAAAATGAATCAATTCCAGAAAGCATGCTTAAAGAAAATGTCAAGGTAAGGATATTGCAAAATTCTTTTCCAGAGTTCGTATTAAAGCGAACATATCGAGATCATTTGCTAATGCATGGGTTTAAACTTTAATTGTGCAGGTTGATACGTTTGATATTAAGCCATGAAAGTGAATCGGTGTTGTGATATGTTTCATATGATATTACGTATTTAATAAAACATCATACTGATATAACTCGATCCATTGAATCACATTATTTTCAAGAACCAACTTGATATTCCGCCTTGCTGTCAACCTAAATTCTCCTTAGTTGTTCTTTGTGGTCGGCCAGACAATTCCTTTCATCTCTATTCCCATACATGTTAACCTTTGCACCTCCACCGTGCCTTTTGAAGACTGTTGTTCTGTGATGCTATATCTAACATAAATTAAACATTTTTTAATTAACAATGAAATGTAATTTACATATATAACTTGTTGTATTTAAGTGTCAGGTCGGGTTTCGTACCTATAATCTCGGAACTGTTGCACTAGTAGATGGGCCAGAGGACCCTAGACCCAGCCAAACTAATGATGACAAAAACTACGCCGGTGTAATTATTGGGACAATCATTGCCGCTGTCTGTATAGCTAGCGTGGCTGTCTATACCGGTCGAAGAATACATAGGAGGAGACAAAGACACAGTGTTCGCTTTACAAGTAGGCGTAGTGTGTTAAGTTTTGATGGCTTGCCTGAGAGTCACACGTCTGAAACACTGCAAGGACGACCGAATGGTAACTAAATGGCAACAACATCTCTTTTACAACAAAATCAGTTATTTGTTTCGTAAGAATATATTGTTCAGTTAACCTCTCTTGTGCAACAACCTCTCAACATCAGCCAAACTTTGCGTCTACCAAAGGGTGTTACTCTGGAGAGGCTGCATAGGTATCGAACTTTCAGCAATTCAAAATTACAGAAAACATCTCAACTCTGAACAAATCTCACAGTTATCCATCATGAAGCATGAAAATGTTCTTGCTGTCTGACTTAATGTTACTCGAACAAGTATTTTTCGGTAATATCTCACATGTATTCGAATATTAGTTAAACTTTTCAGGTAACCAATAACACCAATATGATATTAGAGGTTACAATAATGAGTCAAATTGATGAAAAATATTCAGTAAAGGAGGATGAAAAAGGCGCTCATGCAACTAAAAAGTTATCATTTCGTAATGACATTATTATACGACATTACTGAATTTGTTGGCAAATGTTGGTGAGTTTGTAATGGGCGATAAGTACTAACAAACTTAACTGTCTTATACATATATTTCATAGATTACATGTCGAGTAGATTTCTGTGTACTGACAATACAAATGTGAAGGAACCAATGCCATGGACCCCCTTAATAACTCAAGACGTACGCGATTTGTTAGATGATAAGCATTTACTAATCGACAAGGAATGTTTAATGCTGGGTGAAATAATTGGTCAAGGTAATTATGTTCATCATATTTAAGGTTCTCATTTAGGGCCTACGTGGCTGAGCGATTGCGTCCACTTGACATGACTTGCACCTCAACGTTGCTAGTTTGAATACCGGGATGTAGACTTTGTATATGAGAAACCGATCCAATTGGCTTACAGAAAATATCCAGCTGCTTCATGACAAATATATATGATGCAGGAAGATATGAGTACCGTCTTAGAATGGTCAGTGCCAAAAACGCCACCGGGGGTTTAAACCTGGATTTGGAATGATGTACTGTACTATCCTCACTCTTATCCTTCAATCACCAAAATAAAACTAACCTAGACAACTCCCAAATATATAAGGCGGCGAATACATGATAGTGAAAATTAATATAATTTATGGATACAAGAACATTGTGTGCAATGCTATAACTGTAACACATTCAGCCCGCCCGGCTAGTTCAGTTGGTAGAGGGCTAGACTGTTACCCGGCAGATCCGGGTTTGATTCCAGGGTTGGGCAGGTTATGTTCTTCCATTACATTGGCTACGGTCATGTTCTCCACATGTGGAGAAGTTGTCACTTGCTTGCGGGTTGACCAATATAATATTGAATAGCTTCTACCGTTAGAAGAGGAAGGGTCTTCCTGAATGAAATGGAAACAAACCTGGAGGACGGACATTGTAAGCTATAATCTGAACATTGTATATATTGTGACTGGTTTTCGTGTATACTGTCTCTATAAATGAAGAATACATTTAAGTCGTACATGTAAATGTGTTTTGTTACAGGAAACTTTGGATGTGTCTACAAAGGATTCATTCAACTGAACACTGAGAAATCAGAACGTATTGTTGCATGCAAAACGCTACTTAGTGAGTATTTTTATCAACATTTGCATTTGAAAAATAGTATCCCAAGATGAGGTTATCATGAAGTTTCTTTTACAAATAGCTAAGTCAGCCGGCTATTTTTCTGATGATTACACAGTTCATAGCAAAGAATAAAACGTTACCTAAAAAGATTATCAAAAACAACGCATTTACGATAAACAGCTGGACCTCGTTTATTCGACAACCTTCTATCGGAATATTTAGTATCATCCGGATTAAATATTAGGTTTAGAGTTATCTTCTCATGCACGTCAAGTGGGCTATTCGAAATCATGTTTTATTGGAACTAAAATTGCGGATCCGATGAAATGGAAAAAACGAGGTCCGACTGTATTTAAATACCGCTGTGATAAAAGTAGTTGTATATCCAACAAATTATGTGGCCAAATAACACTGGTTAGTTGTAACAGCGACGCCGGTTATAACACACTATATTGTATGATAGGAACTAATCCCGAAGAGCTAGATGTGGACGCATTTCTGAAAGAAGCAATCGTCATGAAAGATTTTCACCACAAAAACGTTATGGATTTACTCGGGATATGTTTGGGTATCAAAACACTGCCACTAGTTATACTGCCTTTCATGCGTATGGGTGATGCCTTGTCTTACATTAGAGATGTCAGTAACGTAAGTTGATAGCTTGAAAGCTTAAAAAAGTTGTTTCACGAGAGTGAATGATGTCTTGTCTTAAATCCGGGATTTCAGTTATGTCAGTTGATAGCTTGCAAGTTTTTGTTTCATGAGAATGGGTGATGGACATTTGAATTACCGTCAAATTTTGCTTAAAACAGTTAACGTTTTCTGGTGAGCGTTTGTCTCCTTAAAACGGAGATAACCAAAAAGCTCGTACTGAAAAAGCATTTACGTAGAAACAGGTTCTGAAAGTGTTTGTATAAGGTATAAAAAGGTGTCTTTGGTCAGATTAACACTCCGACATGTATTTATAACCGTCTTGAAATCTCGAACCAATACAAATGTTAGCTTTGCTACTCGACATTAATTTAGACTGTAATTGTTCTCGTTTCGATCAAATTTTCTTACAGATTCCAACCGTGAAACAACTGGTAGTGTTCGGTGTTGACGTAGCAAATGGTATGGATTATTTATCCCAACTTAAATTTGTTCACAGGGACCTGGCGGCTAGAAATTGCATGTAAGTTGTCATATTGTAGCACTAAGAATGGTTTCATTCAAACTTTTTTGGCATGGCTAAATACCTAGTCATTCCGGTAGCAATACCACGTGTTCATAAATAGATTTTAGACGAGTCAATACAAAACTTAGAGTTTGCGCTGTTTCTTTAGATATTATGTATTTACTGTGTAACCTAACTTTTATTTTTATATATCCTTTTCTGCGTGCAATGCTTAGCTATGTCGCTTTACAATCTGTCCCTTTTAACATATTAACTGGTCAACTAAAGCACGTGTAAAATACTGTTTTCCCTGTATACAATAAATGGACTCGTCCTACTGTTTGCGCTATCGTTGGTGTTCTATCACAAAATTTGTTTATTTAATGATTTTTATTACTTAACATTCTTTTTCTTCCCATTAAAGTGCAGGGCCCACTCTGGGGCATCGACGCACTTATTGTCGTGATAATTCACACTATAATTGACTGCGGGCTTAGTTGTGTTTTATTTTGCGCAGGATTGCGGACGATATGACTGTAAAAGTCGCAGACTTTGGTTTGTCACGTGATGTTTATGAAAAGGAGTACTACACTTCCTGTGATAAAAAAGCCAAACTTCCGGTAAAGTGGATGAGCCCAGAGAGCTTGGAATTCGGAATATACACATCAAAGTCTGATGTTGTGAGTAATAATTTGAAACTAATCGCGAACAATCACTGTAAACCGGTTATTGAGCACTACGAGCCCCAATATGTCGATGCACCATAGAGTAACTTTCATTCGTTTTAATGTAATCTGATGTTTAATACATATTTCTGTAAAGATATAGTGTCTGTCTCCTGAGATATTTTCTCTTGTCTCTTATTTAAACCGTTACACATTGTCGACTGAACTTTTGCGAAATTAAATTCATACGTCAGTCTTTGAAAAGAACTAACCATACCATTGCAGACGAGAGTTCATAGTCTACAAAGCCGTTTTAGAGAAAAGAACTTTGCTATGTTTTCCCCTGTTACCCAGCTCCCTCCATATTTGGTAGGATACAGTCATCTTTGCATACCATTTTCTACAATTGTTATGTAATTCATATAATTTATATGCATGTATATTTCGATTCCTTGCAGTGGTCATTTGGAGTGCTGATGTGGGAACTTTTAACAAGGGGAGTTAACCCATACCCGACAGTAGATGGATGGGACATCCTTCGCTACCTAAAGACAGGGAGAAGACTTAATAGACCAGACTTTTGTCCGGATGAAATGTACGTATAGTCTTTATTGTGGATTGAACAATTTTATTTAATATGCCAAACTAATCTGAATTCGACTGTATACTAAACGGCCATTTCTGATTTATATCACTTTCGACTCCTTTCATTTTCTAATTCTACTTTTTTACGACAGCTAACTATATTGTTATTTTTACTTGTGTTGTTTATTCTTGTCCATTAGACACGATTCACCTATTTCTATTTTCTGTTTGCGATTCCAGGGTTAATTCGGATTTCAGTGTCTTTCTCCTGTATAACTTAACTGTTCTATTCTATATTGCCATTATATTCCGAAACATGTCTGAAATCTACCTAAAGGCACTCTCAGACATGATCATAGTTCACTTTTGTGTTCCCAGTTTCTAACAACGTTAATCTCATATTGCTCTGTTAAGTGTTGAACAGTACTAATTGACTTTTAAGTAGACTTACGTTATGTCACTATAATGTAATGCATGCCGCTGTTGACTTTTCAATTCTTGTGATTTCTGCAGTTCAGATTGCCGCATGTTCACTTAGTGTGCCTAAAATACTACACGTAAGTCCTCTATTAAATTGTGTTCTATTGTAAAGCCAATTATGATAACAAATTATGGACTTTTTAAGAGTTGTAAATATATTTGCATTGTTTCCAGTATCATCTGGCACAAGGGTTGTTTTACTTATTCTTTCTTGGCGTCAATTTCTAATTTTCTCTGTATTTTGCTGTTACTTGGATGAGAACGATACTATGTCACTATAAATCTATCTTAAGATTATACATACGGTAACCGTCTTCATTAATGGTACTTTTTCATTTTATCCAGGCATCGAATTTTACAATCTTGCTGGGAATGGGAATCTGACAATAGACCGACATTTAACGACCTTACCACTTCGATCCCTGCACTTCTGAGAAGATTTAGTAGAACCCCTGAAAGAAGAAAACAGATTGCGTCGCGTCCAGAAGATAAGGATGAAACAGAACCTATCGGAGTGATTGAAGATGTACCAAGCAACCAAGATAATGAAAAGGTAGAAAATATACCAGGAACTGAAGAGAGAGTGGAGATAGAAGAGATGAAGACATGTGAAGGTGATGTAGTGACAGAAGAAGAAGAGAGTCGCGAGGAAGGGATAAAGAGAACCAGCATTAAGTATCATTGAAACAACTAAGGCAGAGGAAAGACAATTAAACATATGCTGCAATTACGTTTACTTTTCAATATCTAATGAATGTTTCATTATTTGATTATTGTTCTTATTTTATTTGTTGTGTACATAGTGTTTATATATTTGTGGAATATAAATGTTGTGTTGTCTTGCCATATGTATATACACACACACACATATATGTGTGTATGCGTGTATGTAAATGTGTGTATAACTGTATTCGCTGTATTGTAATTTGTCAATTTCAATATTACTATAAAAAAACAATTGTAGCCACATTTTGTATATATGTACTATGTCTATGACCTTCTGGTTGGTCGAAATAAGAACTTGTAAAACTTGTATATAGAGATATTCTGTATTGAGTGTATACCTGTTACATGTATAAACATATTAATATCTAAAAAATGGCTTGGTGCTATAAGACAACATTTAACTAGCTCTCATTAATCTTCGCCACTCTTTTCGTGCATAATCGCCGTTCTCGTCCAGCGGTCACGTAATTATTATACACACACAATGTATATTGAAAGTCGATCTCCGTATTTCGCCAACGATAATATACGGATTTGTACGAATATTCATGAGTGTCAGGTAATTGTAGTCCGCCTATAGTTTTTGTATTTTGGTTTATCAACAATTTGAATTGAATTTTTATTTCAATGTTTATACTCATATACTGTCGGTCAATGTTTATCTGGCACACATAGATATTCTTATCTGTCCGTAAATTTACGTCGGCTAAGAACGGATATCAACTTTCTATAAATTAGTAGTCAATACGGTGACCGCTCGACAAGGTGGGCGATTGCGCATGAAGACACTGGCAAATGCTCAATGTTGCCTGATAATACGTGTATGTTTCTCCTCTGCGACTTTACATGTTTGTATTCGTGAATTTGCGTGTATTTGTGAATACACTGTCCTCATTGGCTCCAGGTTTAATTCGATTTTGATGTCTATCAGTGTATACATAAATATCATTTTTACAAAGCATTCCATATTTTGTAATATTATTTTTGTTGAAAAAATAGGAAATCACTATTACAAATAATTACATACACATGTAGTATGTATTATATTTCATTCTAGTGCGATGTGATACGTTCTTGTTAAGAGTGTGTACTCGTGTGTATTAAAGTTAAATGTAAAGCGAACCACATTTCTGAGTTGATTGCTAATTATATGTATTGTTTTGAACACACGCACGAAATAAGTTTGAGAGACTTCGATGCGACAGTTTCTGATATATGCCAGATTATGACCAAATCGAGCTTTAAGTTTTGTTTCATGTTGATTTAATTGGTGAACTACTTCTTTCTTATTATTGCTTTCTACAATCGTTGTCTAAAGCAAAACATACACATGCGTTAATATATATGTTGGTGGTTGATTGAAGTCGAATGTTGATCGGATACTTTAATTGCAAGTTCTGGTTTTCTATTAGGTTTGTTAGTTAGCGGAAGACAACCTGACTGACGACAAAAAAATAAAACTTCTTTGCGCTAACGTAACTGTCAGTTATGTAATACAATAGAGGATGAATTTCACTTTTAGGTGTTAAATGGCGTTTAGACTATGGTTTACGGTAACATAATAACTGAGTACTTTTGAAAAAGGATCATTTTTTAAGTTTTGATACTTAATAAACAACTGGGAAAAAAGCAATGTATGTATAAAATATTTGAATTATTATCAAAAGTCTTTACTCGTTAATAATTATGTCTCAGTATTCTTCACCCATATCTATCTATATTGAGTAAGTGTTTATGTGTATTATTGTTTTCTCTGAGCTGAGTTGTAAGCAGTGTGAATGGATGTGCGTTCTTATCATTAATGTCTAAACATAATCTCATTAGTACGAGATAACTGCAATGTGAGTCCTCAGTATATTCGATCATTATTAAATTGTTCATGCTATAGTATATACAGTTTAAGAGCAGTGGAAAACAATGACTTAGTCACGCCAACTTTTGAAACAAAATACATGCAGAATTCTTTTACAAATGTAAGTGCTATTAATTGGAACAAAATTCTCAACAATATAAAATCAGTCTCGTCAGTAAATACATTCAAAAGAGCATTAAAATCATTTTTATTGTAAAAAGGCCTATATTCTATAATGTTTGTTATGAAAGTTATTATTAGCATTTACTATTATATTGATATATATGTACTATTTACAATATCCGATGAGTGAATGTCTTGAATGAACGAATGTGTGTTATATAACTATTGTGTTTCAATTTATGTTGTTTTCTGTTAGAATGCCATGTTTTATTTAAGAATTGTACAACTGTTTTTTTGTATACCCAATGTAACCTTCTATAAATAAAGATATTATTATTATTATTGTTAAGGCTAATGTCTATGTATCAAATAGTTATAATATATTGTCCGTGTTACTATTTCCTCCTGTGGAATTCGTTTTTGAAGAAGAATATATATCTATCTTGAATAATTTCTATGTTTTGAGTGTTTTTGCAAGAGATCTGTATGTGACCTTTCTGTACACACTGTCAAGCATGTAAATCTTATCTATGAATCGTTACAATAAATCTCTATAAAAAAGACAAAGTTCGTTTGAGTAAAGTTTTTGTAACTAGATATGAATTGCATCGGCTTGAAACAAGATAATACTGTTCGTCTTTGAGATTTAAAACGCAATTGCTCTGGAAATAAATCTTACATAGTCCCTACGCAGTGGTCTCCCTTTAATATATAGGGAACCGCCAGTGGAGACAAGCGCTGACAGGAGTTGGACCGTATGCGTGATCTATCGCCGAATGGTGACTGACGTACTTACAATCACAATAAAATACATATCAATGCCTTACAATTGATCAAATAAGGCCATGCCATTTTATATTTTTGTTAAGCGTCCGCGTGCGTCTTGGTTTTGAGCTCTTTGAGCCAAAACAATTTTTTCCGTAAGTTTAAAAATCGCCATCGTTTTATAAAGAAAGAAGTTGTTTAGTTATATTTTGATCATATTTACCCCATTTAAACATGTCTAATCAGATACATCGTCTATTATCTGGCTTGGCGATTTTTTTCGAAGCTAGGTTATGCAAAGCAAGGTTGACGCTTAACAAAAAAAAACAGTATGGCCTAAAGATGCGTGTGTTATTTCGCTGACATACTAACAATCACAATAAAATACATATACATGCCTTACGGTTGATAAAATAATTAATCATTACACATGAGAGTGTCACATTTCTTGTCACAAGTATCAATTTAGTTGACATTCCAGGTACTAAACAAATCATACAGTATACTTATTTAATATTTGAATCACCTTTTTGCGTTTATTCTTATCGTGAAAAGGAAATTATCAGTTTAATTAAAACAAATGTGTTTATATGAAATCTTGACAACTGCTCCAAGTTTCTTTATACCCTGTTAGTTATGTTTAAGTAGAAGTAAGCTTGACTATACATCGTCCTTTTCTCACTGTTTCCGAGTGACATTCTCACATAAATCAGCATTGCAATTTTAAAATGAAAATTTCAAAACCTACGACTACACAGAGTCATCAAGGCTAGTTTCGAAAATGATGAAAAAGATAATCAGTTACAACAATCACACCGGGTGATTAATGAGGGAAGGGGTATGTCGGTGTTTTGACTTGACAATAAACATATGTTTGGCTGGGAGCTAAATGCAATACAACGATCAATAGAAAAATACCGAAACAGACAAAAACTGATAACAGTAGCTATTGATACGTTTTACGAACCGCAAAATGCTTAAGGGTACCAGTAAGCGTTGTGTTATTTGACGCAAAAGGGACAATAAATTATATTATTACCTGATTCCTTATATAAACACAAATCTGTTTTTTTTTTGCTGTTTTACATGAAAGCTATCAATTTGTATTGGATTGAACTATTCCCCGGTCAATAGTATGAACTATTTCCCTCTCGGGCTATGACGTCATTGGAATTTCCAAATTTTATTTTGGGGAAATAACGGCCTCGGGCAACAGTTCAGTTGTCATCCCCTCCACCTCGGGACAACAGTTTTGACTGTTACCTAAATAACTATGAAATAACTGTATAAGCGTGTGTTGTCATGATTTACATGAAATATAAAAAATAACTGTTAAAAGTTAAAACCTTAAAACATTAAATGAGAAAAAGTAGCTCAAGGTGTTGTCGCATTTCCCAAACAAGGGCCCTAACCAACACAGATCCATATGGTAGAAATAAAAGAAAGAATGGAGAGAGGGTATAAAATCAAATCAGGGTATGCTAACAACACATGGTCGTACAACAATGACACATTGAGAGAAGCTTAGTAACTCGATGGCCTTACAGCCCTGAAACAGGCAATGTAAATATTGGAGGCTTAAGCAGTTTGATAGCAAACTAATTTCGCGCTTTTAAAGTCATTATATTGCCACAAACTACACATATAATCAAAGGATTGAAGGTAATGGGGGGGGGGGGGGGGCTTCCAAGGCAATACTCATGTTTTCCATATTATCTTATAAGAAATAAATACGCGACTATTCGGGTAAACTCATTCGTCAAAAATGACACAAATAATCCACTCAAGGCGTTTATATCAAGACTTCCGCCATTCCACAATTGATATATCCCTGAAATATTAGCCATTATACTCATCAAATTTTGTAATAAATCACAGGAATTTATATGTACTATTTTCTTAAGACGATGAATATGGCGGTACTTCGAGTAGACCATCCGGTTGACGATGATAGCAATGAGACGCTAAAACGCCTCAATAATGACCAATTCTGGAAGACGATAAACTTTAAGACAAATACACATCAATACAAGACATTAATTATAGAAACTAAAGTTGCCAATTTAACATGTACATATATAATGGTATTATGGTTAATAAAGCTATTGAAATTAAGAGAACATTCAGTTTGCATTTTATCCACCTATTTTGCTAAATAATGACTTTAGGGATTAAGTAATCTCGAAAATTCTTATCTAATTTGATCAGGTTGTCAGGGGCTTTGATACAGAAGAACTCCATAACAGTCACGTGTTTGATTCTCAATTGTACAGTGATACTGAATAATGTTGAATGTTACCGGGTTTTGGGTTGCTTTTTCGTGATGAGGTTCTCCGAGTGGATAATATCTGACAAACACGTACATAAAATATATTTGGTGTATTTTATATTAAAAAACGTACAAACTGTAAGCTATGAAAACATATTCATAATAGATAGATAATATATTACACTACACTACATGGAATTCGAACCACTCTGCTGGAGTCACATGTATAATATTGGTCGAGTACATCCATGGAGGAGAAAGTAAAACAGAAAACACAATACACTTGCTAAATCTATCATTCGCTGTTCTGATACTATCACCTCCTAGACTTTATTAAATTAATAAGGGTACTGATTTTTCATTTCCACTGTTGTTGCATTATCACCTTCACTGGACTCCATGCAACACTCGCATTTATTATAAACAAACATTTTAAGGCAATGGATTCCGAACATAACCGCATGAACAATTGGAACGACAACCAAACTCACTATGACGCAATACAAAATGGTGGTTCCTGGTTTCCGCCAATCAAGAGCCGGATACACATACGGGTTCTCGTTGTGATTTGTTCCTCCTGCCACATGATAAAATAATGTAAATAACGAATATGAAATGCCTACAAGAACTGAAGGCCAGAGATGAAGGATCCTCGTTGGTATACCGGTGACACAAAGGTTCAAAAGCACGTACAGAGAATTCACAATGTGAGTTACGACGTTCGTTATTGTCATTGCTTGCTGTCCTGAAATAAATGTTTAGGAGAAATAGTTTAGTAGAAACTTTTTATTTTAGCGACATCACTAGGTAGACCAATTCTTAGACCTTATGTTAGTCTACTTATATTAATCAATTTCTTTGATTGCTTTCTGGGTTATAAGCCAGTACTCGTACCATACTCAGACAGTGTAAAGACTGCTGAAGAGCCTTGCCAATGTCGGAATTCGAACCCATGACCCTCGAATCAGGGATCCGCCATTTTTTGCTTTGAAAACATCAACACATGAAATACATACATGTATTTGTACACTAACCAACCTTTACTTAATAGCTCAGAATAATCGCTCATATATACGACATAATATTGCTCGAAATGTAAAACTTCTTTATCGCCATGCGTATCCGAATCTAAGTCTAAAGACCACTTTCCACAAGTTGACATTTCCCAGAGTAGGTCTTCACAGGCAACATTTTACGGTATTGTAAGTTGACTTACCATCATATACCAGTGTCCAGTAAGCCAAAGATGTTGTTACGCTGATCACATTACCCATGTTCCACACACACCACGTAGCTCTCATATACCACGGTAGACAATCCACAACACCTTTGCGAGAGAATAACACGAAACATTAGCAACAACATAACTTGAGCAACAACATATTTCAATATGACTAACTTGATGCGCTTGTGAATTCTCCTATTTCCAAGCAGTTTAATAATATGTTTCTCGTATGTCTTGCCATTAAATCGTCTTTTATGCAACACTTTAAAACCAAATCAGTCAAGTTCTTCTTCCTTGAATATATGTATAGATACTTGCATCAAAAACGGGCATGGGCTCTAGAAATCCACTAGCCCGATGTTCCGGACTAGTCTTATGCTGAATCGGGCTATCAACAGTCGAGTTGAAGTACGTCCCGGACAAGTCTGTTTTTAAAGCTAACCAACATCAGCAATTGTTCAGTTGTAAGTCAAACCTTAGAATCCCACAAACACATATATGTGATTATTATGTTAAGATTGTGGAGCCATCATTGTGTAAGTTTTTTTGTTACTAAAGTAGCTTCCTATGTCGGACAAGTCAAATTTTACATTTCCATTAGTCCGGACCAAGTGTCTTTGAAAAAAATGTTATTCTTTAATGGACACTTATTTCTGAGACGGAACTATCGAATGAAAGACATAGGTTTGTGTGTGAATAGATATATAAGATACTCATTTCGATGGCGGCAAATGCAAGAAGGATACGAGGATGGGTTTTGTGCAAAATCATTTCGATGATGGCAACTTAGAATGTAATATACAGGTCGCTTTGTTGCTAAACGTTTTCTACAGTTTATAACGCGGTCGCTTTGTTGCTAAACTTTTCTACAGTTTATAACGCGGTCGCTTTGTTGCTAAACGTTTTCTACAGTTTAAAACGCGGTCGCTTTGTTGCTAAACTTTTCTACAGTTTATAACGCGGTCGCTTTGTTGCTAAACGTTTTCTACAGTTTATAACGCATTCTTACCGCTCCTTATATCCTGGCGTTTGACGAAGACATAAGTGACCATCACAGCATCCACTATGGTTGACACAGTGAGAATGAAATAAGCCCAATCTGTGAGGAATATAAACCATTTCACATACTGACTTCTGTCGTCTCCAGCCCAAATATCAGACCTTACACCCGTGTATATTATCATTACAACGTGATATATTGCCCACAATATACGCCAGGGTAGATACAGTTTCTGCTGACCAAACTGAAATATAAGATAATGAACAGACATGAATTATTAATAACGCTAACAAAATTAATGAAACCATTGGCTATACTTGCAAGCCAGCGCCATTTTGCTCTTCAGTATACACGCATTTACAATTGAGAAAACGGGCACACAAAGAAATGGAGCAGACAACATGGTTATTATTTCTATGTGAATATGATCGAACGCATTACAGTCGGACCTCGATTATTCGACAACCTTTTATCCGAATATTCGGTATCATCCGAAATAAATACCAGGTCCCGATGTATCTTCTTACGCAATTCGAATTGAAGTGGGCTATTCAAAACCAAGTATTATTCGAAATAAAATTTCGGACCCAATGAATTTGAATGATCGAGGTCCGACTGTAATTATTACCTTAAACCTATTTGTTGTTAATGTATTGAGACAGTAAATACATATATGGTTGCCTTTCCTAATCTCGTGGGTTTTCCTTAAGTCGTGGGCAAGTAAACACGTACATTTCTCAGGTTAGAAGGATTGGATCTTCAAACGTTCTACCAGGTCATTTGTATAGAAGTGTCGCGTTAATGATTTAGCAACAAAATGCGTTTGAAACTTTATTTATCAGCCAATAATTGAAATAATCGATTGTTTGCTTGTTTTTTCCTAAACAGTCGTAATTGCCATAGTAACCTTCTTATTTAAGCTGCTTTTTCTCGTTTGTTTACATTTTTCGTACCGGCGATGACGAGTTATTGTTTTCGTAGCTTTGCGCCTGCGCGACTTTGGTTTAATTATGTCTCAACAAACTATCGATAGAGAATAAAATATTTCATTTCGCCAAACGTCCTGGCATGTGAATATATTAAAATGGAAAACATTTTATTACCATTTCCTGTCATTTCATACACCAATAAACGTTATTCCTTTTACCTACAGGCAAGTTTTACTCCTTAATGTAATGAAAGTGTTATAGTGGACAGAGTGTACGGAGTGTTGACACTGGTACATCACTTTAAATAGATTCTGTTCTACATTTAGGGTTCACATGTAAGAAGACACGGGGAGTTCCTTTGTCCATATTGCTGTTAATTATACCGTTAAATACGTAGACAATAAACTTGTTAGTGTTTTATAGGTTCAATAGTTGCATTTCTTTGAATGTGTGATCAATATAATAGTTTGGTGAGACTTGTATTCATGTTTTCAATATGACTGGCACTGACTCCAGCCCACGGAATAAGGAAAAACACCATTCATGTTTATTTGTTACAACGGGTGTTACAAATGACTTTGAATTATTATAAAGACCACAAGAGATTATATGCAAATCATATAAGATGTAGGAAATGGGTATTTTGTCTTTTTTATAAAATCACATGCGGGTTTCCGTGACGTCATCACGCATTCCAAATGCTATTTTTAGAATTGGCCCACGAGTTAAGGCAAATAAAGCATACAGAGCAACCTCTCCAGAGCGGTCCTCTCTTGAATAACAACCTCACTTCTGCAGATTTATCAATCATATTGTAGTAAAACTTTACTAACAATTCTACCTCGCTAGATAGAGCGACAAACTCTCATTTACATGTACAAATCAGGATTAGACAATGTATAACATATACAGTAAAACCTGACTAAAAGACCACCTCAATAATAAGACCACCTCAATAATAAGACCACCTCAATAATAAGACCACTTCAATAATAAGACCACCTCAATAATAAGACCACCTCATTATTAAGAACACAATTTTCCTGTACATTTTTACCGTTCTGCTCTTTATGAAACGTCAATGTTAAGACCACCTCGATCAGAAGACCACTTTGCTAGGGTCCGAATGATGGTCTTATTATTGAGGTTTGACTGTATCTGCTCCTTTATATAAACAAGATAATATCATCGGAACTGACTTATCAAAACCGTGACACTTAAACCGGCAGTCACTTAAGGTCACTTCCGTATTACATCGCATACATTATTATCGAAACGGGTTTTTGTATCTAGACATGATATTTATGTTTTGGTATGAAAACTTCTGACAGTTTCTGTGCAATTACACTCCAAGTTTGATAGGTTTCAACCACATTTAGTTTTATTTCAAGTTAACTTACGTATTCTATATTCTATAGTAAGTATTGTAATCTTTTTAGGAACACAGGGAAGGAAAAGAACCATTGTATTATTAAGACCAAACATCGAGCAATAAAGCATTTGTTTTGTTCGTTCATGAGGCAATAAGATGACAAAGGGTTAATTCAAACAACAATTAAAACTATATCGTGATGAATAGATCGTTTTTAGAAACACGAGGCCGTATAGAGTTATTTCGACAAAAAATCTAGCAATAAATCATTTGTTTTGTTCGTTGAATGCAAAACAGAGGCAATAAAATGACAGAGTGTTAATTCAAACATCAATTTAAAATATATCGTAATGAAAAGATATAACTCTACTGGTCGAAAGAGCCAATCCGTCTTTTTGTATTTTGAGAATCGTTGATGCATTTTGACAAAGTGATATGAAGCAATTGATGTGATATTGACGGGTTTATATCGACTTATTTCGATACTTGAATGCATTGGTTATATACTGGGACCAATATATACATTGGTCCCAGGTTATAGATTACTGCAATCAAAAATAACTGCATAGAAGCGCGGCAACTTGAAGTTAAACTTTAAATTTCAACTTTTTCGCATTGCAAATTTCCCGGGAAAAGCTGATAAGTGTTTGACTCGATAATTATCGCGTAAAAGGCAACTTGTCGACCCAGAATCTAAGGCGACAAGTTGTAATTAACCTGTTTAAATGTATACTTTTTTCTAGATTATGGGTCGACAAGTTAACTTAATTTTTAAGTTGCCGCGTTCTGTTCAATCGACAAGTCGACTTAGGATTCCGTAGTGTATGCAATAGGTTTTAGGAATTCTATGAAGCCTTTGAATCGAACGGACGGGTTAGCACTTTTGATAGGTATATACATTGTATGTACCTTCGCAGCCATGACGAGAAAATTGTAAAGAATAAGTAATTCTTCAAGATATATATATTTTGTAGGGCACATTGTGAAATGTTGTTGAACGATATACATGTATCAACTTGATGACTGAAGTGTAAAAAGCAAAAAAAACGTGTACACATTTTTTTGAGTTATGCGATTGTTGAACAGAAATATACATTATAACGGTGAATCAGCTATATGAACGGTTCCAAACAAAACAGTAAATGTAATCAACTCACCTGAAATTGTACGAACGTTCTCGGATTGTCATGCTGAAATAAGAAATTCTTTACACGGAACTCATTCCGACAGTTTTCACAGCTTACCATCCTGTGAATTAAATCTGATCCTCTTGATTTTGAATTCAAATGTGCTTAACTAGGTTCATTTGTACTACAAAATGATTCGTAAAACTGTGTTTTTTTTAAATCCGACCTTTTCCGATGTTCAGTTATGAAACCACTCTGTAATCACACTTGATATTTGTTATACTTTTTTCAACCTGACCTTTTCTTACAATTAAGAAAGCCCGATGTACACATAATCACATTTAATATCCGATTCTGTTATTGTAAGATACACACAACTCCGACAATCCTACAATGAATCACAATATTTTGGTCATGCCCATTAGTTTAACATCAAAAACTTAAAATGATCCAACGATTCGGTCTGATTCTTTCGGTTGTTCGCATTTATTGTTGAGGTTCAGTGAATCCATATATTTTGATATAACAATCCGGACATAACTGAGTAAGTGAATGTGATTATATACGTATACTATCGCTCAGCAACCTAGCGGATACATCTGTAGTATCCGTACGCTAAATATCCGAACATACAATTAACTGTACAAGCGTGTTTTTCCTACAGTGTATATAAATCATGTCATGCGTGTAGGTACATTCGGGTGAAATAAATACCCTTCACACTCACATACCTGTCTTTCAATGTACGACACATATGATCAACTTAGAGATAAACCGTATAAATTATGTACAGAGGTTTCCGAAGCGTTAGCATTGATTTAAGTTGAGGAATAAGGCCTACTTAATAAATTTCTTGTTTACGGTACCTCGACCGACGCCGCATCGTGCATGCTAAAGTGGGAGAAATCTAAAACAATAATCGCCATACTGAACCCCCACCACCAAAACATGATGGTGGGTCGGGTCACCGCAAACAAACAATAAGATGATGAATGGTCTAGTCTATATATGAGATATCTGTAAGAGACAATCGTTTGTCTTTTGTCTGCTTTTAACATATGAAATTGGCCAGTTTACACATTTTTGATTATGTCATAGATCTAGAATATTAGTGACCATATATCATTGAATTAAAATATAAGAAACAATTATTTTGACATGCACACGCTTAAGGCATAATAATTGTGTATGGTCTATCAAGCACGAACGAATTTTCAAGCTAGTGACAACACATTACGTCATCAAGCAAATATGATATTAAAGATAACAGCCCCGTATTTCAATGTCAGTATTAAATAAACTGAGCATTAATAATGAAAATAGTTCAAAATACACGTGTTTAACACTTCCATTAATGATAGTGAAATGATAATAGCGCTGCGGATCATTCCTAATACATTCGTTTACATTTTAGCATCGCTGTACGATTTCCAACCTCTTCTTGAAGTGACGTCATTTCCAGAAAACGTCACATGTGACGTCATCATGTACTGACAGAAAGCAATATTTGCCTCATATGCAAATATGAAAACGAAATGACCGTATGGAGTAAATATTGTTTCCTACTTGCAAATAGTGACATCACATGTTGCGTTTTCTTGAAATGACGTCATTTACCAGTTCTATAGCAGCGCTCATTTGTAAACTACATTTGAAACAGATAATCGCAATCAACCCCTCACCCCGAGTCCTCTTAACCGATAGTAGCCTAAACAATCAAATATCACTAAACTTACAATTCTTCAAAAAAGAGCTGCCAAAATAATTTTATATAAACCAAAACGAACACCGTCTGCATATCTCTTTGATACCCTCCAATGGTTAACTTTTAATAGCAGACTCAAATATCATACTGGTGTTTTAATCTATAAATCATTAAATGAAATGGCTCCGGAATATATAAAAGAAATTATACCGTTATGTAATAATCGCTCATACAGCTTAAGATCTGTCACGACAAATGACATTGCCTATGTAGTTTTTAAAACTGATTTAGTTAAATTAAATTCCTTATCATATTTTTGCAGGACTGTATGGAATGACATCACCGAATATATTCGTTCAATGCAATCTTTGACACAATTAAAAAAGATATACATACCTTTTAAAATTTCAATAACAAAAAGCAATTGGATTGTTTCTTCACTTTTTATCAATTTTCTGTGTCTGTCGTATATTATTTTTAATTTTGTTTCTTCAAGTGAAGATATTTAACACATTTTGTCAAAATTGTAAATATTATTCCTACATGTATATAACATTTATAAGTTTTTATGGAAGGCCACATGAAAATAAGACGTGCTTTGTATTTGTAATTATTATGTTTTTATATGTACCAAAGTGTTTTTACCTTCTGCAAATAAAGCTATTATTATTATTATTATACACCAATTGTTTGACGTTGCCAAAACATTGATGAGCCAGAGGAGGAGGACTGGAATATGTATACATACTATTCTATAGAAGGGGAAAGGGAGAGAACTCTATTTATGATAGCGGGGAAAAATCGTGACAATTTCCTGTATAGGTTTTTATTTCGGGGGGGGGGGGGAGCATGGGAGATATATTTCTTACACATGCCCTCATCATTGCTCTAATGTGCACACATAGTGGTGAAGACAGAACAACTACAACATGCTCTAGTGAATACTACTGCGTGCACATAAAACTAACGTGTACACATGTGACATATATCATTCATTGCCCTATCGTCTCACCGTACTGCGTCAGAATAGCATGTTAAAGCAACACCCTCGTCCAGCCAAAGGCTTAACTAGATTACGAGTTAAGAATTTGTTTATGTAATTGCTGCACATGTCGCATCTTGTCTTATTAGTACCGGGAAATTGTATATACAAATAGAGTTTTGTGAAGTTATAACATATTTTTATTATTTGCAATGGTATAAAATAAACATACATGTACAAACAATCCAAAAATATAAACACCGACAATCAACAAATATACCACACTGCATGATACAATTCCATGTTTTAAATACCGGCATACAAGTTTAGTGTAAGCAGTCACCAGTTGGTTCAGTGTTGATGCTACTTGCACACTTTTATTAGGGTCTTACCCTCCTAGTTTTGAGAAGGTCCTAGCTAGTTTACTTCTTGGGTCTGTCTTGCAAGATTTAATTTGGCACTTAAGCACTCCTTATGTGTCATATATCTGGCTAGACTTCAATTGATGCCACTGCATTTTTATGTCTGTCTGGCATGAATTAAGTTAATGTTATGCATTTGATGTCTGTCTGGCATGATTTAATTTGATGTCTGTACATTTTATGTCGGTCTGGCAAGATTTCATTTGATGTCTGTGCATTTTATGTCGGTCTGGCATGATTTCATTTGATGTCTGTGCATTTTATGCTGGTCTTGCATGATTTCATTTGATGTCTGTGCATTTTATGTCGGTCTAGCATAATTTCATTTGATGTCTGTGTATTTTATGTCGATCTGGCAAGATTTCATTTGATGTCTGTGCATTTTATGTCGATCTGGCAAGATTTCATTTGATGTCTGTGCATTTTATGTCAGTCTGGCATGATTTCCTTTGATGTCTGTCGATTTAATATCGGTCTGGCATGATTTCCTTTGATGTTTGTGGATTTAATATCGGTCTGGCATGATTTCCTTTGATGTCTATGCATTGTATGTCGGTCTGACATGATTTCATTTGATGTCTGTGCATTTTATGTCGGTCTGACATGATTTCATTTGATGTCTGTGCATTTTATGTCGGTCTGGCATGTTTTCATTTGATGTCTGTGCATTTTATGTCGGTCTTGCATAATTTCATTTGATGTCTGTGCATTTTATGTCGGTCTGGCATAATTTCATTTGATGTACAATGTATGTTTAAATGTCAGTCTGGCATGATTTAATTTGATGTTAGTGGATTTATGTCTGTCTGGCCAGTGTTAATTTGATGCTAGTACATGTTTTTATGTCTGTGTTAACAATGGTATGTATTTCTGGCAAAATTTAATTTGATGGCAGTACACTTTTATCTCGGTCAAGCAATTATTATTTAGAAACTTGCATAATTATGGAATGTTTAAATTTGACGCTGGCACACTTTCTTGTTTTATCATCATTTGCTTGGACACAGTCTTTATATTAATTCTAAATAGTATGTAAACATATATATATGTGTGAATGCTATAAAACAATTACATTACATAGATACACACTGACATGCAAACAAGAGGGCCGATGGTCCTGTGTCAACCATCCGAGTTAACAGAATACATATCTGGAATAGATTTCAAAAAGACAAAGATTTTGACAATGTTTCATGGAGATCAAGTAAAACAATGAGGCCTGTAAAACGTATGTATATGTTCTCTACGATTTGACCAAGTGAGTGAGCTTTTGACACCAAATCATGACCCAGTTTGTAAATAAAAGACCAACATTCTGACCAGATATAATATAAATCAGTTACGAAATGTGGCCTCTGAAGAGTTAGAAAGGCCTTCCTATTATTTAACATAGTGAGATTGTCGATTACCTATAATGAAAACATGTCCACCTTGGTCAGCACTTCATAGATTGGAAAACTTTGACCAAGTAACATGAAGATCAGGCAGAAAATCTGGCCTCTACAGTCAACAAAGTCTTATCATGATACAATTAAGTGACAAAGTTTGTGACCACACATAACCTAGTTTCACGTTCATCTCGATTCTATGTAGACAATCATTCTGACCATGTTTTAAGCAGATCAAGTAAAAACTGTGGTCTCCAAAGTGTTGACAAAGTTTTATTATGATTTGACTAAGCGAGCCACCTTTGATCCAGTGGAGATTTTACTACAGAAAAACATTCCCTCTAAGTTTCATTAAGGTCGGATCAACATTATGACATCTAGAAAGTTACTGAGCCAATGTTTGATGATGGACAAATAAGGGACTATGTGCAGACAATGACAGACACATGGTGCCCACAAAAATCATGTTGAGAACTTTGTGCTCAGGTGAGCAAACAAATAGAAGTATATTTTATTCAATATGCACAGCAATAAAACTACACTGCATTCCAAAAATGTGTTTCAGACACATTGCAATTCACTTATACTATACTGAAGTACAATTCAATCAAAAGAAAGGCAAGTATGACTAGTATACTGTTTTGAAAAAATAACAAAAAATACTTCCAGCCAAAGGAGTATTGTTTAAGAACATAAAGACAAATACAGATAAACTAAAAGTTAAAATTCTGCAGGAGTGTGGAAAATCCCAATCCTGATATCGACAGCCAATCATATTGGCATATATACATGGTTTGATAAATGCTCAGTTGGTGTTTTGCAATCAATGACCTTCTATATACATGTATACACATAAAAGTTTTCATGTAACAGTATGAACTTACAGAATACGGGTACAACATTTTTCTTATACATTTTGTTATACAATTTAATTTTTTCAAGCTTGTACACCACTAAGTCCCTTGTCTACAAAAGGTTACTTTCATGGTCCCCCTTGTCAACACTTGTCCACAGGATGGACTGCATACACTTAACAAAAGTGCTGACTCAACAAGTATAAATAAATCAATTTGATGGCATAATTTGACTTCGTTAAAACTTTCATACCGTATTACAACATATTGCATAAATACTAAATTTATAAAAAAGCATTTACTAGTTTTTAAGACATTTGTAAAGAAAATGGACTGTTCTCCAGGAAAACAGGGCTTAATGACAAAATTTTCGATTTTCAGGTTTTCACATTTTCTGTTTCCTCAGACATTGAGAACCATGAAAATGAAAACTCTAGGTTATCTCATTTTCATTTTACAACGTTTTAAAAACAGAGCATTTATAAAGTAGAACTGACAATGTCAACGTTTATTTGTAAATTCCCGATAATGTTACGAACGTCAATAAGCCCGTTTTTCCTGGAGAACGGTCCATTTAATATAAGTGCTGAGTCAGATGATTTGTTAAAAGTCTAGACAGGTAAGCTATAAAACTTTCTATTACCTTTAGCATCAGTAAATAGTTTGGCACATTATAATGAAAATGCTTGAAGTATCTACAAATGAAATATCTACATTCTTGTTACCACAGGAGATTGTCATGAGTTCTTTCCCTTTATTTCCCATCGAGAGTTATCTCCCTTTGCCTCTTCTATGTTATATGTATTATATATCACACAGAGTCTAACGCTTTTCATGCGTATAATGTGGTACATTTTTTGGATATATTTTGACGTTTGATGTGTTTTGGCCGCGGAAAGAGATCAGGTGTGAAAAGTGTTTTGTTTGTATTTGCGTTTATTTATCGTCGCCACCGGTTTCCCATATGGGCAACGCCTCCAGAAGAATGTTAGTCATATAAGATGGAGGATAGTGCATGATACAGAAGATGCCCCAGTTCCAGAAGCACCCCTGGCTCTTTTACGTGCTCGATGTAAAGCATCATACACGGGACCTCGGTTTTTAAAGCCTCGTCCGAAAGACTGTTAGTACGGTCAGTGATGGAGCGGGGAATCGAACCTGTGATCCCAGGATTACAAGTCCAAGCGCGTTACCACTGGACTATGGATCCGCCACGTGAAAAGTGTTGGACTCCTTGTAGTATATATACATACATAGACAAAGGGAGAGAACTCTAGATGGGAAATAAAGGGAAATAACTCGTGATAATCTCCTGTGGTTGGTACATATGAAAAGACATAAATAACAAACAACACATACAATAAATGGAATGAAGATTCAACATTCCATTTTCTGACCACTCCAATCTAAGTTGCCATGGCAATATATAACATATTCAGCAAATGAAGTTCTATAGTAATTGCATACATGACTTGTTTATCCAAAGAAGAACTAACATCTTCTATTTCTACACTCAAATACATCATAAATGGTCCCCTATTTTTTTATCATAATTTCCAAATAATTATAAAAATCAACCAAAGTCATACTACTGAATGTTGTTTAGTCCGCAAAATTTGTGTTTAAGTCAAGTACAGTCAGACCTTGTTTATTCGACAACATTCTAGTATCCGAATACTCTGTATCATCCGAAATAAATATCAAGTCCAGATGTATCTTAGGCACCTCAAATTGAAATGGGCTATTCAAAACCATGCAATATTTGAAGTAAAATTTCGGACCCAATGAATTCGAATGAACGAGATCCGACTGTATTAACTAATTGAAGAAATGACAACAAAAATTAAGAAGCAGATAAAACTTCAGGCCTCAATGAAAATTAAGTTTTTTTATAAAGGTTGCAATTCTGCAAATAATATTTTAAGTTGAATTCTGTAAAAATAAAGAGCAAAAAAAGGCTAATTTTGATCATCCAATTTGATTGATCGATGCGGTCAAGACAGGACGGCTGTGCCCCTGCTGCCACGAGGACGACATAATCCTGCCTGGGCAATCAGAAACTGTTTTCACGAATACTCTAAATGATATATGAACGTAGAATCATAAGGCTGTAGTTCTCATATAAATATAATGTTCATCGCTCCTAAAAGACGCAGCAAACTGAGTGAAAAATCTAAAGGTTTGGAGAGTGAATTACAGGTTTTCATGGCTTTTCAGAAAAAAAAAAAAATATTTTAAAGGATTTTCCAAAAAATAAAATGTTATTACAGGTTTTACATGTTTTACTAGGAGGTCTGAAACAACAGAGAAAATGGGTTCCAATCCAATAAGAAAGGTGTTTCAGTGATGCATATATCAGATGTTAGGCCAATCTAAGCAATCCCTGCTAAAACAAGTCACATTTTCAAAACAACTCCAAAACACAAAGGCGATCACACAGCGGATCTCAACACTGTAACAACTTAAAATGTCCGTGGTATGACAACACTGGTATCATTCATCTTCAAACATTGGAATTCTGTCTGGTTTTGACCGAGCAAATTCTGACTTTGATCCTATCAGCATAATGTTGTGTTTCAAGTAGGTGAACCTATAAAGAGACAAAAAAAACTATAATTTATTGGTATTACACCTACACCTTGGTAAGCTCAGTTGATAAAGAGAACTTTCACCAACTCTGGTTGCCGAGTACAAAACTTGGCAAGGCAAATGTTCTCAGTAATGATTTTTACTGAAGATCATCAGGGACGTCGCGTCAACGACGAAGTGTGAAAAAAGAGCAAATTTTGTCTGCGGTCAAGGAGCCGCAAAGCATAGTAACTTAAAACAAGGAATATTATTATGCGATTGTCACCAGTTTTCGCGACCCTGACGATAATCAAACTTCAAGATATATGCGAAGATACCTATAATATTTTCTCCTCGGATTTAAGTGATTCACAAGATCGACCTCTGGGCGACCCAATCCGCGGAATTCTGCGGAAAACTCACACCCCTGAACAACACATCAACAATCATTTGTTCAGGCAAAGTGGTGGAAGGGTTGAGAACCTGACCCCTGATCTGAAGGAAATAAGTTCAACTCCCTATGGGCGTTTCATCATTAACCTCAGAATTCCTGAATTTTATGTACTGGTTTGTAATCAAGGAAGAACATGTACCTGAGAATGCCTTTATACAGATGTTTTGGTGGGCGGTTGTCCGGTATGATCAACTTAAAACATCTTCCAACTCTCCTCAACACTTTGAAATCTTCCTGGTTTCTCTGTTTGTAGTATAAAATGTAATTCCTGAAAAAATCATGAATGATTGTATTGACGACATATAAAAAAAATTGATATTTTTTGACAATATTAACTATGACAAGAACCATAACTCTGCAGGGAATTGTCTTCATAGTGTAGGGGCATCACAACATTTATAGGTTATTATACTTAACGTCTCAATGGACAGCGCCGTTACCATGTTAGTGAAAGGAGCCAATGTGATCAAATAATTCTTGCATTTACATGTATATGAACTGAAAGGGCATGAAATGCTGTTTGGATCATCCCTCAGTACAATATCTTGTGCCAAGCTTTAGGTGTATGGTGACATCACTATATAATATGAGGCATACTCAATACAAACCCAACCCTTTAAAAGACATCACTGTTTACATTTTGTTTAAAAGGTCTAAATGACATAAAAAAGACTAACTACCAGTGTATATTACTTACTTTGGTGTGATTTGTAGTTTTAAATCATTCCTTTTAGTGCTGGAAGAACATTGTGTAATGACTGAGTTATTGAGAGGAATTGCTGACTTGAAAAAGCTGTTTATTTCTGTGTCATATCTATCACCGACTAAAGCATCAAGTCCTTTAAGCTGAATATGTTGGTCCCTGAAAATAAATTTGATAAAGAAAACTAACATCTGGCAGGCCCTGACAATTATCATTCAATTAGGAAAACTGAAATCTGGCAGGCCCTGACAATTATCATTCAATTAGGAAAACTGAAATCTGGCAGGCCCTGACAATTATCATTCAATTAGGAAAACTGAAATCTGGCAGGCCCTGACAATTATCATTCAATTAGGAAAACTGAAATCTGGCAGGCCCTGACAATTATCATTCAATTAGGAAAACTGAAATCTGGCAGGCCCTGACAATTATCATTCAATTAGGAAAACTGAAATCTGGCAGGCCCTGACAATTATCATTCAATTAGGAAAACTGAAATCTGGCAGGCCCTGACAATTATCATTCAATTAGGAAAACTGAAATCTGGCAGGCCCTGACAATTATCATTCAATTAGGAAAACTGAAATCTGGCAGGCCCTGACAATTATCATTCAATTAGGAAAACTGAAATCTGGCAGGCCCTGACAATTATCATTCAATTAGGAAAACTGAAATCTGGCAGGCCCTGACAATTATCATTCAATTAGGAAAACTGAAATCTGGCAGGCCCTGACAATTATCATTCAATTAGGAAAACTGAAATCTGGCAGGCCCTGGCAATTATCAGTGAATTAGGAATACAAAATCTGGACGGCTCTGACAATTATCAGTCAATTTGAAAATGGATTTGATTTTAGCATTGTTCTTTTGTCAGCTGAAAAATGATAGGCAGTGGCGAATTTGAAGTAAGGTAATTTGGCTCAAGATTGGTCTACAAGCTTATATTTCATTCAGAGATGTATCTGAAAGAGTTCAGGACGTTCTGAATTGAAGCAAACTGTGAACTATCATATGGACAATATGTAGCTACATTCAAAGGATAGGGGACAATTATATGGACATAAAAGCATTTGATAAGTTTTGTTAAACAATTTGAACTTAATGTATTTCACAAACAATGAGATATGTCCCCAAACAGCAGTTAAGTTCTAATAACACAACTACAAATAGCTAAGTAGTATATCCTTGGGTATCCTAGACAAACACTAGAGGTTAGACAAATACATGCAGCCATTGGCTATAAAATCTCCAATGTGGCAACTATACTTTGCCACTAGTCTAAAACTAGCCAAATTAATCATCAAATTCCTTGAGTTTATCAAATTATTTACTTTTTTATCAATTTGGCTACCAACTTCAGAAACCTAGCCTATGTTTCATACTTAAGCCATTCTGATAAAACTGAAGTTATGTTTAAAATACTCAACTTACAAACTCGTCTCTCGTGGTCGATTAAACAATGCCGTGAGATAATCTTCATCATTCACACCTTGATAAGGATGTCTATACACACGCGATACGTCGGGTACCAGCATGTATCCAGCATGGGATTTGTTATACTGTGGTAGGGACCAGCCAAACCAACTCCTGTATGAATAGAATACATGTGGAGAAATTTATCCAGTCACAACAGGAAAGAACACATAAAATCAGTTATATAGTCGCCAGAAAAATGGCTCGCAGACAGCAACAGACTCTACTTACTTGAACTTAAAATATTGCCAGAAGGAATTTTAGGGAAATTGTTCGATAATAAATGCTGGACGGATGCAATGTGACTTAAAATTGAATAAGACAGGTTGTTAATTAATCATGTTAGTACAACTTGAGTTCTACATCTGCTATATAATCTATATAACCGAAACCTGCTGATAACAGAAAGTGTGAGTCCCGACATCCGACACTAATTGGCAGTCCCGCTAGCATATACATGTATTTTGCACCTTTTTATCCGACACTTAATAGTGTCTCAGATGATTGCCTTACCCGTGAGCGTCCAGCGATTTGGGTAAATGTTTACCATATAAATCTTTATCGAGTAAAATTGACGTCATCGTCATTAACTCGTGTGGAGATTGACAATGCTGACACTGTAAATTGTGACACTTGATTTTGGTTCCTGTAGAACTTTTTTGCAACATGTTATTCTTGTGTTAATTTGCCTACATGTACATTATATAAGATGTTAAACTGTTTCATTATTAATTATGTTACTAACCATTTCACAACTTAACTGAATAAAGTTTTACCTCTGTGAGGTATCACATCGACTAGTATTTGCTTTGGTATTCAATAAACCTTCATTTCAACTTCCTCTTGCCAAAACTGCTAAAAACCTGATTCTCCAACAACCTGTTATATCCAACATTTTTACCCAGAACCACCACGTACACGACAGTTTACACTGTACATGTAAATTATCAATGATTGTAACAATGTTTTTGATTACAAATATATATTTGAATAACAGAAAATTGCAATAATTTCCACCCACCTTTCCTGACAACACATCTGCATACTGCCTTTCATTCTTCGAGTATATGCTTTCATCTTAATCATAAAACCAATACCAGGAAAATCTTCCACTTTGTACATTAACGTTTTATTCGATGAAGATTCCTCATAACCTAACAATACAAAGAAATAAAGAGCAATCATAGATGTCACTTGAATTTTTGTTATAAAGCATGCATTTAAAGCAGCTCTGTGTCTTAAATAATAAAGATAAGTAATATATATGTCCCAAAACATACTGGATGGATTTTTCCTCCTATTTTCCACTTTTCCTAAAAAATATAAATTTAATAGGATTTTTTTTGCCTTCTCCCCTTTTCCTGACAAGATGTGATAGGAAATCTGTTGTTATCTCCCCGGTTTTTTCTAACAAATATAAACATAATAGAAAATATCTTGTTCTCGATCATTTCCTACCAAATATAAATGAAATAAGAAGTATTTTGCTTGCTTCCCTTTTTCCAAAAATATATATAAACATAAAAGGAAATATTTTCCACTTTTTCCTGACAAATATAAATGTAATAGGAAACATTTTGCTATCTTCCACTTTTCCAAGACAAATATATCTGTAATACGAAATATTTTGCTATCTTCCGCTTTTTCCCGGACTAATATATATGTTATAGGAATTATTTTACACATTTTCCTGACAAATATAAATATAATATTTTGCTATTTTCCGTTTTTTCCTGACAAATATAAATGTAATAGGAAATATTTTGCTATCTTCTGCTTTTCCGACAAATTGTCCTAGATAGGTTGTGTAAAAGCGTTCATTCATGTTCTGAACAGAGCCACTGTATAATAAGTAAAGTTATCAGTTTACCGTTGAAGTTAAATGTGGACACTCCGAGAAGATCATTGTCCTTAGACAACACACCGACACATTGAGCCAGAAAATACAGGAAATCTGGTGAGAGAACTACCTCCTCTTCCATCACAATCATGTATTTCTGTAAAAACATACACAGTAATACTAATACATGTCATTCATACATCAATTATCTAAGCTAAAATATCTCGCCAAACACTAGCCCTCCATTCAGCAAAGGCTAACAGTCCCTCACATAAGAAACTGTGCACACATATCTCACCAAACACTAGCCCTGCATTCAGCAAAGGCTAACAGTCCCTCACATTACGAAACTGTGCACACATTTTGCTACTGAACGCACTGTTTGCCAAAGATTGTGCACACACTGTATGCCCACTAGGTAACGCAACTCCAGTAAGCGCATTTGTGAGCCAAAAACGAGGCGGTCAATTCACTTGTTAGCAACGTGAACTGTGAGCGACTTCCATTAGCTGTAACTGAGCGCACAGCATGATTTGACTTTGAATGGTGAATTTGACATACAGTCGAACCTCGTTCATTCCAATCATCGGGGTCGATTTTTTTTCTGAATGATATGTGTCTTCGAATAACCCACTTCATTCAGTGTATAAGAAGATATATCGGGACCTGGTATTTAAGATACCATATATTTGGGAAAAAGGTTGTCGAATAAATCTAGCTCTAGTTTAGTTAGGCCATCCTAAAAAATTATGTTTACCTTACCCAGTTCAACAAATTTAAACTGACCCTGACACAAACTGTTTTTGTGTCTGAATAGCAGGATTTAAATTACTCTAAATATTGAAATAAGTCTAGCCTGAAAACCTAGCATAAAAATTGTGGGAACGGGCAAGAAACTAACAACTCTTTCTGGACAGCCATAGCTTATATTAATTTATGCCAAGTAGCACTGTAGTTGAATTGAACAAAGCCCTCAAAGAACTGGTAAACACTATATACTTCATGGGAGATTGTCACAAGTTCTTTCTTTTTGTCCTATCGAGAGTTCTCTCCCTTTACCTTTGACCCCAAAATCATTAGGGTTCCTCTGCTACCCAAGGTGAATGTGTGGACCAAGTTTGAGGATTAAAGGTCAAGAGGTTCTTGAGTTATTGATCGGAAACGAAAAGGTTACTGACCGACGGACGAACAGATCGACCGATGGATGGACGGACATAGCAACCAACCAACATGTGCAACCCAATATTCCTTCTCATCGAAGGGGGGCATAAAAATGACAATTAGAATTTCAAACAATACCACGGTAATAAATTCTCTAAAAGCAGTTTACAGAACACATAAATGTTAATACACGTCAGTATTTTTTTAAACACATGTCTGCTTACCGGGTACTATCAGTTTAAAACTGAATTGTATACATTAATATTAAAGAATATCTGAAATGACTAAGACTTACTGCATCGGTGTACATTTTAGCTGTCTCTTCAATAGCTTTCCTCATTTGATCTGTGAATTATAATAGTTATATCAAGTAAAAATTACTACCTGGTATAAAATGTAATATCATAGAGTTGGCGCTAACTTGTTGCTACTGCTTTCTTACTAAAACTGAGGTAAACTAGCATACAGTAAAACCTCACTTAAAGATCACCTCAATAATAATACCAACATAAAATTACTAACACAATTTTCATGTCCATTTTCACTGTTTTGTTCTTAACTCAACCTAAATATTAGACCACCTCAATAAGAAGACCAGTTTTCAAGGGTCCTACGGGTGGTCTTATTATTGAGGTTTTACTGTTTTTATAAGCCTACAAGCTTCTTCATCTATATATAGATAGACCAGTTTTGCTTGCATCCACACATTTATTAAATGCTGGATGCGTAAACATTTTACAACATAAACAAATGGAGGGATTGAAAGCATATAAATGAAAAAGCAGACAGACTTGTATTGCTTTAGCCAACCTATATAGATTCATGTTCCTTTGACATAATTAAGACACTTCATTTTACTCTGATATTTTCAGTCTGTGTGCTTTCGTATTCAATTAATGTAACGATCAAAACCAGAGTGGCAAAAGAACTTCCCTCACCTGAATAATGGAGACTTCCCGATAAACTAACGTTTCTGAACTTAAACATTGTAGCCAGTTCGGCTTGCTCTGGAAACTTCTCATCCCAAGCAATCTGTAATAAAAAGACAACATACATTACATATATTTCAAACCAAATGGATCAAAATTTTCAATTTTAAAGATAATTTACCTGTATTTTTACGAAATAATAAATAACAAAACATTTGTACACAAAAAATGTCCCTGTAAATTTACACACCAATGATCAATATTGCCCGCCATACAAACCCAGTAGTATTTCATGCCAATGTAAACAAAGAACTCTCAATGTCTTTAATCCAATATTTAAATATTAAGACTCATCTAAGTTTAGTCTAAAACCCAACACTGGTATGTTTTTTCCATTTCCACTTGGTCCGCATAATCAAAAAATATTTTCAAAAATATTTTTCTGTGTGCCAGATAAATTTTATTATTTTTTCTTAGCCTTTAATAATAGCATCAATATGGTTGTTCCAACAAATGACATATTAAATTGGACTGGCCGTACAAACAACTGTCAGGTAGCTTTAAGCTCAGAACCCATACATACCAATACATTATCAGGATTGACTCCTTGCTGCATTATCGTAGTCTCCATAGTTCTAATCAATGCATTATGATTTAATCCTGAAATACACAAAAATCACAGGACTTACAACCGGGAACCAGTCTGCAATGTTAGCAAGCCATTGGCTTTACACTGGGGATAAGTCAAACATTGCTGGATCTAGAATTTTGGGTCGGGTGGAGTGTGGCATAAAATACGGCACTGTATTGTTAACATTCCCTCGTGAAATATTAGAAGACATCGATTGTGTTTGGTCCATGTTTATGCCCTCTGGTATTAAAAACACTTTTTTATAGCATCAGAATTTTTAAGCAATTAACTTTCTTTACACAGAATACTGTAAAACCTCAATTATGCGACCACCCTTAGGACTCTTGAAAACTGGTCTTATAACTGAGGTGGTGTTAATATTGAGGTAAAATAACAAGCAAAACACTCAAAATGAACTTGAATATTGAGTTCTTAATTTTGAGGTGGTCATTATATTGAGGTGGTCACTATTTTTGAGATGGTCACACTATTGAGGTGGTCTTTAAGTGAGGTTTAACTGTACATTACTATGCGTGCCAGATTTTAGTGAGTGCATGTTTACAATTTATTCAGTAAGGACTTACCTGGTATAATGACAATAGGAGAGGAATATACAGGGTTATCTTTCCATTGCTCATCAACAAGACTAGCTGGTAGGAGAAACGCTTCATCAACATGGCTAGCTGTAAGAATGTATCAAGTACACGGGTGAACCATAATTCATTGTACCAAAAAATACAGTCGGACCTCGTTCATCCGAATTCATCGAGACCAAAATTTTATTTCGAATAATACATGGTTTTGAATAGTCCATTTGAATTGCACATGCATAAGAAGATACATTGGGACCTGATATTTACTACTGATGATACATAGTATTCTGATAGAATGTTGTTTAATAAACGAGGTTTGACTGAATCTTGCTTGTTTATTGTATTATTTCCAATTTCAGTACAATATCAAATTGTTGTTTCTTTTCTCAAATAAGTTGCGTACAATGATATCACTATTTGATGTAGTATATAGGAGAATCATATAAGTCACTATGTAAAAATTCCAAAATTCACATGTCAATCCCTTTTAAAAAGATTCACACAATTCTAAGACATAATACCAGGCCTCAGATTCAACATATTTCTCTCCCTTTGACTACAAAGTTCAAGCATTCAACATATTTATCTCCCCTAGACTACAAATTCAATCAGTCAACAGATGTCTCATCCTTTGACTACAAAGTTAAAGCATTCAACAGATTTCCCACCCTTTTACCTACATTGTTCAATCATTCAACATTTATCTCCATTATGACTATGAAATACAATCATTCAACATATTTCTCTTCCTTTATCTACAAATTTTACTTAATCAAAAGATTTCTCTCCCTTTGTCTACAAATTTTACTTAATCAACAGATTTCTCTGCCTTTGACTACAAAAACATTACTCATTCAACAGATTTCTCTCCCTTTGTCTACAAATTTTACTCATTCAAAAGATTTCTCTGCCTTTGACTACAAAAACATTACTCATTCAACAGATTTCTCTCCCTTTGTCTACAAATTTTACTCATTCAAAAGATTTCTCTGCCTTTGACTACAAAAACATTACTCATTCAACAGATTTCTCTCCCTTTGTTTACACATTTTACTCATCCAAAAGATTTCTTTCCCTTTGTCTCAGATAAAGTCCTACAAATATATCACATTCACAGAAATCAAATTGATTCCAATTACTGGTTCTTGAAAGATACAAAACAAATCTTACGATCACAGAATTCTCCATAGCCATCATATTTCTTGCAGAACTCACGACGGACTAGGTTCCTATTTGCTGGAGGGTCAGCTACAAGCTGGCTCCCTTTAACTAGATATCAAACAAAAACAATACAGAAAATTAAATTAAATGCTATAAATATAGGAATATAGAAAAACAGTGTAAGTAAGGATTTCAATGAAATATCAAATATCCAATTTGCATTCGTGTGAACCTTTCAGAAGGCAAATCGGAAGATTGCACTCCGAAAAGATTGAAATTGAGACTCAAAGAAGGAGATTTTTCTGAGGCTGAAATTTAGTCAATATGTCTGTAACCATATCATGATAAAGCTGTTAATAGTATTATTATATGAAGAAACTCGTGATCTGGGGGGTTATCCCTAGAAGAAAAAAAGCAGGAGATTACGGCTCCCAGCCAGGAAAGCATGAATAGCCTGTCACATCTGGGAGCCTCCTGCAGAAATCGAAAGAGTTCACACATGATTTTGGCACAATGCTGTAACATGGCTGCTCTAATCTATAAATTCTTGTTTCAGATAGTCAAGAAACTGGGCTATGAACTTACTTTTGGTAGGCACACAAAATGAGTCCTTCAGAGGTTTAGGCCACTCTGCATCCATACCAGCGTAACTTATCTGTATGGATAATATATGAATAAAATATATGAATAAAATATATGAATAAAATATACGAATAAAATATATGAATAAATATATGAATAAAATATATGAATAAAATATATGAATAAAATATATGAATAAAATATATGAATAAAATATATGAATAAAATATAAATGTATGAATAAAATATGAAGTTGTCACACAATTGCATGGAACATACACCAGGGGTTCTATTTGACTGTGAAGTTGACTATTTCACCCCGAGCTTTTCTCTAAAATCCAGTAAAAAATTATCAAAATGACCCTTGAGATTCAGCACCTAGTGGAACCCCTCATATACTATAAAATTATATAAGATATGTCAACAACAGTCAAGGATGAACGATATAAATACATTAGTTTATATTATTCAATGTAATATTTCATACAACCAAAGCTTCATTGTAAACAACCTTATTATATATTTTACACATGTTTAATAGAGTAAATGATCAGAAAATGCAGCAAAGTATCATGAAAATCTGCATTGTGGTTTCAAAGATGTTTTTTAAACGATTGTTGACGGACATACCTATGTACAGACGATGGATGAAAACCAATCAGAAAAGCTCACATTGAGAACTTCATGCACAGGTGAGCTTAAAAATAAGACTGGAATAATATCGACCTTTAAAATAGTTAGAATGTTGGTTAATACGAAACAACATAAAACTACACTTACTTTCTCCATGTTGGTGAAACCTTCTATGCCTTTCTGTCCCACAAAGTACCATACATCTCGGAACTTGATATTTTGAGCCATACTACTCCCAAACTGGTTCAATAATTCTCTCGTGTGAAAACCAAGCCTGTATAATTATATACATAAAATATATTTTACTTCAAATAAGTCTTTCTCAACAGTCATTTCAACAATGCATAGAGAAGTTTCTTAATATTTATGCTTATATATATAATATCTATGTTTATAATATACTGTTAACATCACTTATTGATATTAATGGCAAGCTACAGTAAGACCGTATAGATGCCTAAATTTGTTTTTGGAAAATTAATTTAGTAATTTTGGATGATATATCATAGTGGAGAATCGCTAAACACAATTTCAATGTAAATCTGTAAACTGAAACATCAAAAATTGAGGGATAGGGTATAAACTTACTTTCTCGATGCATCATCAAAAGCAACAGCTATAACAATGTCACCTTCCACTAAACTCTCCAAGAAGAAATCCAAGTTGGAACTGTCTAAAATGACAATAAAAATACTATAAACACAGCAAAGGTCAATCATGCCGCTGTTGGATTATACAATATGTCAATGGCACAAGAGCTATATACAAATGTACCAAGTTTGGTGATAATATTATGATATTCGTAATAGCATCTGGTGAAAAATGAGGTTAGAGCACGGAGATGAATTTAAAGTTTTAAGACCTCAGGACCTTGGGTAAAACTACAGACCCTTTATTTCGTTTTTGAACAATCAACATAAACTTGAGTCAGGGATAATTTTGCGGTCACAATTTACCTTTTCCGTATGTATCAAATCTTGTGACAGCTTTTGCTTGCTTAGTGCTAGAATCTACAACAACAACATTCAGCCCCCGACCAGCATCGTTTGTCTTCCTGTCCATTACCCTACAAAATACAGACAACTTTGTTTATAACATCATATACATACAGTCGGACCTCGTTCATTCAAACTCATCGGGTCAGAAATTTCATTTCAAAGAAGATACATCGGGGCCTGATATTTATTTAAATATCAAGTATTTGGAAAAAAGATTGTCAAATAACCGAGGTCGGACTGTATAAAGAAACTAAATTGTCAACATTTTTACATAGAGATGCTTTCCACTAAGTAGTTTAGACTTATTTATCTTACTGTGAAAAAATTGTACACTAATGATCACTATTGACGTCTACACCCTGGGTTTCAAACTTGCTATTCATGTCAATGGCCCTCTCTTGAACAACAACCTTTTAAGAGTGACCCTCTCTTGAACAACAACTTCTCTAGATTGGCACTCTCTTTAGCAACAACCTCTCCAGAGTGGCCCACTCTTTAGCAACAACCTCTCCAGAGTGGCCCACTCTTTAGCAACAACCTCTCCAGAGAGGCCATCTCATGAGCAATAACCTCTCCAGAGTGGCCATCTCTTGAGCAACAATTTCTCTTAAACAATATCAGTCCTTGCGAGAGGTTCCACAAAAGAGATAGATAGATAAGTTTTCTCGTAGTAAGAATTTACTATCAATATAATTGCCTAGAACAACAACCTCTCAACAGCAGCTGAAATTTGCTTCTCCCAAAGGGAATTGCTCTGGAGAGGTTGTTCTGTATTCAATTTGTGGTCATCCTGACACAGAAACATAAATACTTACGTGTATCCACTAACACATATTTCTGGTAGTACTTTACTGTCCATACCAGAACTGACCAGTACAGGAAACTGATGAACATCACATGACGTCTCTAGGCCACAGTATTTTAATGGTTCTCCTAGACGTATATTACTGTTTGCTATCAGCTGAGGTAACACGTCTTCAACAGACGATACAGGACCCACTGTGTGAAACAGAAAAAAACAACGATTACTGTTGTTGCATTCAGGGGCAGTAGGCCGCCTTCTTAGGTAATGGGGGTGTATCAAAAAGTCTGAGGGGGCAGAGTTACAATAGGGAAAACCTGGGAGCCCTGTTATTCTATGCCACAAAAATCCCTAGTCTTGCAGGAAAGGGCAAAGGGAGAGAATTCTCAATGAAATAAAGGGAACTAACTCATGACAATACCCATGCAGGACATTAAGGCTATTATTGACAAAATATTCGACAGTATATAGATATATTGAATGATTCCTTAGAAAAGAACTGATATAATGAAATATTGAAGTATTCTTGAAAATAAATGGAATTTATTCGTAAATATTTATTGGTGTCTCTAAAGAAAATGATGATTTTACTTAGCGGGATTTTTACTATAAATTGTATTGATATTCCCGTACTTTGAATCCAATATTTTAGACTCGACCAAATTGTTGATACATTGATATCATAATTAAAAATGACAGCAACGCAGGATACATACAAGGCAAGGTAAAACATCCCATCTTTTCAATGGATGCAGCAAACAATTTCTCTCCTCTATTCTGTATCTGAAAATATTGAATGATATTCCTATATTCTCATCATATACCACTTATAGTTACCGGTAGTGTATAATTATTTAAAATTAGTTTTTTAAACTGAAGAAGATGTCAACTGCATGATGCTATAATTCAGTCAGATAAATACTTTTGGCATTGAATTCTATCTGCATTATGTCAAAGTCTGATGTACTGTCAACCAAGAAATTATTTTGTGCATTTTAATTAGCAAAGTTCGCGAGGATAGTCTTCCGCAAACTTAAGTAGTCGCACAATCATCACTTACAATGAAATCGAGAAAGTTTCTAGCTATCGTTTTTGTCAATTGCCATTTTGCTCTAAGTATTAGTAAATGGCGATATTCAAATTGTAAAAGGGAAACAAAGTGGGAAAAATGATATCAACTACTGTTATGAACTAGAAATTCGTTGAACCCGCATTTCACCTATCGAATCCTAGTAATCTCCTTTTCCATTATATATTTTTATAATAAAGATTATAAAATTGTTTGCTTTTTAACATTTCTAGGTTTACAGTAATCTAACAGAATTCAGAGATCACAAACAGAAAATAACAAACATTCCATACTTACGAATTCAATCGCATACCCTTGCCGCAAGCCTTTTTGTCCAATGAGAAGAAACGAATCTCGGAACAACACTTGAGCAATGATTTCACTGCCAAACAATTTTAGCCATCTTTTACCATCCTGGCTCAAACTAAAATAATACGACCCGTAGAACTGTTTTCACCACGTAAATAATTTATGATAGTATACGGACAATAGGTAATAATTATAATAATAATAATAACGACTTTATTTAAAGAGGCAACACAGTAAGGCAAGCCCAGTCTTCCCTGTGAGCCTCTATGATATACACATGTTTACAACATCATGTAACACAAACAATTATAATAGGCAGGTATAGATATACAGACCATTAAAACTATACATGTATAAAATCTCAACAGACCAATCATTCTCATAATTCAGCAGACAAACTGAATTCTTTGGAACTACAGTAAATTCCGCTTATAACGATATTCAGGGGACTGTAAGAATTGTATCATTGTACCCAACAATCGTTATATCCCAAGATTTATTTTTCCACAGGCGAAATCGGATTAAAAAATTAGCGTCAATTATAAAGCAATAAAAGCAATTCTAGTATGTGAATATTAGATCAACCTTATATAACCAATATTACTTTAATAAAACATCATCAAATCATTTGAAAACTCTGCAACTGGCAGGGACCATTACTTTTGTATTGTAACAAATGGCGATATCGTCTCAAGTGGAGTTTACTGTAGACCTCAGTGACCACATTCATAAAGATCCTAAGATTTTAAGTAAGGAAATTCTTTATCATAAAGGAGAAAATTTCCCTTAGTTTTTTAAATTTTCCTTTTATTTTATAGAATTTTCCTTAAATATTGGAAAAATTCTTAAGTGTTATTCTAAGGAGATATTATAAAGATAAGGAATATCCTTACTTAAAATCTTAGGAGCTTTATGAATATGGGCCCTGACCGTCTCACAACTAACACAAACTTTCTTCATAACCAATGGTGATCATATTTTTGAGGTTCCACTTTACATGTGTCATGTAGATGAAATTTACACACTAAGGTCAAACAGTTAAGCCAAGTAATTTCTGATGACGTCTGAATGTCATGATGACCTGTGCCGTCTTTAGTACCCCAATGAATTTATATAAATCGATCTCCACATTAGAGGCAGGTCAAATTTTATCAATATATAACCATTTTTTACTCATTAGAACGAAAAGTCAATGTCAGCAGTAGTCAATTTTATCAATATATAACCATTTCTTACTCATTAGAATGAAGTCAATGTCAGCAGTAGTCAATTTTATCAATATATAACCATTTCTTACTCATTAGAATGAAGTCAATGTCAGCAGTAGTCAATTTTATCAATATATAACCATTTTTTACTCATTAGAATGATAAGTCAATGTCTGCAGTAGTCAATTTTATCAATATATAACCATGTTTTACTCATTAGAATGTAAGTCAATGTCTGCAGTAAATGTATGTCCATTTTATCTGTATATTGCCATTTCAAGGCCACTAGAACGAACTATTGATAAATGCCATTGGTTTTGATTCCTTGAGATATTTTCAAACATCATTTTCAAACAGTTAATAAGCTTGATAATGGAACGTGCATTCAGCTGCAGACTTGTTTTATTATGATGGATTTCATAACAAGTGAAAGATCGAACAGGGAGTAGCTAATATACTACTGATTAACAGCAATAACTGACAAGCATTTGTGTTAAACAACATTGTTTTATAGACACAACAATTAAGGAAATAGTTAATTGACATTAATAACTTTAAACAGTAACTACAAATTGACACCAGTCTATCAATAAGACAAAATAATGCAAATAAATGACTGTATGTGAAAATGTCGTCGCAAATCAAAACACGTTTCAAAGAATAAATATGTTCATTAACAAATCATGATTAACACTTTAAGCCCAAGTCAACACAAAAAATAGAATTGAAGGATGTTCACATTCTTTTACAGGTTCAGTAAAGAATAACTTAACAATACATAAACGGGAAGAATCCTTGATCTACTTAGCTTCCCTCAGTTTCTAAACAGGTCACATGACTAGGTGTAGCCACAATTTAGAAATAATTCACACTCAGAGTGATGGGGAAAAAATGAATTCAGCCAACCTAACATTATCATCATACGAAATTATGATAGAGAGTAAAAACGTTTAGAAATATGCCAATGATGACAGTAAAATTGATTATTAGTATAATGATGACAATGAAGAAGATGATGATGCCAGCAACAATAGTAGTAATAATGACAATGACAATGATATGTATGACAACAATAATGATGATGAAGACTATAGTGATGATGATGACAACAATAATGATGATAATGACTATAGTGATGATGATGGCATTAATAATGATGATAATGACTATAGTGATGATGATGACAAAAATAATGAAAATGACTATAGTGATGATGATGACAACAATAATGATGATAATGACTATAGTGATGATGATGGCATTAAAAATAATGATAATGACTACAGTGATGATGATGACAAAAATAATGAAAATGACTACAGTGATGATGATAATGACTACAGTGATGATGATGACAAAAATAATGAAAATGACTATAGTGATGATGATAATGACTACAGTGATGATGATGACAAAAATAATGAAAATGATGATGAAGAAAAAAACAACGGAAAAGAACAGGAAAAACATGCAAAAAATTGCCTATTGATTACTGATGTATAGTCAAAGTAGTGTACACAATGGGTATTGTAAATTAATAGAAACAACAACAAAAATGTTTTCCATAACTCATTAAGAAGTGATTGACATATAGCAAGTCGTAGTTGTCAATTATAAATCAATAAACGTTTATGTCTTACAATCACAGTACACATGTACCAGGAAACTTTAGAGTTTGGCTATAAAGTTGTCAAATCATGAGAGGTTTTAAACAATTACTAATTATGATAATTTGTATTTGACAAGTCATAAACAAAATACCAAATAACGAATGGATGCGGATGTGCACTTGGAAAAACTTCAAACGCAATTTCAATGTAATTCCCATCATCTTGAAAACAAAACGCCAAGTTTGAGCAGGTATTCGTAAATTTTGTGGATAGTTTCGACATTTTCAAGAAAAAAAACACTTGACTTATTGAATTTCTTTTTTTAAAAGTTGGACAAAAGTAGGGAATTTATTGCCTAGAAGTAGGGACGGTTCCTTACCTTCTGAATATCAAAAATGGTAACATTCACCACACTGTACATTCTGTACTTCATGCAGGTGAAATAATATTTCAAGTTAACACCTCTAGATTTGAAAAAGTAGGGTTAGTAGGGCTCTTTCAAGAAGAAGTAGGGAAAAAGTAGGGAGCAAGTAAAAAGTAGGGCCCACTTGACAGTGGTTTGACCTACAAGTTCTTCATGCGACAATGTAAAATATTTATTTGCCTACAGGACAATGCAATTGGTTTCTCCCATATCATAAATTTAACTGCCAAAATGAATTTGTTGTGTTGAAACTTTTGCTCAGTATAGAAATACAAGACAGAGCAATTATTATTAAAAAGGTGTCATTCTACACCACAGATATAGATATCATAATGCATTAACTGGTTCTATTCAGTAACAGGCAGCTAGTTTACAGGAGTACAGTTGTGCTCAGAACATGAGACCCCTATTCATGTTAGTTACGTGGTGTTCATATAAAACGTGTTAAGTACTACATGTACATTAATAGGTCTGTGTTGCAAATACTGTACAAAGCTGTTACAGTCCAGAAAAATTCTCTTAATCAGGCCATCAATAAAAATCATATAAAAATCCACTTAAAAACAATTCATGTGTTATTTCATACTATATTCCATTATAATTTACCTGATTATAAACAACTTTTTAGGTGGTCAGCCAATCTCATTGATATCAGCCCCTAACTTCAGCTCCATTACTTTCTGCGGATAGGCAGTTGGAGTATAGTATAGGAGCATGCGACTGGGGCTGATTTTAATGAGATTGGAGGACAGCTAATGAAAACATAGGAGTGCCAGTTTCATGTTGTCAGAATATTAGATCCCAATCTTCTAAGGCACGTCAATTTGAAATGGGCTTTTCAAAACCATGTATTATTCGAAATGGATGCGTTAAACTCGAAGTAACAAGGTCCGACTATATTATCAACAGATTGTGTCCCATATTGCTGATATTAAAAGATGGACCACTGACCATTTGGACATTTCGTAAAATCAAGTAAGATGGTCAATGACTGAGAAATTTAATCTGTATCATAAAATATCTATTGAATATGTTACAGGAAAATCTCTATTTCACTAAATTTAAGAAAGAAACGGAAATGTCAGACCATCCATAAAATCTTATTTGTTTTTCGGTATCCCTTCCTCAGTTTTTAAGTGAATAAGTAGGACATTTTTCTAATCTGCATACCATCAGTTAAGAAAGGGGAAAATGACACAAAATTCTGCATGGAAAGTAAAGAAGATGAGTGCGGGCTAATCTTAATGTTGATCGATAAAGCAAATAATTTTCTAAGGATGGCCTCACCTAAACTCGATTATTAAAAAGAAAACATTGTTAGAATCTGTGCTATATGTTAGTAACATTAAACTCTAGAATAATCGCATTAACAAAACAATATTAGCGAAAAAATATTAAATATGTAACAAAACTACATGGAGTATATAATTAGTAAAAAGGCATAACAAACAAAAAAGAGCATTTAGTAAAAAAACACAAAACAACAAAGAGAAATAATTAGTATTTGTAAACATGATTGCATTACGCACATGTACCAAGTTATAAAAAAAATAAAAAAATTAAAACAACATATTTCCATAAAATATAAATTTGAGCAATAATCACATTATGGCAATAGCTTACATAATGATACTGTACAAGGGTCACTTAATGATAATCTCTTCTAAATCAATTCAAAATCTGGCAATTGGTTACAGAAATGATTTAAGATTCCTGTCGATAGTTTAACTAACACACTGAATCCAAATTTGAAACCCTTGAGCACAGCTTCATGCGCCAATTAAATTTTCGTACAAGCAGGAGACGTATAAACCTTCCGTGTGACGTCAGATATGTGGTGGATCGAAGTAACGCTGTATTTTATCAGGGCACAAAAAGCACAAATATTAAGCGTCAATGCAATTTAAATGTTAACTGTTAATGAATACAAACATAACATTGCTATAAATTACACACTCTTACCTTGGGCTCTATAATATAAAGAAAAAATACAACAATAGATTGAAACAAAGTCACAACTAATAAATAATACGGTTGCAAAATATACAACACAGTAATGAGCGAAAAACATACACACTTGGTCTGATAAAGGCATCACTAATGGGGCCATAAATCAAGGGTTGGGCCCACTACTATTGGATCGACTTCTTTACCAAACCCCAGTTACAAGAGGTTCATGCCTAACCCTCAAACTGAAGTTTTAAATTGCTTCATTTGTAGTTATTTATTTATGTTCAGATTTTAAAAAAAACCCAGAAAGTATTGAAACGAGAAATTATCAGTAGAACTGACGGATGCTCCACAAAGTATGTAAAAAACCGACAACAAGCCCATCTCCTTTTTCTTGGTAGTGAAGCTTCCCATTTAGTTTCGCTGAATTCGGGTCTGCGGTTGCTGAGAAAAAGTACAGACACAAATACGGGATGCACGCATGGACAGACAAAGCACCTGTTATATGCTTCTCCTTCAACCAATTGAATGGCAATACATAAGAAAATAATCCATACTGCATTCTTTAAAAAACATCATAGTACAATAATATTACAGCAAATTCACGCAAAACCACAGATTTACCCCCCCCCCCCACACACAAAAAAAACTTACTGGCTGAATAGCATGCAACATAATATACCAAGAAAGTCACCTACTTTTCTGATATTTCGTCGTAACTCGCTATAATTATAAGTTGACCTTTTTTCACCTTTGATTTCATGTCTCGAAGAAACTCATAGTCTGCAAAGAAGGAAAAATTATACTGAATAATAATTTATACCGATGTAACAACATATGGTAGCAAAACTGATGCGTGTTTCAATACATCAAACAATATTCTGTCCCATGATGCAATTTTAGCCAACGGAAACTTGACATTCTTTTTTGCAAAATTGGTGAGTGAAATAACATGCAATACGTGATTTGGATATGATTTTTATGATTTAATTTTTTTGAGGCACCAGAAAATCAGTTCTAGAAAGTAGACATTAACATGAACTTTGTGAGAATTGAACCCACTACATTCAAACCTATCTACACACTAAGTAGTTTCGAAAAAAGTTTTTACCAAAACACATGTAAATAAAACACAGCTGTAACTGCCCTCGGCAATTTTTTAAACTTACGAAAAAAAAAATTTTAATTGAAGAGCTAAAAACCTAGGCGTACGCTTAACAAAAATATAAAATGATTACACGAGACAGTCTCTATCAAAGGATTGTTTATTTCATTGTTATAATTAATAAATGAAGACATGGTGACATGCTAATCATATTTAAAACATAATGGAACTGATTCATACCATTACCTCAGGATGTGTCCCGATGTCAACAATATTACAATTAATACAATGTTGGTGGTTAAAATTGATCGAATTTATGCTGATTGAAACATCAATAAAATTTAATTAATTCACAATTCAAAATTGTATGCATTCTTGATTGGGAGATTTATAGGTTTTTCTGGACAAGAATCATCATTTTATTGACCTTTTTAAAAGCTTTCATTAAACGTCAAAGAAAGATTTGCATTAACTATTGACGGATCATCTACATATTGAAGGTACGACCATAAAACAAAATGTCCCATGCCTAGAAAAAATGCATACATTCAGAAATAGATGCTACATCAGCAATTTAGTTATAATTGACCTTTTCTCATTAGATCTCACATTGCTATGTTGACATTTCAACATGGTGAAACAGGCTGCATGAAAATAGCGACTGTGTGGCCATCGTTAAAAATTGTTAGGGTAACTCTACCAACTCTAGAAAAGGTGTGCGAGTGGGAAAGGTTTTCGAGCGAAGTATTAATAGATCTGTTTGAAACTTTAATGACCAAATAAAGCAATAAATAACAAGAGGCCCAAGAAGGTCTGACGCTCTACTGGCTATGTTGTGCATATGAATGTCAGAAATCTTAAGGAAGGTTCATGCAAGGATGCAACAGAGCAATTTGATACAAATCTGTTCATGAGAAGAATCTGTTAAAAAGTTTTGCTAGCATTGGAGGCCATATTGTGCAATCAACCAGAACCGTTTGAACGTTCTTAAGAAAGGGTCATGCAAAGATGCTTCAGAGCAAGTTTGATGCAAATCTGATCATCGGTTCATGAGAAGAAGTCTATTAAAAGTTTTTCTAGCTCTGGCGACCTTATTGTGCAATCAACCAGAACCGCTTGAACAATCTTTAGAGGGTCATACCAGGATGCTACAGAGCAAGTTTGATGCAAATCTGATCATTGGTTTGTGAAGTCGTTTCAAGTCTTATCTGTCTTAACATATCACAATTTATTTCAATCACAAGGTTGTACTTAGTTACAGCTTATCTAATTTTGCATTATTGTGAAACAAGTTCTAACAACCAACTTAATCATCTTAATGTTTTCCTTGCTTACTAACCAGCACTCAGGGATTGTGATAACCGCAGAACGGGGTGTCAAGTGATTTTTGGTGTCAGAAAGATAGGGTATGTTAACGCCAGTCATTGACATTAATGGCACGCCACCATGGGACCTCGCCTTGCGCCTTGTTTTGTTGTTGTTTGATTACGAGACATTGACGTCACCTTATAATCGCTGTTGTTTAAATGCTGAGCTTGAATTTATTAAATTGATTTAGTGAATTTGGATGATGCACCATAGTCGCTAAACGCTTATCGCTCGACGTTTATTGCTTCAGCTTAATGCTTGAAGAACAAGAGCACATACCATCGCAATATACGGCTATTATAAAAATTTTGTCACTAGAGTTTAAAATAAAGCAGTGTAAAAATTATCTAATCTCCTATGACTCCACCTTTAGTGACCTAGGTTTGAACCTGACTTACCAACAACTGTTTTCGAAATTTATGCAATGTATCTAATAACCTGCCGCAGGTGAAACTATAATACGTCCCGTTAGAACGGGTGTATAATAAAAAAGATAAAGCGCATTATCAACTTTTCACCCAAAATCCCTAACAGGGTGCATCTGAAAATATAGGAACCGGTACTCGGGATTGTGATCGCTGCAGAAGAATTTTGACTAAGTTGGGATTTGAACTCGTGACCTCTGGATCAGAAGTTCGGGGCCCTATGTCCACAAAAGAACTTAAGTTTGTACTCAAATCTGTGTTGATGTAAAATAACTTACCATCAATATAAGTATCGTAAATTCTTACAAATTCAACTTCTAATGTCTGATCTGAAAACAATGAATGAACTAGTTACAAACTCAAATCTTTTTTTTCTTTTTTTTCGTACATTTAATTTTCATTTTTTTATAAAAAAAGTATGATGTATTCCGGAAGAAAGTTGGGGAAAAAATATCTTATTTCTTGCAAAATGAGTCAAACACAGTGAAATAAAAAAATGTTTTCTTCGAAGAGGATGTCATTCCATATCAAATATGGAAAAAAATGTTACCTACATTAATTATATCATAAAAATATGTTGCTTTAAAATTGACCAATGGCAAGGCTGCATTCTGAGACTGGTCTCCAAACTCAAGTATAATCAATTTGGACCTAGTCATTTTTAAAACTTGCTCAACAATAAGACAAACAAGGCTGCAATGTTGGTTCACTTACCGTCAACAACAACAACATTCATTCCTCTCTCAAAGTTCTTTTTCTCATGACTGACTATCCTGCAAAACAACAGACATAAGATGGAGATTACTTACCACAATATCAGCAATAAATACTAGTATAACTCAAATAACATTTGTTGATATACAAAATATGTTTACATATTGGTTACAGATTAAAATCAGGGACCGTAACATCAGGCATGACATATAAAGTTTGGATGCTCCCTATCGATGAAGAAATTACAAAATAGAAGAAAAATTGAACTGTATTAAAACTACGGTAATGGTTATTTCATCTTCGGTTTTGGCCTTTAGGCGTTACACCGGTCAATTTATCTGGAATGTTTGATGATCATTTCAGCGCTGCTATGGGATTTATAACCTCTTCTGTAATGAACGTCATTTTAAGAAAAATGCAACATGTGATGTCACTATTTGCAAGCAGTAAACAATATTTACATCATATGGTCACTTCGTTTTCATAGTGCTATATGGGGCAAATATTGCTTACTGTCAGTACATGGTGGCGTCACATGTAACATATTCTGTAAATGACGTCATTGATGGAAGAGGTTGGAAATCGTACAGCGGCGCTCATATTGTGAATAGGAGTATCATGCCAAGTGTTATCAGTACAACTGTATTTATTTAGAAAAGGGCGTCAACTACTTCCTCAATGAAATATCTGCCAACACTAGGAAAATCATTGACATTTGTTATTAATCTAAGATGGGAGGGGAAATATGACCGCGAGGATTACACATATACAATGTGTAGCAATCAAAATACATTTTGAAGTTTGATTTACGAATGTGGCTACAAGTTATATGGGCTTAGAATTCATTATCAATCGATGCAAATTCAGCACAGTAACACTATATGACCCCTCATGCTATAAAAAACACAATAATGTCAAGATACTTGGATTCACAACAAGGCATTGTCCTTAAAATGACATCATTACCAACATATATTTCACTTTGTGGTTAGAGCTAACCATATATTCATGGAGACAATTCAAAAAGCCCAGTACATCATAGCATATAATTTCCTTGATTAAGGATCACACAGAAATTCTATTGATATATCAATACATCAGAATGTTAGTGTCGCATGCAAATTAAGACAATTGATAAATGAGGTAGGGAACTTCAAGACATTACCGTATGAGAAATTTAGAACTGAAACCACAGAGACGTCAGATCAAAGATGGGAGATCTTAACCACAGTCTAAACTTTACAATAAATTCCTCTCCAGGATATTGAAGTCAAAACAATAGGATAACAAAATGATACATTAGAAATGTATCTGACTCATCCGAGCCTAAAGCGTTTGAAATGACTTCATCCAGTATTGCTGTTGCATAGGTTAAAATATCCTTACTTAAGAACCATTGCAATGTATAGCCGATTAAAAGAAATTTTGCTATATTTTGCTTCTAAAATACAAAAACCTGCTAGCAGTTAAAAAAACTTTATGATAATACATATAATTCTTTTCTCAACAAATACAGAGAAATGCATATTTATTGATGTTTTAACTATATAAAGCATATTTTTCATGTTTGTTTAGGTAAACAAAAGAACAAAACAATGAGCATAATATATCTTCAAGTTTAAGTTTAAGCTTATTCATTTTACATCAATTGTGAAACTTATGTAACATATGTTCGATGCCTGCATTCTAGGTCACCAACCTATGTTCTCAACTATATCAGAGACTGTGAAGTACACGGTTCAACCACGCCTGAGGCAGGATTCCAACCCACGACCTTCAGTCCAGAAGTCAGGCGCTATACCCCTAAAACCACTATGCTTCCATACCTGACCCAATAAAGACCTGTCTCAAAACTCAATCGCGTAATTGGTCGAATCACAACACAGTGTTCGGACTGAGAAACAGTAACAGTGATAAGACCTTCACTGAAAGAAAGCGGGCACACTAAGCTATCATAGGAATATAAACTTATTTATAGTGATTGCAAGGCCCACTTTGACACTGGTGACTAAAATTTCAGGACAGGGTTCTACTCTCAGCAAGACTGGATTTGTCATAAACTAGCAGTGATTTATTTTTCAATTTTACTGCCATATTTCGGCTGTTTCTGCTAGCAAAAGCCTCCATTTTTCACAAAAAGGTGTCCTGTTTTCCCCAAAAAGTAAAAAAATGAGATGAAGAGGGAAAACATATATAAGTTAAATAAAAATGCTCTTATTTTCCCAAATTTGGGGCTCATCGCACATATTTTCCCGATTGAAAAGGCACAGGCAGTAAAATTATTTTCCAAAAAAATCACTGACTACATGTAGTAAACAAAATACAAGTAAAGTTTTCACCCACACTTTGTTCCGGTAACATATGATGGGTCCTTGCTTTGTTTCAACCCCAGTCCTTGCATAGAATGATATCTGATTGTGTCCACACTGTGTGCCACATTGGCCATCTGAAATAAAAATGTATGCAAATGAATAAATGAACAATGAATGAAACAGGAACCTCCATGATTGAGTGGTTATGTTCGCTTCAAATCACTCGCCCCTCACCCCTGCAGGTTCAAATCCCACCAGCGATCAAGTATTAGTACACGAGATAGCTAACCTGCTAGCTTAAGGAAGGTCGGTTGGTGGTTCTACCCAGGTGTTCACCTGCAGTCTTCCTCCACCCTAACACCCTGTTTATGTGACAAAGCCCCTTTATAAAAAATTATGTAATTACTGTATGTAAAAACACCTTCTTTTCATATCTAGCAAGGAATGACATTCTTTCTCAGTATAATATGTTTAATAACACTGAAAGTGACATACCACAAAACTTTTATCCAATGACTTGGTATAACCAAATTAAATATCAGGTCCCGATGTATCTTAGGCACATGGCATTGAAATGGGTTATTCGATATCATGCATTATATGAAATAAATTTCAGACCCGATAAATTTAAATGAACGACATTTAATTCCTAACTTTCATCAAAGAAACTTGACTGTCACTGAAGATCTCTTAAGTATAAATTGTTGAATGTGACTATTTCCGACACAAAAAACATGGATGAGAAACGTTTTGATATCTAATGACATTCCCTGTTCGTATTCATAACAATAGATTAGAAAAATCCTCTCTGATCTGTCGGAATCCCTACTTTCATTTTGATATCTAATATCGGCAACTTTTGATTAAGAAACGTGTCAATACTTGGAGTAAAAATATGAACTGGTCCATGATAATACGGTCTCATTAATTTTTGAGGTGGTCTGTAAGTGAGGTTTTACAGTAAAATCATGTTACCTGATATGTTGCTGAAGCCAGACACACTCCATACTTCTCGAACACCTGTAAGACACGAGAAACAAACACAAAAATGATGAAAAAAGTAGCAAATTAGGCATAAGAAAAAACAGCGGAGAGTTGAGATTTGAGATATTTCTCGAGATCTTTGCGTATTGTTCTGACCATTTTGCCCCCTTCTCAACCTGCCAAAATAAATACCAGTGTTTTTTCAGCTATGTTTATAGCCGTTGTTCGGCTATATTCCCAATGCCAAAAAGTATATATTTTTTCCAATTTGAATGTAAAAATACCTATAAATCTGACTAAAAAGTTTTGGTTCAATTTAGCAACAAATTGACAAAGTTGGAGGCTTGTTTCTCACAGCAAGTTTATATAATTGCTGATTAGTTAATTACTACATCCTTCACTTTTATTCCTGAAATTTTACTGTAATTGCTAGACTTTCCCCCAATTTCTAAGTTTAATGCGCAAAATTCTCAATTTGAAGGGTGTGGGTCATCTTCCCAAAATAAAGCCCAAATACATTCTGATGAAGTCATTTGATGTGAACAAGACATTGGTATGGCAATTACCTAAATTGATAAATGAAGCGAAGTATGAAAGATATTTCACCAGGAATGTATGTAGCTACAACAAGTCATATTTATGCATTCCTTCGTCTCTCTAAAGGAACCAAAGTAAATAAATCAATTGGAAAAATTTAAACCATGATTCGTTATCAGCAATAATTGTCATCAGAAACACCACAAGCACCTGCACTAAAACTTGACTTCAATGTCTTCTGTGTTATTTATGCAATTTTTATATGTTTAACATTCCAGTTCATCAATTATACCAAATGGAAAAACAATAAATTGTTAATGATAAACACTGTGACATGAGCTAATTAGTATTTGTTACATTTTAATTACCTTTAAAAAACAATTAATTATTTTGTAGACGATTAACTGAGCATAAAAATTGAAATAGCTCCCTTTAATACAATCACTCTGTAAATGCAATCAATCATAAATTCCTGAATGAACGAATAATCGTCTTGAGTAAAAACATTTAAAAAAACTTCATAAATAAACAAGTTATACGGGTCTTATATGAGTGCTCTAACATTATTTATTGAATTTATTAAACAAGTCTTCTAAAAAGGAATTGGTTTTAGATTACGAGTTTAATAAAATCAATAAAAAATAAAAACAAATAATGTAAGATTCTATTTATGACATATCAGCAGAAACGGCTGATGTTCGCCAAAACATTACCTAACCCCCTTTATACAAGCAAAGTATGACATGTGTAATTTGGTCTTTGTGAAACAAATGCTGACACGTCAAAAAGGAGTTCCGACAATTTTCTTTTTTAATTTTTAGCCACAAGATACGAGTTCAAATGATTATATCATATTCAAAATAACAAGACATAATTTTTTTTAATGAAATAAAATATCACACTTCGCACAAAATAAATATTTAACAATGTCAACATCATTTGAGCCCATCTACGTCACACTTGTTTTGTTGTGACGTCACACGCACGTCATTTCAAGAAAACGTCACAGGTGACGTCACCAAATACTGACAGTAAGCAATATTTGCACCATATGGCAATATGAAAACAAAGTGACCATATGGAGTAAATATTGTTTCCTGCTTGCAAATAGTGATATCACAGATTGCGTTTACTTGAAATGACGTCACTTACAGAAGAGGTTGCAGCGCTTATATGTAAGTCACAAATTCCCTTGACATCTTTCAAAGACCCAAAAATTCCCCCACTTGAGGGTATGGGTATCAGTTCCTAAAATCTCTAGTGCCCTGAAAAGCCATGAAAACAGAACAGTCACTGCATAATATGTTAAAGATAAAAACCTACCTTTACTTCGGTGTATCACAGATCCTATGTACAACACAATTGAACACAAAATTGTCAAACAGAATAATTTCTTCACACCTGGAAAAGAGAGAAGGTTGTACATCAGAGCTAGTTTAAAGTGTTCAACTTTATCCAGAATTAGATAAATAACAATGAAAAAATAAAATATTCATTCAAGAGATGTTTGTAAAACATTATGCCCCCTGTGACCTTGATCTTTGACCCTGTGACCCCAAAATGAATAGGGTTCCTCTGCTACCCATGGTGAATGTGTGGACCGAGTGTGAGGATGATAGGTCAAGGGTATTAATCGGAAACGAAAAGGTAACAGACCGACAGACATACCGTCTCTCTTCTTCGAAGAGGGAGGGATAATTATCTCACAGTACGTGGCACGAGATTGCATTCTGCATGTCATCTCGTTTCTGCCAAGTTCAGGGTTTTCCCTCAATTACTTTAAATACCGGTAAGTGTCCCAGGACCTACCACTTACTGACTTAGCCATTTTGAGTCCCTGGTCATTTTTTAGGGTCCAACACTTTTATAATTGTCATCTTTTCTTGACCATAACAAAAATTTAAGGCAAATTAATGGGCGCTTTAAATGTGACTAGATCACCAGTGTTAGTGCTGGAATAAAATTGATAAATTCAATACAACAGAACAGGACTAAGCACAAAGAAATGCGGATGGTGCAGTTATTTTTTGCCGGTCCTTTTGACACATGGTCACTTGTAAATGCAAGTCCTAGGTCCAACATTTGCATCAGTGGTGCAGAGAACCTGTGTCCAGGAAATTCCTGCAAGTCATCTAAAAAATCCTCCCAGACAGCGAAAAAATACGGACCAAAACAAGTTCTTGTGACACAGAGAGTCACTGACAGATAATCAGACCAAAAATAGTATGCCCCACTGATTTAGTGGGGAAATTATCATTATGGCTAGCCAGCAGAATTACACTTAACAGAAGTGCTAGGTACTATGTTGACATATGAATATATCGAATATAAATTCAAAAACAACCAATTCATTGAAATCAAGCCAATTACATACCACCACACAGAAATTAAAAATCACATATTTACTCACCGGGCAATATCAAGTGGGATCACATATTTACTCACCGGGCAATATCAAGTGGGATCACATATTTACTCACCGGGCAATATCAAGTGGGATCACATATTTACTCACCGGGCAATATCAAGTGGAATCTCAAGTGTGAGAAGGATTCAACTTAAAGTCTGTTTCCTGTTTGGCTTAAGCATCAGTTGGCAATAACAAGTTCATATTATATTCCCATAGAGAACACTATAAATATAAAATATTTACCTAATTTCCGCCTACATTTCCTCAGAATTGTCATTCCTTTGTTTGATTATTGTCTCTTTAGAAATCTTGGTCAAATCTTATCTAGAAAAGACAAGTAAGAAAATATTTACACACAAACCAATATATACATTACATTCCATTAATCCATGCATGCTAATCAGCTGTATAATACATAGGAGATTGTCACCAGTTCTCTCCCTTATCCCTTCTTGAGTTCTCTCCCTTATCCCTTCTTAAGTTCTCTCCCTTTACAAGGGACAAAGTGAGAGAACTCATGACAATCTTCTGTGGTAATAATTTTACCGATTGGGAAATTTTAACAAAATCTGGGGGAAAATATATAGTTTGCTCTTTTACAAATGGGATCGAATATTTGCCCCAAATTTGCCATAAAAAAGGGCTGTATATCCATGTATTTACATTAAGTGGCACTAGTTTTGTCTATTATACACCTACATACCTCACACAATCATGGCATTCATAAATAGAAATGCATTATTATGCAAATGAACAATCACAAACGTTTTATAATCAATAGCGGCATAACTCTGGTCCAAGTTTAACAGTACATACTACTATTGATCAACTCTCAAGGTCTTGATTACAACATTGTACAGCACAAAGACTTATTATATCCAGCGGTTTGTTTACATAACATGTTTACATTCTGATAAGCAAAATAGCATGCAACATCTATACATATTTTAATCTGCAGAGTTATGTTTCGTTTATCACAACTGCCTGTGCACAGTCAAATATTCAAACAAACAAAGACCTCCATAGATTTGTAACTAAAATATCAATGAAAATATATCATATTAATAATTATAATTTAATACATTTGTATTATCAATAACATTTGGAATACAGGCAAGGATAGCAGTCAAAAAATAGACAACCAATTGAATGACATTGTATTGATTTCACACTCATAGTCATACAAGTAAAATGTAACTACATTTGTATTTGCACTAAAAGGTTTTTACTACTAGTATCAGCTTCTACAACTTGCTCTATATTAAATTTTCATACTGGTCAGAAGCTGTCAAGTTTTGGACTGCCTAAGTACTGCTCATTGTACCTTAGAACCCAGGTTCAAAATGCATTAAAACTAGAGCTGCACTTAAAATATATATGATTATATCCATACAAAAGTTTCTATAAATGACAGCCTTATTTCATCGTCTTCCAGTAGTAATCATTAAATCAGTTTTTTGGGCAGTAGTAGATGTAGATCATATTTCTGCAATTATTTGTTGATTCAATTTATTTTTTGCCCTCAACATTTATCATAAATATTCAGATACAGTATTTTTGAATGATTGCTTACAAGCCTTAAATAAGTATGTCACTCAACGGATACTCCATCATGTATAAGATAATTGAGGGTATGTTTTACAGTGTAACGCTTTGCTCAAGCCCATCAAGTCAAGACGACAAGAGACCAAAAACTAACATATCATGTAGATCATGTAGATTTCGAGACCAGATACAGCTGGGCTGAATAAACTATTAGTTTTTTTGGTCCTTTTGGTAATGTTTTCCCTAAATTCACAGCTCTTCCAGTTGTTTTTTCATTCTATTTTTCTATTTTCATTATATTGATAATTTTTCCTATCATTATTTGCTTTCACATCTCAAGTTAACTTATTAACAATTACAATATTGATAAAGTCATCTTTATTAGAACAATATTGATAAAGACTCTTGTCAGGGCATTGATTTTTTACAGCAATCAGTAAAAGTGTTCAACACAATATCAAAACTATTTACATTACTCAATTTGGACACACTACTGTCTTTTTACTCATTTGTAACAGGCCTATGTAAACTAAATTAATTGCTATAATAAATAAACTGTCATGTCTTAATCAAGACTGTAAGAGGCTAAATACTACATTTTATAACAAATACCATGAAACACTTTCCCAGCCCACACAGTTTCATTTTTCAAAAAACAAAAACATCAAAATAATATATATGAGGATGTAGTTCGATATGTTCTGACAAAGAACGACCCGTTTGGTACGAACGCATTCGGGTACGAATAATCGCAAAAAGCCTTACATGCTTAAAATCAGTAATATTTCCCAGTAAAAACAATGTAAAACATTAAAAACATAAAAAATAAAATATGTACTTAGTACAGTTGTTTCTATAGCGCCGTATAGTTATTATTTAGTCTCGAGAGATAAGGCGTATCGTTAGTCTGCTGAATTGTCTCCCCTGGGTAGGGTGGAAATTCCAGAATCCGGATCCCGGGACGCTTTGTATAAACAATTCAGTAAAAACTGTGAACACTGCATTTTTATACCTCAAAACACCAATAAATATTATGTCTGTATACTTATATAATGGCAACATTGAACATTTCATGTATATTACTATAACTGGAAACTGGTATTTCATACTTAAGTACAAATATTAATGACAGTGAAGTAAATGGTATACTAGTAACAACTCGTGTATGGGGTCTTTTTTGGTTTCTCCTTCACGTTCCATTAAGAACTCTTGCTACTAAATATAGAACTCAGTGTCTGAATCTCGTTGATTTTATTTTCGTTGGTAGAAATACAAATGTAGTAGATTTTCGGTCTCAGTTTTTTCCGAGTGTATTTCAAAATGCTTTAAAGTAATATTACGCTCATGTGTTGTTCATTTGTATAGCCACGGACATATACACCATGTATGAGTCAGATGCATCATACAATGTTCATTGATAAAGTTGTTTATGCGTATAATGTCGCTTTTCACGTTTGCATTAAAATAAAAGTTTGCGAGGTTAGTTTTGTCAACAATTTGTTATTTTCGAAGGTTACAAAAACTGCATTTTGTGGTCATGCATGTATAAAGTCATCATCTTGCTTTCAAAATGCTGAATGTTTTTACAGGTAATGTATTTCGTGATATGCCATTTTAAAAAGGCTTCATTTTACAAGTGTGACCTGAAATAAAAAATCATTGGCTATTTTAGTAACCGTCATTTTCGTAGATGGAAACTATGATTGAAGATTTTCGGCCACAAAATCATTATTTTGTATTAAACATGAATGTATACAATTTTGACAAATAATGTTTTTCATCTTGACGAATCTACTTGTTTTTCACGTTTGCGTTAAAATGAAACTTTGCAAGGTTATTTTCGTAAGTCGGCTCTTATTTTCGCGGAAACATGACATGCTATTTTCGGCATCTAGTTACATCCCACAGCTATGTACGTGGGCGGTGAGTAACTCGTGAATATTTATAATTATCTGTCATTCAGGAAGTGATGTAACTCGCGTGAACTATGGAATTAATTACATCAATGTATAAAAAAAGGTTGCATATCATGACTAAAACATATTAAATGTCAAATTCGCACTTTTTAACACTAAGTGACAAGATTTACTGTTTATATGTGTTTTTTTAATATACATCCAAGGTAATTAGAGTTGTTTAAAAGTGAAAGAAGTAGATTTAAATTGTCGTTTGGTTAATTTTTTACATTTACGTAATTCGCTCACTTTCACATTTTTGTCAAAAGATATGAAATGCGTATGCGGTTGTACATCTAAATAAAGGTTGCACGGACAGAATTATTTTTCTGTAAATTGTAAGACGCGATGATATCTTATGATGACACTTGAATGAAAACCACAAAATAACGGGGATTTGTACAAAAAAGCGGGGGTAACATTCACACTGCATTATTTATCTCCTAAAATATTCACGATTTCACGATTTTCACTTTATGAATTCACGATTTTCACTTTATGAATTCACGATTTCATCTTCATGTGAAATCACGATTTCAAGATTATGAAATTGTGAAGTTGTGAAGTTGAAATCGTGAATTCGTGAATTAACAAATTCAAGATTATGAATTCGTGAAGTTGATATCTTGAAATAGTGACTATCCTATGAGAGAAATGATAAAGTGTGAATAACCCCGACGGTCTTCCGTAGATTTGCTTTGATATTCCTGCTGTGTTACCATGGTAATCACATATTGTGCATCTCAAGCGCCAAGAAGTGATATCAAGCAATAATGAACGGCTAAAACGATTCTAAAATAAAAAACACATCTGGTGTATTGTGTTCAATGAGTCCGGCGCCCTACTCCTAGATCAACCATGTCTCCATCCTTATTGAGCCGTGTCACTAGTCTAAGGAGGCCAATGGTCGAAGTGGAGAGCCTCTGACTCCTGATCCGGAAGTTCTGAGTTCTCTCCCTTTCCCCTATCAAAATGGAATAAGCGGCAAAGGGAGAGAATTCTAGATGGAATAAAGGGAAAGAACTCTCATGTGCATAAAAATGTTGTCAAGTTCCATTAATTATTATTAACAGTACATTGTACTTTCATTATCTGATCAATACGTGTGGATTTAGTGGTAGCAAGAGCAAACCGCTGCATAGGAGCGTAAATGATTCATACATATTCATAATTTTAAATACACTTATAATACCAAAACATCTATTTATATCAACCGGATCTGTCCCGCCATTTGCGAACATTATGTAGAAAAATGTTTCCATGACGATAATGCAGCCTATTATAAAGTTGCATTTTATTCCTTATGAGATCACTTAAGTTGAAGTAAATACGGATACAAAAATGGCAAAAATATGAATGTGGGTTTCATACACTATTCATAAATGGCGGATACTGCTAACTGCTCAATCATTGTATTTTATTACGTATTTAACAATATTGTATTCATTGCGCAAATTTTGAGATTTCTTTCATTTATGACCAATCCTGTAATAGTAATTTCTTTCCTAGAAGGGCTTGCATAATTCATATTCTTCATTTTTAGTCAGAAAAGAACGCTAATTATTGTGAGAAATGCACTTAACGTGAACAATCAAACTTGCTCAGTTGGTAAGCGAATTCAATTTCCGATCTGATGTTCATGTGGTTCAAATAGTAAATAGTTCAAACTTTCCCCTATTCTTTCCCTTTATCCCATTATGAGTTCTCTTCATTTGTGCCTTCTATAGAATATGTGTAGTACATGTATATATACATAATTATTTATAGAAGAGGCTAAGGAAGAGAACCATTAACCATTAAAATATTTTGCAGATGGCAACTGTGAGTCAAATGACAAATGTTGAGTTATACAAAAGTGTTTAGAAAGACTAATTTGTTCTACGTTCATAGATTGTTAGCATGGCGCATGATATGTTAGATATTTGTCTTTCATTTTACGAAGTTGTTAATATAATAAATATAGTCACGTCTTTGGGTTAAACATGTGACAATGCATGTACATGGTTGTCATATTTCAGGAAGTGAATATCATAATTGTCATTATTTATAAAAACAAGTTTGAGTCATGATTTTCTTAAATTTACTTGATTAAAAATGCCGGAAATTTCAAAACATCGTCACGCAGGATTCCTACAACCACAGTTCCATATGACGTCACAAAAGAATTGTTTTGGGAATTATCAAAACTAAATAAAACCTTTAATACAAACTCGCGAGTCCCGAGTTCTTTCCCTTTATCCCATCTAGATTTCTCTCCCTTTTCCCCTTCTATAAATAGGTATATATCCCACTAGCGGATTCAGGGGGGGGGGGCGCTCCCGGCGCACGCCCCCCTTAAATTCCCCAACCTAACATGTATGTCCATGCGCGTAGGACCTGGAGCCGCGGTCGCCCCAATATTCTGGCTGGCAACGGCAATGGGGCCGCGGAGATTTCATGACCCCTACTTCTCATCTGTATCTTAAACTAGTCAAAACCAGTCACACATTGTATTGGCATTCAGCCAAGATATTTAATACGCATGACAAAGTGTTATCATCACTACCAGACAGGGACCGTCGCTAGTACCCTGACTTCTATCTAGGGTGTGAAAACAGTCGGCGGATTAATGAAGGTATGAAAGGAAGCATACTAACCAAGTGACAAGTATATATATATTGGCATTGTTGTGAATCTTAAAAAATTGATAATTACATTTACTTGACGATCAATTAAATGACAATAATTGACCCTTCCTCAGATATTTGATTGACAGGCCGATTGGCAAATCAGATAACGGGATTTCGACACCCGCCCAGCAGCTCGCTTACCTTCGACAAACCTTAGACAAACAGGAAGAGATTACCGCGGGATAAAAAATAATGTTTAATAGATTTCTGATGATGATAGCTTTGTGATTATATTATATTATGTTAATATTTGACAATGGTGAAAAGATGTAGCTACGGATTGTATTCTTCGGACAGCAGATATCCGGAGAGACTAGAAAAAAATATATCGGCTTTACTGTGAGGGGTCAGACATTAGACATTAATTAAAAACTATATCCCTAGAAGATGAAGAAACAAAATGTTTCAACTTAAAATAAGTTCGTTATACATACATATGCAAGCAACAACATACTGTTAAACAATGTCACGCTGCTTAGCTTAATTCTTGCTTAATTATGTCATTCGAATCAATAATTAGAAAGCGGTGAAGGTTTATTTCGCCAAACTTTCCTTCTTATCTTCTGGTTTTAATAAGTTGGAATTTATATAAATGTCTGATATGATCAATATATCTGCAGGTTGAATGAACATTATATTATTTTGATAAACTACAATATTTGACTTTTACCAGCATTGAGGTAAGTATTTGAATATTTCATTTGCTTATGGTGGACATTACTTTATAAATTAGTTATAAAGGCCTAATTTGTAAAACTAAAAAAGAGTACGCTGGGTACCAGACTAGCGTTGAAGTGGTCTGGATTACCTGCCCTTACTAGTTCATTATCGGTACTCTTATGTGCAGAGTACGCTGGGTACCAGACTAGCGTTGAGGTGGTCTGGATTACCTGCCCTTACTAGTTTATTTACGGTACTCTTATGTGCAGAGTACGCTGGGTACCAGACTAGCGTTGAGGTGGTCTGGATTACCTGCCCTTACTAGTTTATTTACGGTACTCTTGTGTGTGCAGAGTACGCTGGGTACCAGACTGGCGTTGAGGTAGTCTGGATTACCTGCCCTTACCATTTCATTATCAGTACTCTTGTGTGCAGAGTACGCTGGGTACCAGACTAACGTTGAGTTGGTCTGCGAATGAAATCAAGTTTTACAAAATATTAACCAATATATATTGTATACAACTGTTATAAACTTTAAACTCGCAGACCGAACTTCGAACCAGGAGCCAGGCGTTCTACCCGTCGACCACTACGCCCCTCTAGCAACGATCATAGCATATATAGAATAAATAAGAAAGCGTTTAAGTGGGAATGATAAGGGAAGGCTTTATGTATATCCTCATCTATTTTATTTAGGCTCATATACGTAATCTCATTTTCGAGTCCTTTTGAAATTTAAATTAACGTTACTCAGCGATGTGGTAATATAATACCACATTCTTTAACCTTAATGTGAAATCTTTGCAAGTATAATTTGTGGGAAAGCCAATGTAATTATATAGCATGAATGTTAAATCGAGCAGCAATTGAATGCAACATACAAATTGCGCAGCTACCCAAAAACCACATGAATACAATGTACATGGGGAAATAATCAAAATATGCATACACTTAACAAAACTTATAAGTGCGCACTTTTAATGTCGAATACCTTTTTTATTGATTCACATTTCTAAATTTTGTATTTTGGCTATTGGCTACGTGTAGATCATGATGCTCGGGTCGAATTTCTCGAAATAACATGGTGCATTGAGTCAGGGTGTGCACTCACATGGTGCATTGAGTCAGGGTGTGCACTCACATGGTGCATTGTGACAGGGTGTGCACTCACATGGTGCATTGTGTCAGGGTGTGCACTCACATGGTGCATTGAGTCAGGGTGTGCACTCACATGGTGCATTGAGTCAGGGTGTGCATTCACATGGTGCATTGTGTCAGGGTGTGCACTCACATGGTGCATTGAGTCAGGGTGTGCACTCACATGGTGCATTGAGTCAGGGTGTGCACTCACATGGTGCATTGTGTCAGGGTGTGCACTCACATGGTGCATTGTGTCAGGGTGTGCACTCACATGGTGCATTGAGTCAGGGTGTGCACTCACATGGTGCATTGAGTCAGGGTGTGCACTCACATGGTGCATTGAGTCAGGGTGTGCACTCGCATGGTGCATTGAGTCAGGGTGTGCACTCGCATGGTGCATTGAGTCAGGGTGTGCACTCGCATGGTGCATTGAGTCAGGGTGTGCACTCGCATGATGTATTGAGTCAGGGTGTGCACTCGCATGGTGCATTGAGTCAGGGTGTGCACTCGCATGGTGCATTGAGTCAGGGTGTGCACTCGTATGGTGCATTGAGTCAGGGTGTGCACTCGCATGATGCATTGAGTCAGGGTGTGCACTCGCATGGTGCATTGAGTCAGGGTGTGCACGCGCATGGTGCATTGAGTCAGGGTGTACACTCGCATGGTGCATTGAGTCAGGGTGTGCACTCGCATGGTGCATTGAGACAGGTTGTGCACTCGCATTGTACATTGAGTCAGGGTGTGCACTCGCATGGTGTATTGAGTCAGGGTGTGCACTCACATGGTGCAATGAGTCAGGGTGTGCACTCGCATGGTGCATTGAGTCAGGGTGTGCACTCGCATGGTGCATTGAGTCAGGGTGTGCACTCGCATGGTGCATTGAGTCAGGGTGTGCACTCGCATGGTGCATTGAGTCAGGGTGTGCACTCGTATGGTGTATTGAGTCAGGGTGTGCACTCACATGGTGGATTGAGTCAGGGTGTGCACTCATATGGTGTATTGAGTCCGGGTGTGCACTCACATGGTGCATTGAGTCAGGGTGTGCACTCACATGGTGTATTGTGTCAGGGTGTGCACTCACATGGTGCATTGAGTCAGGGTGTGCACTCACATGGTGTATTGAGTCAGGGTGTGCACACGCGCTATTTGACTCTTTCCAATCAAGCGGATCATCTTTAATGCATCATTATTTTTTATCGCATCATCAAATTTATTGAGTATGCTATATATTTCAGCAAGATCCGACTAATATTGACCCAGAAACGGTCATATTTATTCCTGCACACTAAATATAGTCAAGTGTGCGTGCAAGTAAACAACAACAGCAGAAAAAGGGACACGCCCATAAATGGTGGATGGAGATAGAAATACCCCCGCCCTAGGAATTGTCACGGGCCATAACATGCTACAGGGGGCTTAAATCTGGTTTATATGTGTACAAAGTCTCACACTTAACCTACCATCACCCGAAGAAAACGTACAGTGTAGACATGAAAATCCCTACTGGACAACTCTGAAGGGATGGTGAGCTCAGAAATAAGCATGTAGAGCACTCGCTAAAGTAGATGTTTAGAAGGATTAAAATTGGCGTGTGGTACGCGGTGTTTCATTTCTGAAATGGATATGCATAGAGCAAAGTGTATACATTGTTCCCACATCTAACTGACGGCCATTTTTATAGGCAAAACTGATAAGCCCTTATAGGAGTAATTTCCAAATATGTGATAATTTAGAAAATACCAAGAGAATTTGCATGTGACAACCATTTTTTCTTCATCTTTTTTAGCCAAATGCATATTTGAGCATAATGAATAAGTTATTTTTTATGTATCCGATTACTTTACATCGTTTACATTGTGAACCACCTATTGTCTATCAAAATGGCCGACAATTCAGAACAAGGGAGGTAAATATTGTGGATGTGAGAACTATGTTTTGCAGAATAGAGTTGGGAATTAAATGTCATAACTAGTTCTTGCAAAATACCCCAAATGCAGTGAAATGAAAACTATTGTATGATGTCACGCCTTATCAATTACGTAAAACTGTTGTTGTTTTTCAAACATAAATCGCATATAATGCCGCTTTAAAGGTAGATAGTCTTATTGTTTGATAAAATATCCTTTGTCATAAATACGACAAAATCGGTGGCAGTTGCCTTCATAGACATATAGGTGTAAGGATGGGTAAAGCGCCCATAGTAAGCGATGTTATACGATACAATAATAACCATGAGTTCGATTAAGACATAACTGGCTTTGCGTGCAAGTTTGCACGAGACCTATACATTTATAACATATTTAACGCGAGATTTAAATTTTTCGCAGTATTCACACCTGCGTAAGACGTCACAAAAAGAATATCGCGAGACACGGTAAATCTAACGATGTCAGAATTGTTTACGCGTAGGCCTTTTACCTCGTATGGACATTTTGTCCCACCTTACCCACTACTCTACAACACTCTATTGTCACTTTTTTAAATGTTTCTCAAAACGTTTGCAGTTCCAGGAAACTTGTAAGAAAAGTTACAATGTTATGTTATAGAGAATAATAGTATGAAGCCATTATTGTGTCATTTGCTCGAAATTATTGCTTGTTTATCTTTAAGGATAACCGTATTCATTTATTGCATGTTTATTCAACTATTGCAAACTGCGACCATGATTGTGTACCGGGTATTCACGTTGTTTACGATGATGTGAAATGGTTACGCTGTCATTGTTATTATAATTATTTTCCCGCAAATCCGTTCGTGGAATATTTTGCTGAAAACCAATGAAAACCACGACCAACTTCATACCCGAAGGCGGAAGTACAAGCGTATATATAGCTGGCTTTTGATGTATGCCATGTATCTGACTTTATATTTTCCTTATCGTAAGACTTCTGAATAGCTGAAAGTGATTATTGGATGAAATAAGTTTTCAGAAACATTTCACACTTCGCCTTTAAAGATGTCGTTCAGTAAGATGATTTTTTTCAGCGCGATGGCGTTGGTATCCCTCTTGTGTCTCGTACAATCTGGGAGAGCGGATGAACCAGATTGTGCTTCTGCCCCTGCACACGGGATCATCAGGAAATCTGATTGCAGCGGATACTATGTGTGTGTAATATTTGGAACTTATATAGAGATGCAAGATTGCCCAGACGGTATGGTGTTCAGCGAGGAGGCCTATACATGTGTTCTTCCAGGCAGTGAGTTCGATGATTGTGTAGCACCAGAAACGAATGACCTCGGTAAGATGTTTAAATGTTCACACTTGGTTACTGCGCTCATTGACGTCTTATACTGGCGATTCTAAGCTTCTGTTGGTATTTTTGGAAACATTTGTTTGTAACGGTATTTTTAGGAAAGCCCGCCCGGTTATATCAGTTGGAAAATGACTGGCCTGTCCCCCGGGAGTCTTTAATAGGACAGGTCATGTCCTTTTATGTCATTTCTTACCATTAGCTGATTCATGAGGAGAAGTTGTCAGCTGCTTGTAAAAGGGCAAGTTAGTACTGATTGATCGTTAATTCTTGACAAGTGGTTTGGTCAAATAACCACTAAAAGTAACTGAAAACCCCAATATAACACGTATTTCTAGAAAAGCATTTAGAACGATATGAGAGATAGATCTGAACCGCTTAGAAATGTCACTGGCTTAGTTGTTTTTTATGTTAGCTGTGTTCGACGACTAAGAAACGAACTGTCGAATTTACGGTTTATTCAATCAAGGAAACGGTTGAATAGCCACCATTCCTAAAACGGTCATGGGCACAAATGACAAAATGAGTTTACTTTCCAGTGGATGACGACTGCATAAAACCTCATCCAACCGAATGCCAGGCATTCCTTAACTGCAGTTTACCAGAAGTGTCGGGACCGAGCACATTTGAAGACCACATGGACGAGTGTCCGTACCCTCAGTTGTTCAATGCTGAAACTAAACAATGCGATGACTTTGAAAAAGTGGACTGCGGTAGTCGTCAGGAGGCTAAAAGTCCCTGTGAGTATTTTAAGTGCAGTGATACAACCTCAATAATAAGGCTACCATTAGTTCTGGAGGAAGTCGGTCTTTATTGTCAGGCGGTCTGGTTATCGAGTTATTGTCAGGCGGTCTGGTTATCGAGTTATTGTCATGCGGTCTGGTTATCGAGTTATTGTCAGGCGGTCTGGTTATCGAGTTATTGTCAGGCGGTCTGGTTATCGAGTTATTATCAGGCGGTCTGGTTATCGAGTTATTGCCAGGCGGTCTGGTTATCGAGTTATTGTCAGGCGGTCTGGTTATCGAGTTATTGTCAGGCGGTCTGGTTATCGAGTTATTGTCAGGCGGTCTGGTTATCGAGTTATTATATAATTATTATATTATAGAGGAAGGTTTAAAACTGGTCCAAGCAAATGCGGTTTTATTAATGAGGAAGTCATCATTTATAGACGTGATTAAGAAATCCATATTCAACGCAATTATTGTACTATGTACTATAACTGACAGACGAATGACCCAATGTTACTATATGTATTTAAATGATAACATACAGATTTCTAACAATACAGTTAAACCTCACTTAAGGACCGTTTCAATGATAAGACCACCTCAACATTAAGAACACAATTGCAAAGCCATTTTCACAGTTTTTCTCTTTATTCAACCTCAATATTAGGATCACCTCAAAAAGGAGACCAGTTTTCAAGAGTCCCAAAGGTGGTCTTATTGTTGAGGTTTTACTGTATGTGCATAAAACCCACGTGTGTAATACTATAATGAATGCCATATTTAATGTATGGTAAAATTAGGAGTCACAGTGTTATTGAAACATTTTCAAATGTACAGCGACGTATTAAGTTTAATGTTTTAATCTGCGAATTCGAATGGAGATGAATAATAAGTATTTAGGCTGGAGACAATACTTAAGTCACTCATCCACCACCTCTGTTCCTGCTCATTATGTAGAGCATGTCAGTTCCTTGTAAATGTGCGAATAAATTCAGGTCAGCAACAACAGAACACTTTTGAGGGTCACTGGCCGCCGTTTGCAAAATAAATAATGGAACACCGACCAACCGAAACAGTCGTCAACCAACCACCGACCTATGCACACAGCCAATCAAACAACGAATCATCAACCGGCAGGCCCATCGACCCACTATCGAACCACCCACATATCCACACACCCAATCAACCACCGAACCTCCGACCTGATCAATCAATTATTCTATCATTCAATTAGTCAATCAATCATTTAGTTTGATACATGTATATCTAATGAACACTAACTTAAAAAACATTCGGTGCTAAATATCTTAACCGAACTTGTTTTACTTCTTTCTCTTCAATATTCACAGGTCAATACAGGGCAAGCAGATGTCCTGTGTCGCATTGTATACCGTGTACGGATGCAAGCTGTATCGGGAAAGAAGATGGTGTGAATGCGCATGAAAATAAGCTGTGGAGTCCGTCTTATGTAACTTGTTACAAAGAACGTACGATATCATCAGGCAGTTGTGACAGTGATGAAAATAAGCTCACTGGTCCATTGTTTCATCCATTCTTGAATGGCTGTGTTTCTACATATTTGATTCCAGAGAGTCACAGCGGAAATATGCAAGTTTGTGTTGGACAAGCTGACGGAGCCCTCCCCGACTAATTCGGCCGTTGTAATCGATACACACTTTGTGAGAAAGGCGTTTATATATCCTCACAGCAGTGTGATGATGGTTTGAATTTTGACCCCGCAACCAAAGAATGTCGATCTGTCGAGTCTTTTTGTGGTGTCTGTGGAAATTGGTAAGATATTTTAGGCATTTGATGGCTCCTGCATTGCAAGTTGTCCTTATTTGATATACATGTATACTAATCGATAAATTAGTTTGTAATTTAAAGCTGAATGACGTTCTGTTCGCTGAAATTAAGGCTGATTGGTAGTTTCAAATCACCCGAATTGCATTTCATTTCACAAAACGACTTTCCATTGTTTTGATGTTGATGTGTGGCCAATTTAGACACCAAAACGAAAGTAGGAATTTTATGTGACCTATTTTAGACATTGATTCTGACAAATCGGAGAGGATTTTCTACTTCATAGAACTGATTTCTAATAGGGAATGACATTAGGCATACATGTACATAAAAACGTGTTTCATTTAGAAAACTCCACATTCAAAAGCTTATGACTAGAGTTCTTCTGGTCAGCGAAGTTTCTTACAGAAGACAATTATGAGTTAAATGTCTTATTTCATGCAATGTATACTCAGTACATTTAAAAGCGCAACGTGTCAGATTTCTCAATTCATGAACTTACCTAGGTATGCAAGATAAAAAATTTACATGATATTATTTCATTTTACGCAATGATGAACGCTAAAATTCCTTTCAATCAACGGGTACTTTCATGTGATATTTAAAAGACATATCGTCGGTACAAAAATGTATAATGTAGTACAATTTCGCGATCATGTAAGCACTGCATAATACCGTCAAACAAACGCACGAGAATACAAGGTGTACGAGGCAATACTAAAATATTAACTAATCAGCGTTAACACAAAATAGTGTAAAATTGCACAAAAATGATGGATGAAGATTTGAGTACCGGCTCGGAACGGGCCGTAGCAGAAACACCACTGGGTTTTAAACCTAACTTTTGGTACAGTAATGAAATATTTAATTTATTCCAGCTCGGACGAGGACCGCCGCCCTGATGCGCAGTAAAACGACAAAGCGAGTAACGCCATAAGTAGTGGAAGAGTTTTTGATTCGGTACCACATTGCATGTGACACATTCTGGAGTTCTCTCCCTTGGTATGAATTACAACTGATTCTGGGATTGATACAGCTCACTCAGTGAAGGTCGCAAGACATTATCTAAAATTTAATAATTGTAACGCATTTTTTCGTTATTTTTTGTTTACAATCAGTGCTTGAAAATTCAAGCATGAATCCAACTTCAATGGAGACCCTCGTGTATCTTCCTGGTCAGTATTTCAGCCACGGATCGCAGGCTGGGTATAAGCCAACGACCTTCGATGGTCAAATTTCAGTGCGTTCAATTGTTACAGTGAATTTGTATTTCATACACCCACCTTTAAGCAATGTGCATTAGTACCCATTTTCCTATTTCAGTGTTTTATTATTCTCTTAAGGTACATTTTAAGTAAAGATTAGCAAATATATATTCAGCTTTAGCGTGTTTGATTTAGATTTTGTACAAATGTGTATTAAGATACTCCACGCCATTAATAACGCAACTAAAAATTGTCCTCGTCAGCGCGGCGACATTATAAAGAAATAATTATATTTTCTTTCTCAAACTTGGCCTAATGTCCTAACTTTAATCAATTATTAAATATCAATACTAGGGCCATGGTTTGTTGTAGACTATTTTATAGTTTTTTGAAGAAGTATTTACAAAAATGTACTCATTTGTAGCAATAAAACGCTAATTTAACACTTGGAACAAAATGAAGGCTTAAGTGTTATAGTTGCGTTTTTAATGGCGTTAAGTATAGGTTGCTATATAGTCTCTTGCAAGTCCTGTATGGATTGACAATTTATTCTTATAGTCATAATATGTATTGTATGTATTATGTGATTGTACATTAATGAGGCTTGATTAAAGATTGCTATAGTTGCTTTCTTGCGAAATGTCTTGAAAGACATTGCTACAATATCATTTTTTAATGAATATGATTAAATCGACATGCCATCACTCAGGTTTACATTTTTGATATTGTGAAAAATATTTTTATGTCGGTGAATTCAAAATGCTTCCGCGAAATATGCGTCAGGAATACAGAATCTAAGAATTGCAATGTTTAAAGATTTTATCAAAATCCTCTCAGTATAACTAAACATATTTTGCCAGATTCGTTTATTTTTCGTTTGTAACAGCCAAAATGTTCTTGATATTCTTTTACGATACATGCTTTGCTAAATAAATGTTTTCAAGATATGTATTGTCGTTATATATACCGTGTATGATAAAAGGGGCGAGTGGTTATGGTCGCTGAATTCCTCATGACTGTGGGTACGTACCCAAATAGAGTTATATAATTAGTAAGTGAGGAAGCTATCAAGCTGGCTTACAGAAGGTTGGCGGCTCAACTAAGGTGTCCACTATCGATCTTCTTCCTCTTTGCTGGCTGGTATAGTCACTACATTACCATGGTTGTATATGTGACTTAAAACCACGTGTATAAAGAACATCTACAAGAAAAGTCCTTTTTCGGCGCAGTACTAAAATGGTTCTGTAATGTGCATATCAGTGTTGTGTAAATCAATCAAAGTTTACTTTAACCACCAAGGCAATTTCTCTTCAATCAATCAAACAACGTTCGTAACCTTGACGCGGATTGGTTAACCTTTCGATGAAGGGTACAATATTTTACCGAAATCAAGCGAATTTCGATGAAATTACCGAAATCCGTTTTTGATCTGTAGGACCAGCAATCGAGGCATCTGTTAGTACGACTGCGCCGAAAAAGTCCTTTTATTTTATGCATGGATCATGAAAACACCACACTTTTGTAAAATTTCCTGCTATTTTCCCGAAAGATTGTACTGCATGAAAAGTGAAAAATAGTGGAGCTGAACAAGACCATACACATTAATAGGGTTTCCGTTATCTATTTAAATTTAAACGAAAACTGAACTTTACAGAATTAAATAACAGCTGTGTTTTCAAGGTTTAACAATCATTGTATCCAAATATCCATCATCACGTGACATTGGTGAAGACAGTCATTCGTGAACAATTAGGGAAGTTAGACGTTGTGAGGAATTTGAGAACTAACATGGTCTTCCGCAAGCAACTGACAACTTCCCGACATAAATTCGTGGTGGAGAATCAACGTAGTCTCCAGGTGCGTTATCTTCAGTCAAATTGTGTGTTTTACGTTAAATCATCCACCTAATCTACGTGAAAATAATACGGTGTTCGATAGAAAGATGCCAGTCTGTGAAATCTTAAATGATTAAAATATGCACCCTCATCATCACAGGAAGCACATTGCATTCTTCAAATGTTTCCTTGTTAGATCGTTCACGACATTTAAAGATATACAGTAAAACCTGAATAATAAGACCACCATTTGGACCCTTGAAAACTGGACTTATTATTGAGGTAGTCTTAATATTGAGTTGAAAATTGTGTTCTTAATTTGAGGTGGTCTTATTATTGAAGTGGTCTTTAAGTGAGGTTTTACTGTAGTAGAGTTCAAAATAACTGTTTTAATAATTAAACACTTGCATGATAATTGCATTGAATAAATAATAATACATGTACCATCATTATCGACTTATTTTTGTCACGAATCGTTCCATGGCGGTACTCCTAACTCATCCATTTGTTATGTCTGTGTCTATTGCCGCTTAGCCTATGTGATTGTATGCTTGTACAGTCGGAGCAATTTTATTCATTCGAGACCGTTCTATCCGAATAATTTATATCGTCCGAACATTATGTCAGGTGCCGATCTCGTTGCTCTATATTTCTATGTATATTTCTATCTGGACTTGTGCTAATTTCGAGTGATCCAGATATGACTGGAAGTTAAAAAAACATTGATAAATGAGCAAAATGTATAAATACAAGTAGAGTCGGGCTTCGTTCATTCGACAACCTTATATCCGAAATTTCAGTATCATCCGAAATAATATCAGGTCGCGATGTATCTTCTTATGCACGTCGAATTGAAATGGGCTATTCAACACAATGCATTATTCGAAATAAAAATTCGGACCCGATGAATTCGATTGAACGATGTCTGACTGTAATTATCGACATAGAGTCAATACCAAAGCTTAATACCACACTATCGGCACTCTGCTTTCTTTTGCAATTTTCGACATGACGACGATATATGGGAAAATTTCATTCAATCATCATTACAGTCCGTTCATTCGAATTCATTGGTTCCGAAATTTCAATTCGACGTGCATAAGAAGATACATCGGGACCTGATATTATTTCGGATGATACTGAGTATTCGGATAGAAGCGTGTCGAATAAACGAGGTTCGACTGTAGTTCAAACGGTTATGAGGTGTCAAGAGGTTTGAAATTTATTTGCAAACCAGCAATAACCATTGCCTTGGTCATTTACAATATCGAAAGAATATATGACAAAGACGAACAAATACAGTTACGAAATGAAATAACAATAAACAAGTACATTTGCACAAAATTATAAAAGCGTGTGACGATCTTTACAAGAAACTGTTCAGATTTCTAGGGTGTTGTTTGTTACGAACAAAGAATCTTTGATGTAGTTTGCTATTTTTAAAAGTTTGCTAATCTTTTGAATATTTTGCCATGATTATGACCGATATCCTATTTGAACAGGATGACAAAATGATATTCAGATTCAATAACATTTTATTCATTATTCAAAAGATAAAGAGTTGTCTAATACCTTGAACACTGCTACAGCGATACACTCGTATCCTGGTTTTGTCTAATTGCTCAGTGGAAATCAGTTTCTGATAAACTGCTGTTCCAAGTCACACGTAAAAAAGCATACTAGAAATCCGACAAAACAGAATCAAATCAGTTATGTAATTATTTATCAATGTCTAAGGCACATTTACTTCCCGATTCCTATCATTTAATACAAGGCACTATATGCAGGTAGGCACACGGTAATAATTATTTAACTAACTGGCGGCTCATCAACCGGCCATATCAGAATGGACCCATTTCGGGATTCGAACATTCGACCTTCCGCTCTCAAGGCGGATGCCTTAACCACTCGCCGAAGGGAGATAATAATCAGCTAGTTAGTTCGATCTTAATAGACTGGCTACGTAATGGGCGTTGTTAGAAGCTTGCACATTGATGCCGTTACCGTACGGTGCGCGGACGTGTATAAGGTAACCATTGGCTGATGGATTAGGTCGCCATATTCTTATATCTCCATTAGCATTGTAGGCATACACAGCGCCACCAAACGGTAAATTCTGTGATTGAGAGTTACCATAACCAGGGAATCGGAATCCTTTGTTTAGTCCATCATTTGCTTGTACATAGAACGAAACTAAATCTGCATTAGGCGAGAACTTCTTAAAAACTGACCATTCAGCGAATTCTTTGTTTTCTTCGTGGTGTTCAAATTCAGTGCCACTACCGGTAAAGTTCAAGCGATTCCATGCTAAAACACGAACGTGTCCTTTTATACACGAACGCATCTGATCACGCAATGCTGCATGAGTCCATCCGTCAAGCATGCCCAGTAAACGAAACTTACTGGCACTAGCTTTGTTGCCAAGGTATCCAGCCCATATACGTACAACGTTTTCATTAAAGGCATGTACCACACCACCTGCATCTGAATATTGCCTGTGCATTGCTGAGGCACCCTTTCCCTCCGATATTATTATTCTATCGTCGAGTAAATTACAACGAATCTGAACATTTGTTAGACCGGGGTAATCATTTAAACCATGTGTTATTTCATAGTAAGTCCGAGATTCGTTTGTCATATCTAAAGGTAACCAATCAGATTTCATGTCTGGCTCTGGAAAATCAGACGGATCCCATACTTTGACACGAACATATGCCTCCATGGACGTTTGATGATTATTGCCTAAGTGTAGGTTATTATTTTCTCCAGTGTTTATGACGACACCAGAGGCATGGTCGTTTGCTTTCATTGGCGTCATTAAGTACACGTTCATTTCATCGTAGAAATACACTACTCCACCATATACCTGTGCATTATTGTCATCGTCACTTTGAATTGCCGAATCGCCTGAAAATATCCACCCCGCATTAGGTCCAGATGTTGGTCGGATTTGAACGTCTACTTTATACGGCACCGTTCCAAGTCCATGAGTCACTGTCCTCTCAACGAAATCCGGGTCTTGAGCACGCATTAGAATCCACTCACTTACGAACGTTGGCTCTTGCATCAAACTCTTTTTGTGGGATGTTTGTAAAGTCAATACTGTGTGTCGAAGGTTTTCAGTGTCATTTGCCATTCTAATCAACTTGTGTTCTAATACAGACATGTTTGTAGACATGCCGCTAATGTCATTAACAACCTGTTTTAGTGTTTCTTCTAAACGCCTAGATTTCGACTTTTCCTCCATGAAACCCTTAAGCAACACTTGATTAATTTCATCGTTGTGTAAGGTCCTTGAAAACACAAAACGTTTATAATTAGCCAAATATATCAGCACAAGTATAAATGTGCCTAAATTAAACCACCTCATCTTCGTTTAAATATAAAATATTGCATTCACAAGCAAAAGTTATAATTTCAACTAGCGGCAGTACAACTTACTGAAAATGAGTATATCCTCAAGTTTTTTAATAACGAAGCAGATTTGTTGAATTTATAAGCATTCTGTTTTTGTCTCGCATTGGGGAATCAAGTATCTACTTGGATGCCAACTTTGCAAAAAACTATGTCTGAGGAACAAGCGCCTGGTTATGCTTGGCTATAATCAGTTGTCTGTACATCTGTTCAACTAGTATTTTGATCGCTTAACATTAAACGGTTGCGTATGTGGAATATGTGAGATAAGCCCTACGTGCGATGGCAACGTCATTTTAAAGTTATTTTAAGCATGATTCGCCCATGGTTTCGATATTATCGGAATGTTATTTATCTGTATGCAGTTATGTTTTATTTATCTTGGTTAGTGAATTAAACCGAAAAAACAGAAATACAGTCGGACCTCGTTCATTCGAATTCATCGTGTCCGAAATATTATTTCGAATAATATATGGTTTCGAATAACCCATTTCTATCAGTGTATAAGATGTATCGGAACCTGATATTTATTTCGGATGCCACCGTGTATTCGGATAAAAAGTTGTCGAATAAACGAAATCCGACTGTACTTGCCAAACGTTCGATGCTAAGATACAAATGCAACTGAAATTCTTAACAACAATTTAAACGCTTATTTTATCCCTAGAAGGCATTCCGTCGTGCATATTTTCCATATTATGTACTAGGAAGGGTTGCTGAGGCGTGAAACATAAACTAACTGGCTATTTCGTGCCACAAAAATCGAATTGTTTCGTGAAAATTTCTTCATACTTTTGTTATGAACTTTGAATTTTATCTTGGAATATTTCTTACGATAGTCATTAAAATTCATTATATGGACTGCCTTTTGATTCGCTTCCAGAACAACATTAATTGCACATCACAATTTTACCCAAACCATATTGTTTCTAATTTACAAAATTTACCTCCCTTGTCCTTAATCATCCGCCATTTTGATAGGCAAAACTGATAAGCTCTTACAGGAGTAATTCCCAAATATGTGCTAATTGAGAAAATACCAAGATAATTTGCACGTGACATCCACATTTTCTTCAACTTTCTGAGCCAACTGCCCACAGAAGCATAATGAATAAGTTGTTTATATATCTGATTATTGTCTCATCATTTACATAATATTCCCTATAAACTTTTATAGAATTTGCATATCAATATGGCCGACTATTCAGAACAAGGGAGGTAAATATTGTAAATGTGAGAACGCAATATGAAAACGAAGTGACCATATGAAGTAAAAATTGTTTCCTGCTTGCAAATAGTGACATCACATGTTGAGTTTTTTTGTGAAATGACGTCACTTACAGAAGAGATTGTAAATCACATAGCAGCGCTCATATTGTAATTTCCTTTACCATTTGCTCTGAACTAGTTTCTGATCTAGAATTAAAATCGAGTGGTGCGTTTTTCTTTTGTCGGGTACACGCACCAAACAATTAAAAAAAACACATTTTAACTAAAACTTGAACGATAATCTGATAATAATTTATAGCAGACACCGCATACTTTTGTAAGTATATGAGATAACTAGTATAACTCTCTTATGCAGTAAATATCACCACCTTATGACATCAAAATGTACTTAAAGAACAAACAGCGAGCGATGATGTACGATTAATTTTGGGTACGAAGTATCAACAACAACAAGTGGGATACGTTTGATCAGGCACTTCAGTGTCACGTTAAATAAACACGTTTTCTTTGAACAATTGATAACGCAGAGTTTACAAAGATATTTCTGATCTCCATACAACTGACGACCGTGTATAGATCTTGGTTTACCTTATGTAGTAATGTCCCCAGCTTGACTTAACCCAATACGTAGGCGTCTGTTTTATGGAGTTTGTAAATCACCATTTCACCCATCCAAATTGAGCTCGCATTAAAAATATTGTCTACTTGGCGACAACATATTAAAAAATAGGATCATCGGGCATCCTGATATAGATGCTACACAATGCAACGCTTAAAATTCCGTATTCCGCCTAGGGGGGCACGGTGTTAGGGGGATAGAGCGCCTAACCCTTGATTCGAAGGTCGTTAGTTCGAGCCCCGCGTTGAGCGGGGTTTAATCACGAACTTCACAATCCCTAAGTTTGGCACGAGTACTGGTTAATAGCCGGGAAGCAGTCAACGAAAGAGATTAGTATAAGTTGTAAGAACTTGTTTCACAGTCGATGTTAAATAAATTCGTTTAAACTTAAATTCCGGAGGCAGTAATGTACGGGTAGCGTGGTGGGATTGTATCCAAACGTCGTGGGTTCCGGTCCCATCATGTGATAGAGTTAGTATTGATTACCCGGCCATTCCACTTGCTAAATTACGCAGGATAGTACGCAAGGAACTAGACTGGGGCGAAAGTCTTCTGATGTCCTCACCACCTCGGAATTAGAACTGTTTACTGTATCACAGGAAGCAATAAATGAAAACAATAAAAGCCTATATGGGGTTTTATTGATTCGCAGATAAACTAAGTTCGCATATATTCCTCAATGACCGTACTACGGAGCTACCTTTCCGGGATCAATGGGTCAAAGGTCAAGGTCACATGGGTCAATTGTACTTAAAACGTTTCTGGCCAGTAACTCAAGAACGTTTTCACCTATCCTCCTCAAGACCATTTGGGAAACGCAAATTGTGGCCGTTGTTTAGATGTGGTTGTTCTAGAGAGGTTAAATTGGACTGAAATGTTTACAACCGGAAAAAATAGAGTTGTAGTACAAGAGAGTGTTGTACAAGAGAGGCCAATCTAGAGAGGTTGCACTATAGTTGATAACTCAGGAGTGTCACTTATGTAAAAAAATATGTACTCTTAAAATGTATGCGCATTGACTAAACATTTTATTTATGTGGTTTACTATTTAACATTTGTTTATTTATTTTTACAGTCATTAATATAATTGATCGGTGATTAAGATAGGCCTACTATATTTATAAGGTGACTTATATGCTCATTGGGCCGGGTGTTTGTATACTTTTTGTATTTATGTTTATACTGAGATGTTTATACACATGTCAATATAATAAAAGATGTACTTACTGATTTACTGTCATCTGCCGACCATAATAAATGGGAGGTCGTTAAAAGCGTCGAGTAAATCGGTGTTTAACCCCACAATAACAAATTACGCAAGGTCGGAATTTTAAACATGTACGATGTTCTATCATGTTCTATCATGTTCTTAAGTTTATTTATAAAGCGGCTGTATCATATTTACGTTTTGTTGTGTATGATATTAATTATGTTTCCTGTTCGTTTCTGTTCGACATTTCCGCCAAGTTGAGGGCAATGATCTGTACAGATCATGCCTAATAATAACATTTATTGTATTGAAGTGAAAGTTATGGTATTATTTAAGCATACAATGGGGTAAAAATGGATGTCTTATCAAGAGGTCATGTGTTCGAATTCAGGCGATATTGTTCCAAGATCTTCATAATCCTGTAATAAAGTCGCGAGTACTGGTCAGAAAGTGAGGAAGAATTCATCGAGAGTTATAATATGAGTTGTCAGAATATTTCACACAACCGATGTAAACTGAACATACAGTAATACACTTATAAATACAGTAAAAACCTCAATAATAAGACCACTATTGTGACCCTTAAAACTGGTATTTTTATTGAGATTGTCTTAATATTGAGGTTGAATTAAGAGCAGATCAGTGACAATGGACTTGAAATTGTGTTCTTAATTTTGAGGTGGTCGTATTATTGAGGTGGTCTTTAGGTGAGGTTTTACTGCATATTATCAAGAGTTTAAGTTTTGTACTTATATGTATATAATCGTTTCACAAATCAAAAGAATTGATAGTAAGAGAAAAAAAATAAGGCGGCAGCGAAGCAAAGAAAATGAGCGCTGCTATGGGATTTACAACCTCTTCTGTTAGTGACGTCATTTCAAGAAAACGCAACATATGATGTCACTATTTGCAAGCAGGAAACAATATTTACTCCATATGGTCACTTCGTTTTCATATTGCCATATTGGGCAACTATTGCAGACTGTCAGTACATGGTGATGTCATATATGACGTTTTCTGGAAATGACGTCACTTTAAAGAAGAGGTTGGAAATGTACAGCGGCATTCGAATGATATCAATGATAGTAGAACAACGTGATCTAATAGAACGGCAAAACATAGGGCCGTCAAAAATTAAATTATTTTTGTTCTTTAGTAGAAGCAAACAAAACCACCGCCATACATGAAGATTTGCCTATGGAACTCCCTTCATGCATAGAGAATATAAATATTCATTAATATATCAATATATTTGTTAAACTATGTAAAGCGTATTCTTAACAATAATTTAATTTCTAAGGTGATTGAACTTATGAACATACGTGTACGAGTATGTATGTAAAATTATATTGAATTTATCAGTACTTATTCACGTACATATTAATTTATCAGAAAACAAAAATCAATGTTTACTTCACCATTTTGATCCACATGTAATATGACGTGTATAGTAAATAAATTATACAAAAAAAACAATAAAACTCATAAATTCAACGGTGATAATTCGATGAATTAAACGCAAATTTCATGGGTCACCATTAGTGTACCCAACGTCATACCTATTATTCTACATTTCGCAATTCATTCTTGCGATGTGATGTCGTGCTTAACTAATCCATCAATATTCTGCGAATCCACATATTTTCTGCGAAAGTTGATTATGCAGCATATTTGCGTATGTCTTGTATCAAGAGTCATAAAGTAGCCTCGATTTGAAATAGAGACCATGATTTCCGGTTTTCACGGTCAATTTCCGTCAACGTCCGTCTACATGTTTGTGTTCTCACGATTTTTCTTCCGCGATTTTTTCATAGATAAATACATAGTGTTGTAATTGAAGATTATCAGATAGCTAAACTTGCAAGGAATAAAATAAATTTGATGCTTAATGTACTTAAACAGCGTTAATGAGGTTGTTTTGCCTGTTGTTGTTTGATCTACGGCGGTTCCGTTGTGGTTTTTTATGTATATTTTTGTTGTTCCTCTATGCGTTTCCACTTTCCTTTCTACTATCCCCGAATCGCGGAACAATTTAACTCCAGGATAGATTTGTACCGATCGTAAATATTTACACACGGTGTATATGATAGTGATTACGTTCAGGGTTAGAGAACTGACGTAAATACCGGATGTTTTAACCAAGTATCAACCAGAAGTCACAAACAACGCCCTATAAAACAACTAGATAACATCTTTGTCAGCATTTGGTTGTTGAGCCCAATAAGCAAACAACCCGAAATTCTTCACATTCTGTAGATAGCTAAATACAAAAAATGTAATATGTTTATTTTGCCAATGTCATTCAAAACAGATATCTTTCTCTCGGTTAAGGTTTGCAACTAATTGTATTTTAAAACCGAAAGTTCAGGTACAGTAAAACCTCAAAAATACGACCACCCTTGTAACTCTTGAAAACTGGTCTTCTTATTGAGGTGGTTTTAATATTGAGGTTGAATAAAGAGCAAAAAAGTTCAAAATGACTTTAAATTGCGTTCGTAATTTCGAGGTGGTCTTATTATTGAGGTGTACACATTTAAACGTTGTGCGACTTTTACGAAAAAAGGGTTATGTCAAATTATTAGACACATTTCTAATGTCGCTGTGTTCTTATATAAGCATTGTACATTCACAAAACTTGAATTTTTTTGTCCTGTTTCACTGGTAAAATTATTGTTTGTCGTATATAATTCCAACTGAAATATCCTATTTTTTAATTCTAAAATATAATAAAACTGTATTTTTGGGATCAACGTTGAATGACCATGAGCATTGCAATCGAAAATTAACAAATTTAAAATTCCAATCATGAAAGTAATGCCATTGGATGGAGTAGTTTGACTTTGTCAGGTTATAATCAAGTTAGACGGCAGTGATAAAAATAGTAGTCGTACAAATGCAAATAACTGTATTTATGAGGTCGACACTCGCCGTCTACATTTTCTAATGCGCTTTATGGCATTTCGGTCGACCCGGTATGTCCCCCGGACACCAAACAGTGACTTTTTGATCCCTAAGGGGAAATTACCCGCCAGTAGAGCAGTGCAGTGCAGTACAGATACCATTTTCCTGACATCCAACCAGTACTTTTCCTGGAGGAAAACACTGAAAAGCATTTCTGTTTTACCTGGCTGGACTAGGTATCGAACTCACGACCTTGTTTAGATGTAAACAAATAGTGCCCATGAAAACACAAAACGAACAAAGTTAGTCAGGCTGTGTTTTATTTTACTCAGAATGCATTAATTTTTATCAAAGAATATATTCTAAAATTAAGGTTAAAATAATTATGCTGATTTTGTTGTGATGCCAGTCAAGTATCTTTAATAATAAATTAAGCATGGTACTACTGGTTCAAATTTAAGATAGTCATGTGTTCCTAACTTCGGATTTATTTACAGAACACACCAAACCATTCATCTTCAATGTGTTCTTTTCTTTCACACAACTGATCATTTTTAAGTAATATTATATGCGCTTTTTTGTTCATTTGCTTACCTAAACAAACATGAAAAATATGTTTCCTATAGTTAAAACATCAATAAGCATGCATTAACAAAGAATGAACTGTATGTCATAAAATTTTAATACACTTCCAGTTTTTTAACAATCAGGCTATTTTACAAGTTTTTCTGCTAGTAATATGGGTAAAAATGATATTTAGTTGTGCATTACAATGGTTCTTACTAGAGATATTTAAGCCAATGAAACAACAATACTGGATGAAGCCAATTCAAACATTTTATGTTCAGATGAGCCAGATACATCTTTAAACATATTAATGCCAGTAGAATGGACGTTTCATATCGAGCCTTCTGAAAAAAACACTCCTTAGCACTTATCAAGAGACGTGATAGTGACTTAGAGACTCGGAGTAACGACCTTTTGTTTGATCATTCGACACCTATTCCAGTGCTTAGACTACCGTCCCGTATCGGAGGTATAAGTTTGTGCTAATTAATACGTATTTGGATTCGTAGTAATAATTATATGTGTGCCGTGGATGTGTGTGTTTATGTGTTAAAAACGAAAATGTGTTTTTTTTGGTGAAATTTTGTATGCTAGCAAAAAATATTTGTTTTATACAGAAAATGGACAAAGTAGATAGAAAAATCAATGGCGTCCTACATCGATTTAATAAACTACTTTATGTACGACAGACCGCAACTTATATGCTAATTGTGACGTCTATCTGTCTATCATAAACATTTATTAAACTTTCTTTATGTTTCACATCTGTCTTACGGGTGATTCCGGGTGGTCCAAGGAATTGGGAAGTCACACGGGTTCCGTTTGGGGCTTTGAAACCCAAACCGGCCCCCAACGAGTCCCGTACGTGTAGTCACGATTGATTACGGTCCGATTGCGCCTTCGTTGTGGGTATATAAGAACCGGCGTTTTAACTTCCCCGGTGGTAGCGGATCAGTGGTCCAGTGGTAAAACGCTGGACTTGTAATCCAGGGATCGCTGGTTCGATTCCCCGCTCCATCACTGACCGTACTAACAGTCTTTCGGACGAGACTTTAAAAACCGAGGTCCCGTGTATGATGCTTTACATCGAGCACGTAAAAGAACCAGGGGTGCTTCTGGAACTGGGGCATCTTCTGTATCATGCACTATCCTCCAAATCTAATATGACTAACATTCTTCCGGAGGCGTCGCCCATGTGGGAAACCGGTGGCGACGATAAATAAAAGCATATACATCAACTTCCTCGGTTATATGAAGCGTCCCGGCAACTTATAGGCCCCTTTACTTTTATTTACATATTTTCTTATCTCTTTTCATAAGAGGTTTTGGATCAGCAAGAATTTATATATATATGTTAGCTACTTATTTAAATGAATTTCGTGACAATCAAAGTTTAAAATATCTGCCTACGAAACAAATCGTCCATTTAATGATTTAGAGTCTGAACAAAACATCAATAAGTATCGAATGCACACGAGCGTTGAGATTATTGTCGTTATGTTTTAAACAATTTATGGACGCCCTAGTAATTAATTATGCCCATATATAGTTGTTTTCATGTTTAAAACAATTCGTTTATTTTCATCGCAAATGTTAATGCGTCCCGAGTGACTCATTTTGTATCAACACTGTTCATCTCACAATACAGTGCAACTTCTTCAGAGCAACACCATTTGAACGACGCACAGTTTGTCTGTGCTTTAGAGGTTGTTGCTCAAGACAAGTTAAAATGAAAGTAAACTCTTATTACAGGAAATATTGGTGTTTGTTGACGAGAGGTGGTTTCTCAAGACGCTCTCTAGACGTTGCATCGTATTGTAAAACATTATGGATATTATCATCGATACTAGGAATTAAACAGCCATGGTTGAACACAAATCAAAGTATAGACACAAGTAAATCATTGTAATGAACTGTGATACAATTGTTATTGTAGAAAGGTAATGGCCAATAACGTCCATTCAAACATTGACATAGAAGGAAGTATTCTGTAAAGTGACTTACGAGATCGTCTGTCAATCATACATAAAATGTTCCATACATCCTTGCATCACCTTTATGTAAAGTGAGGTTGAATGCCGACACAGACCCTCATGTACCAAACATTACCGCAGTATCCGTTAAGTTTTGAATGTTTAATTCCAACTAAATGTTGATAAATCCAACTTTAGGGTCGACATTTGGACAAATAAAAATAATCAGTTTGGCACTAACACGCTTCCGTATTAATTTAGACGTTTTTCTTAAAACGCCGTATACACAGGTCAAACTCGTGATGCATTCGATTTATAATTATGTTATTTAAGACAATTAAAATGATGATTGCGATAATAAAAATGTAACAATGAACTCTTTTAATTATTTGATTTGTCTTTATTGACTTCATTCAAACATTAATGTCTTCTTTGCTGACGTCATACAAATATTTAACTTCATGTCTTTTCTTCGAACTTCAAAACAGCAAGTGTGACGTATTGTTATTTGATTTTCAGGTTTATGTACACATGAGTCGTCACCTTTGAGGATAATCAAATATAATGGTAAGCAAGTACATCTGTACTTTAATATATTTTCATATCAAGGCCAGTTGCTTGAGTGGCAATAAAAATATAAAGGTCGATAAATTATTTTATTAAACTTGTACTAACAGACATACACAACCTTAGTGGCGTGACAGAATTAAAGGGAAGTAACTTTTTCTAGGACCCAAAATGACTAAATGCCATACCGCGCACGTCGGAACCGGTATAAAGTTCAGACTAAGGCCCTATTCAAGTGACTCCCTGTAGTCTGAAATCAATTTCATATTACACCCGGGGGAAACTTGGACCCGATTGCATATTTATACCGCGCAGTTTAGATTATCGCCTCGCTAATGTGATAATTTTCATTTGTTGGAAATCATGATAAGTTAATTGAATGAAAATTTATGAAACATACAAAATTAAAAGACAGTCTCAAACTGCAAAAAAAACATCAGTAAAATGAATAATTAGAAAATTCAAAAATAATAATAAGGAGATTTGACAACACCAACATGATCACCTCATTCATTGCTGTTATAGTGCTGTGTGTCAAATAAGTTTAAGGCAATAATACATCACCAAAACCATCGTTTATGTATCCACACGCGGTACTCTTAGACTTTTGTCAGCCGTAACTAGTCCGTAGACTTCAGTCCAACATTTGATAAACACGCTTATTTCTTATTTCTTCTACTCCAGCTATATGAGCGTTCTGCATACAACCATTTCTGATCAACATTACTTTCTTTATTAACATACTGGGCACGTACGTGCCTTTGGTTATATAACACAAAACAGCACAAAGACAGTCAATGCATACATACAATCATATATACAAAAACGTTAACAAACATTTTACACGGTTTGCTGTAAATCCTAAAATATACTTTAATGGCCATAACAACAAGTTGTTTGCTAACCGATTATTCTTCCTGTTTAAACAAGTCATATAATTAATGACATCCTATATTTATTATTGTTATTGTTTATTAAAAGTTTTCGTCCTGTTTACGTTACTTTTTGTAACAAATAATAAGTTTGCGACGCTATGAACTCATGTCTGTCTTTTTTTCACTACTTTCGACGTTTTTGGTTTTACATATTCAATATAGGCTTTTTCCTGTGTTGTAAGAAGATGTTCTGAACGTGTTGTGTGAATGAATTATACTGAAACACTGATTGTCAAACGTCAGGGTGACTTCATACTCAAGTTAAAAGAATGTAACTTACAAACCAATCATCATCTCAAACAGCATACAAACGTGTGAAGATTCATATATCATATAACTTATGTCCCGTTATGGTGTGCAGAGAATCTTTTCATGACAAACGTTAGTAAATTCATTACTAACATTGCATACCGTATGTCTTAAATCAACCATAAACAGGAGAAAATGTCAGTCAGTCGATCGACGCCGAAATGAGTCAGTTAATTGTTTCACTATATAAGTTTCATATGCATATTGATATCACCTTGATTAATAAAGGATTAGCCGCAATTCACGTGGGTTACTACAGATTCTAAGTCATACCCATTGAAATGTGTCCCAGCTAAAGAGGTGTTACACTCATTCTTCAATTAAATATCTGAATTACTACAGGCGTCTAATTTTAATTAAACCACAAGCCTACCTTAGTTTTATGATTAAACAAAACGGTTGTAGAAACGTGCGGTATTTTAATTGTGGTTTAATACAATTATTTTTATCTGTCAATGATGAGGTGTAAATGGTTTTCCCCATGCTTATAATGAATTACAATTAATGAAATTATCAGGGGCGAACAAGGGTGAACACACTTTGAGATAGTAATGCATGTTTTACGCGTTTGCTTATTTAAAACTTTCATGTGTTTTGTTAACGTTTTTGTGTGTGTGATTAAACAGAGCTTCTGAAGTTCATTTTCTTTGTAATGCGATTGCATCAGCAAGTGACACAAAACAAAACCCACAAGACTGTTTAAGTCTTCATCTGAGAATTATACCAAACATCTCCACCCCTGTATCTAACATCTCAATGACAGTGTCTTAATTACTTCCTACATCAAATATTTCAACTGCGTCATTCAAAGTAGGTTTGATATGTTTACTTATCAAAGATAGCCCTGCCCACCGGAGATTTTCCAACAGTATAAATAGCTCGTGTTTAGCTTAGGTACTCCATTCAACTTTGTGTCTTACTTAGCATTGTTAACACCGAGTAATATTGTAAAATTAATTGTTATTTTTGAGAAATTGCATCGTGAGATAATGTTTCTGTACGGTGCTATCGTGTCAATAGTGTGTGCGTTTGGTGTGGCCAAAGCGTGGGAGCCAACTTGCACCACAGCCGGGTTCCAGATTATTCCCAAGTTAGACTGCTCGGGCTTTTATTTGTGCGTATATGGAAAACCAGTCGAGATGCCAAATTGTCCACCAGGTTCGATCTTCAGTCGCACTGCGCATGTCTGCGTTCCTTACAACAGTATATACAATGACTGCGCGGATTTCACAGATGGTCGACCACAGCTTCCAGACAGTGGTAAGTTGGATTATCTCATACGAACTCATCTAAGCTTATTTTCGTTCATTATATGAATTGTGGTGTTTTATTCTTAGACTTCAAGTAAAATCTATGTATTTAGGGCTTTGACAAGAATATTGTAGAATGGTTTCGATTATTACGAGCATTATCAAACAAATAAAAAAAAACGAAGGGCGTGTCTTGTTTTTGCATAGTATACTTAGTACGTAGTAGCTTCTCAACAAATCTCTCTCAAACGACCAACTACTAATTCTGACACTTATTTGATATGTAAAAATATCAACGAATTTTAGGCTCATTAAATACTGTCACTTTCGCCTCATCCAGAGTTCATACCTAAATTTACATATTTTGAAGGCTTATTATAATGTAATAATTATATTTATTACGTAGTAGTTACTTTAAATATCAACAAATAATTAAAAATTTAGTTAGTAAGTACATGTAATATATACTTTATTTAATTGATTAACCATTATACGCCATATCAATTAATATGAACACTATATTACACGCCAATAATAACGCAACTAAAAAGTATCCGCATCAACACGGTGACATTATAAAGGAATACATTTGTAATTATATTTTAATTATCAAACATGATTTCCTTCGCTTAATCAATTATGAAAAATGAATACTAGGGCCCTGATATGTTTTCTTTTTGATAAATGATTTACTCCTTTGTAACAATAAAACACTTTTAACAAAATGGAGGCTAAGTGAAATAGTTGCTTTTTAATGGGGGTTATGTATACATCAATTGTATGATATTGCGTGATATTTGGGTGTTTAAAATCGTTGCTGAAATTATCGCATAATGTTGTAGTGATTGAATGTTTAAAACACTATTAACAACACTTACTAGAACCAAACCCACTAAGAGAAAATGGTAAACTATTTAGTGACGAGACTGTCATGAAACATTCGCGTAATAATTGTGCCTACTTTTCTTGTTATTCGGAAAATATATTTTCGCTTTAACCTCTAGACACTAATCCAGAACTGTCGTATATTTGTTTCTATATATTTTATTTAATTCTGAACAATGAGACAACTTTAACCAATATGCTGTCCGATGTTTATTTTCAGGTCCTCTAACGGTTGCTGAACAATGTCAGATGAATAGTAATGCCTTAATTCCTCACCCAACGGAATGTCAGACTTACTACAACTGTAGTTTACATTATGCATCAGTACCCAGATACTTCGAGCAACATCTAACGGAATGCCCTTACCCACAATATTTCAACCCTGATACCAAACAGTGTGATCATTTTGAAAATGTCAAATGTGGACTCCGCCAAGCGTTCAAAAACGGATGTAAGTGTTGACATTGAAGTTATTACATTTGTGGTTAAATAATGTGTTTTATAACTAAGTAATGATTCAAAGTTCACTTTGAATTCACAACATGATTTTGCTGTTTTTGTATTTGTGCAATATTGTTTTAGTTTACTGATATAATGAATACCACAAACATGCATTTCATCAGCAAATTTATGATTTCGCTATGAAAACGTCTATCTTACAATCAAACAGTATCTTACATCACATGGTCACCTTAATCTGTACATATTGGACAATATATGGAGTTTTCAGTCGTTCTTATGATACGTTTTCAAATGAAAGGCCCCTCTTTGTATTAATATTTATTTATTATATTCATATATTTGTGTGTTTGAGTTCATTGATGGTGTTGTACTGTGTGTTTAGTTTCGTTGTCCTAATCATTGCGACCTTGTTGTGCCCCCTCCTTGTACGTACTTTCTGGTCTGTTTGGTATTTGTTTCTGTGTTGGGTCCCTCCTTGTTCCTCCTCCCCTTTTGTGTGCCTGAATCTGTTGATGACAGTCCTGTTTTGTTAATGTGGCCATCTCTGTCCCGCTTTTGTACTTTTTCAAATATGTGTTTCATGTTTTCCAGGCGACTACAGACGAAACCAATGCCCTCGGTCCCATTGCATTCCTTGCAGCGTCAGATACCCAAGTTGCGAGGGACAAGAGAACGGTATCCATGCAAATGAGAACAGACTGTGGAGTCCATATCATATCGTCTGCTACAATGATCGTTTTATTTCAACAGAACTCTGCAAACCTGACAGCAATGGCAGAACTCAGCTTTTCCACCCAGACAAGAATGAATGCGTATCTTTGGATCTTATTCCAAAAGAGCGTGGCGGCATGATGCCTGATTGTCATGGTAAGGTAGACGGATACTACCCTGACGAGTTTGGCCGTTGTGACCAATATACAGTCTGCAAAGAAGGAAAGTTTTTGAACACTGTAAAGTGTGGTTCTGGTGAAGTCTTTGATGCCTTCATGGAGGTTTGCACACCAAAGGAGAAAGCATGTGGACCATGTGGCGACAAGAAGAATTGGTATGTTTATTTTCATTATAAGGTTTTAATCGTAAAAGAAATCATGTTAGGAGATGTTACAAATATCACTTTAAATACTATGGAATTTCGCTAAGTCGATGAAGGAAGTTTTAAACGCATAAAAAATACTCACTGTACTTATTGTATATCATTCAAAATTGCTCGGTTTTCGGAACCAGTTGGAGTTGACTACTTTCTGGGAATGTGGAAAACATGTATCTCATTGTTCTAGTTCTTAGTGAAAATAAATCCCATGCCAATCACAATATTCTTGACGAATGCAAATGTATGTCAAAATAATGAAATATTAAAGTAATTATAATTGAATACGCAGCTTTACAAGCCAGTGCTTTTATATATCGAACACGGAATTTATTGGAGTTTCTTTTGTTTTGCAGTTAATTTGAAAGCGATAGGTCGAGAGATATGCAACATGACATGCCATTCCACAAGACACAGACATCTGTCTAAGAACAAGTACTTGATATATTGATGTGAGCTGAATTGACTCTGTGGGATCACTGAGTATTACCGTTACAAAGAACTTGTCAGTGACCCATTAGTGTGTTAACAACCGCCTAGCTTTGTGGAACAACGGACATTTATCTGTGATAACATTTTATATCTTATTTATTCACACGTCAATCATTCAGATAAAGTTATAAGTATTCCGATATAGTCTTCGACGATATCACTCTCAAACCATACATTCGTTTGGGAAACCATTTGGAGCAATTTCAGACTATTCAACTCTTTACAAATTGATCTCTTCCTTGTACAGCATATAAACAAAATTTAAACTAAAAGTCTGAAGAACCAGTACAATCAAACAATCAAATTAACATACAACAAAATCAAATATAGTAATTACTTCGGAGTGCTTATAACTTTTGCCGAGTGTGTTTCTATGTTATGTGCTATATATATATATCTTTGGGTATGTTCATTGAGAAGATTTATAGTACATTTGCTTATTATCCTATAATTTACCGATTGTTTATGCGCTTGTTAAATTTTAAAGAAGAAAGTTTGAAAATGTTAATTTATGGACATAATAGCAAACATAAGAAGAGTTCGGAGTGACTTTCTTTCGGCAGCGTCTCTGACACTACACATATTGTGTACAACATCTCACTTTTCCTTAGATTTTCATCTGATTTTCATTTGAAAATGCATATCTGGTCAGAAATTGAAATTAAAATGCTTAACTTGTCCAAGTGTAGAAAGCCATATATTACATTGTTCAGTTAACGTTAGGTCTGTACATATATGACACCTATGTTTTTCATTTAGAAAACTCCTATGTGTAAGTACAATTGTGGTTATCGTAACATATAAGTGTATTAATTTGTTGAAATCCATTCGTGAAATTAAACTTTAAGTATAATAAAATGTTGTTGTTTTGCACGAGGTGGGCTTGTACCAGATTGTTATCCCAAATTTGAATCAGTATCTTTTCAGGTGTACCTCATTAGTTTCTTGAAAACATCCATGTAGAGTCTGATCAAGCACTAGAACTGTTTGATCGTGTTCATATAAAATAATCCTGTATAACATATTACAATTGTACCTCTGGTGACAGTGCTGGGGACGTATCTTTTACCATTGCCCTTGATCACGTCAATGCAAGCTTTCAGTGCTTTGATTAAGAAAAGATAATAGACGTATTTTTGAAACAGTTTTACCCTGGAATAAGATTTAGAATTATGAAACAAGATACTTTCAGTACTTTGGTTATGAAGAGACAGTACTTCCAGCACTTTGATTATGAAAAAGCGTGTAATTCCAGTACATTTATTATGAAGAGTGGATACTTTCAGTACTTTGATTATGAAGAGACATTACTTCCAGTACTTTGATTATGAAGAGAGATGTTGCTGTTTCCATTGCTCTAACATAATGAAAACTTATCTCACCCAGTCAGTATACTTCACAAGAACCAGCTGTTCCTCACCACTCTGGGTTTGAGTGTCGCCATCCTCATCAGGTCCCTGAATTACCCGGCAGTTGGTAAACAGAATACATTAGTAGTCAATAATTATAAGTATACATATCATTGCACTCCGTGCCATAATTAAAAAGCCATTTGTTTGGCATAACTTTACGTACACATTCCCTATTCAAAATATGTTTTAGGCTTTTCTGTGGCAATGATTTAGCTACGTAAAATAGTTAACACTAGTATGATCATAGATAAATAAAATACCTTGCTAAATTAGGCTGGGTAATGTTATGCCGAACAGACATCAAACAATGATGATCATACACATTCAAATTTCCGCACACAAACTCATTTTTGAGCTCCGAATACAGAGCAACAGTGAAGCACCGGACATTCAATTATTTGAGAATAATTATTATGGGTTTCACTATATATAAATGTAATGATATTGATTGAATGGGTCAACAGTTAACACCCGTAGGATGCTGCACATTTTGGCTGTTGTGGAGAGTTTTTGGATCTAGAGAAATTAAATCTTCACTACAGAAAATGACGTGAGGTTATCCATCAAGATGAACCCTACTTCTTATAAGGATGCTTGGTGTTACTGATCCCTCTATTCCTGCTACCTGGTGAATCTGATCCCATTCATCTGGTAACCTGGAGGGCATGACCCCTCTGACGGGTTTCCTGGTGGGCATGACCCCTCTGACGGGTTTCCTGGTGGGCATGACCCCTCTGACGGGTTTCCTGGAGAGCATGACCCTTCTGACGGGTTTCCTGGTTAACACGACACTTCTTATATGGGGGTTACTTGGTAGACCTGACCCCTCGAATTTGTAACTTTGTGGACATGATCCCTCTAATAAGTTACCTGGTCGACATGAATACTGTAATGAACATATTTTGTATGAAATTCGAAGTTCTTGAACCACGACAGTCTATACAATGTGCATGATGCTCATGAATGACATAACACTGATGTCAAGATAACTGCACAAACTAAATATGCAACTGTTTACATTTACTTTGCATATACTATAAAGAGGAGAAACTGGTTTAGCTAATAATACATAATTAAAAGCATTGCCTTCAAACTGAAAAAATAAGGAAGTTAAATTTCTATACACCCATTAGTTATCTAATTCTGCACCATATTTCTCGTATCATGATGAACGTACGTAATTCTCTGCAAACTTACAGGGCATGCATGCAGTTTATATCAGCTATATTGCATATGTGAACTACTTGCTTTGTTTACCAATCAGTTGTTTATCAAGAGCCCTAAGTAACTGAAAGACCACCCATCATGAATTTGAGGTGGAGGACGGACCAGTAGATAGTTCCCTCATTTACAATATTTACCTCCCTTTGTACTGAATTGTCGACCATATTGATAGGCAATTGGCTCAGTAAGTTGAAGAAAAAGTGGTTGTCACATACAAAGTTTCTTGCTATTTTCTCAATTATCCTATATTTGGAAATTACTCCTACAAGGGCTCGTCAGTTTTGCCTATCAAAATGGCTGATGATTAAGAACAAGGGAGGTAAATATTGTAGATGTGGGAACTATCTATTATTAAAGACTTGAGATATACATGTAGTAGTTAATGTCAAATAATCACAGAGAGGACAGGTTTGGCTTTGCATTTCAGACTCACAACCTCCAAACTGGAAGTCAAACGTTGCTACAATTAAGAATCACGGGGAAGTGTACATATAGCTTTGAGCTCTATGCTTAATTGCAGGGCCTTGTGTCATGAACATTAATTCCTGGTTTCACGTTATGGAAAATTCAAAAATTCAAACATTAATGTTATTTGTTTGAAAGGATAACTTTTATTATTGACAACATTAATAAAGAAAAGTATGGACCAGAAAATCCGGGGTTCCAGTCCGACATTTGTTTTCTTAACGACCTAAAGTCATCTTACTTCTTCAAAACATCAATGGAGATGGGAGTGAGAGATCGTAAGTGAGAAGTGCTTGCACACTGAGTTTGGCAAAGTTACCTCGCTGCCATTTATCACTACAGTTTGATAGAAAAAATAGTATCACATAAGTGTATTATATTGGTTGATTTAAAATCAAAAATAGCTGAATCGAACTTTTGTTGAATCAGCAGATAAGTATATCTCTTTGCGGCTAAACATAATGCTAAATGCACAAGATATTTACAAAAACAAACAAATGTAATACGTTTGTATCTGCAATTTAGTGCATATAAACAAATGTAATACGTTTGTATCTGCAATTTAGTGCATATAAACAAATTTGTGATCCTTTCAACACCTACACAAGTAGTATAAAGTCAAATCACCCACACAAGAATAGAGAAAAATCTAATATTCCACGTTCCAAATTAAAGTTTGTCTCAAGAACAGGATAGCATTTATTTGTTTTAGTAACATAGTATTTCATTACATCAAGGTTGTAAATTTCGCTTATCTAGCATTTTCCAAAGACAAACATAATTTATTCCTCAAGTCAGAGGTTTGGGGCATAACTATCATAACAGCTACTTAACAAAAACGCAGATGTATCACTTTTTAACTTAACCCTTGCGATGTCCTATCGCGTTACTGTGAGCAATAATTGGATTTATGGGTAGATTACTTTTATAGCAATTTCAATAACAAGACACATCATATTTTATTACAGTGAAACCTCAATAACAAGACCACCACCTGTTCTGTAGAAAGTCCGTCCTAAATGTGATGTGGCCAGGCCCCATGTCCACAAAGGATCAACTGATCTGGATCAACTTGATCCATAAAAGTATTCGCCATTTTCATGAAGCAATTGAACACTTTTTCTGGTACTTCTCATAAACATACACAAAAATACATGAAAAGCTTGTAATTAACACCATGATGTTGAGAAATTAATTTATTATACATGTACTTATGACTGACACTGATCTAGATCAAATCAGGATCAAATTTCCAAAATCGGTCATAACTTACTAATTTCCATCTTATTCTCAATGAGCATGACCTTTGAATTTAATGTCTCAATTTTTTTTCATGATGTTCATAACTGTCACAGTATATTAAAAGATTTATCTTTGAATAACAATGTTTACAAAGTTTGAAAGATCCTATATTTGATATTTCAAGATCCTGGTCCTGCAAACTGATTCTTTGTTTCAACACTTGACATATAAAAACTGGTCTATGACAATATGGTCTCATAATGAGGTGGAGTGAATTTGAGGGAGGGAGGCTTAAAGTGAGGTTTTACTGTATAAATATTTATATATATATATACATATAATATATATAGGCATAAAACGGTTTTTTCATTAATTTCTTATTTTTTGTTCTAATATAGCCAAACTAACTGTAAGCATGGATTTCGACAGACAAAGAGAGTCCGTTTCATTGTTATTTCCAAACATTATTGTTTAGTACTACATTGTAATAATATCTTGAAAGTACAAAGTAATATAATGCTCACTTTTGTTCAGTTTTAATCTTAACAACCATAAAAAATATATATTTCATATATATTCAAAATATCAATAACTATGCATAATCAAACACTACACTAATATGTATTCATCTGTATTTGACAAAAGAAAGAAATTTGTAATATATCTGAAATTCAAATGAAAATTCGGTTTTGTTTAAAGCAGTTTTTTAAAAGTTTTGTCAATGGACAACCGGGATAATATCAGATTTTTTTAATTGGTGATAAAGATAGATGTTTTGGCCAAAGTAGAAAAAAACCCGGATGAAACCCATCCGGAAATCATGTCTAGCCCTAACTTCAAAAGTCACGAAATGCAACTGTGTCAAATCTTACGACTGTGCTCAAATTTGACATATCAGAGACAGTTCTCAAAAGGAGGAATTCGGACGATCCGCTTGTAAATCCAGTATAAATAAATAAACAAAAAATAACAGATAAAAAATGGTAAATAGGTAAAGAAATTAAGAATTAATGACATCGTTACATCAGCATTAATTAATTTGGTTTCCGTTTAAACCTCATTTCTCTAGAGATAGACATATGCAGATAAATAATGTTCTACCTAATTTAGATAAATTTGTTTAGTTCGAGTGATGAAATCTAAAGACAAACCGTCTATGTGGACAAGTTAAAATGGATATGTTAATAATGCATATTTCTTGTAATAAACAAAACGTTTTAATTGGTAGAGACTGTAAGACGTATATATACATACTGTAATGTTTAATATTTTAACGTATCATGTGATATTTTGATGTTTTATTGTAATGTCTAGTCTCTTATAACTCTTATTAAGAGTGGCTATATACTAATAATTGGCTCTGTTTTTATGTTATTGTATAATGTATGTATATAGATGAGACGAAAATAAAGATTAAATACTACGTCAGGTCCTAATGAATGTTGCAGCAATGATAAAATGAGAACTACAGCCAAACATCTAGTTTGATGAATTTTATTTCGGCAAAATACAGCACAATTCAATAAACTTGAAATATCATTCATTGATTTTGGTTGATAAAAAAGCGGTATGTATAGGTGGACACATTTGAAAAACAGTATATTGCAACCTCTCCAGAGCAACACGTACCCTGTCAGGGAGGCACATCTTGACTGTTGTGGAGAGGCTGTCGCTCCAGAGAAGTTAAATCAATAGTCAATTTTACCACAGGAAACATTTATACTGTTTGGTAAAAAAGGTTGTTGCTCAAGAGCGTTGCTATAGAGATATCACAGCATACACAAACTAGGGAGGCGTTTATGAAGCTCTCGAGTATGATATGTAGCATTTGTTTTTAGTTTTCAAAAGCTTAATTCATTGGCTTTGTAATTACATGACTATAATATAATGTCTTATAAGTGTGAGTTCGAGACGGATCTCAATGGGATGTTGAAACCATTGCCTGATCACTGATCTAATGTCACGATAACCAACTTCACAATTTTATAGAGTTCTCTCCCTTAAAATTCAAAAATAGGTATATGTTTTAGAGTAGTCTCCCTTATCACTCACCAACAAACAGACACTACAAGACAAGCACAGGCAAATCTGTTCTTAGCCAAGCAGTTCACTAAGTTTCATAGTGGCATGTGAATTTGAAGTACCACTTATCATACTTTGTGCAAACAATGTCATTCCGACTGGCCCGATTTCTAACAGGTGAAGTTGCTTATGTCGGCTGTAGTATTATACTGTCAAACATTTAGTTCACTTCTCCTAGTTTGAAAGAAGCTATATTTGATATTGATTCTGACACGGACATGGATTCGAAACCGGCTGATATCGGTTAAACCATACCCAGAAATAATTAACCCACAATCCTTAGCGCGCACTGTGCTGTTGTTGCTCTGCCTTTGTTAATATGTAGTACATATTTACCAAGGGGAACTTGACAATATTGTTGAAGAGAGATTGTTTCTCAAGTGAGGGCCGCTCTAGTGTGTTTACATTGTAGATGCATTGGTAGATGTAGATTGGATGTCGTCGTCAATTTCTAAGACTTGCCCATCGGATCCACAAATATATTGATAGTAAATCAATCGTTATAAATGAATCTCTAATAAATATTGACAGATATGTTTTGTAAAATAATATTGGCGACATATTATATATCTTTGTCCGGCTTGTAAGATTTGAAGAATATGAATTCTACCGGTCAAATCCTAATCTAAGCATGAACTTTGTCAGAATTATGAATATTCTACTCCAAATCATGACATAAATTTTGCTAATTAAATTGTCACCAGGAAAATTAATTCATTCTATAATAAGCCAATACATTCCCTGCAAAATGATGTATTTCTTTCTCCCCAAGACGAATTGACTGGCAGATTCTGGGTAATTTTTGCGCGAATTCATTTTGTCGGTTGTTTACTGTTTTAATAAAGATTTCGCAGCTGTTGTGATCGGGAATAATGAAATCAATTATTTTACGTCCTCGTGTTGAAGTATTTCATAGAATACCGACCATTCCAACATATTAGGAGCTATGTAGCGATTTGGAACGGTCTGTTTTTGGACGCTGAAATATTGAGGGATATTCACCAGAGTTTAGTTTATTTACATGAAGGGATAATATTTTCATTGATATCGTGTTTTATTGTCGTTTGTGGCAGAATTTGGATAAATAGTTTTTGGTGTAATTTGTTATAAGGAAAACATACCTCGACGACATACACAGAATTTCTTGGAGTTACATATCGGAACGAGTACCAGTTATACAAGTTGAGTTTATGCGTATGCTCATGAACTCATTTACTTAATCGTGCAAGAAAAAATCTAATTCGTTGATGAACCTAACAGTTGTTTGAGTTGCATCTAAACGTTTATTAAAAGTCAGCAATGTTTCTGCAACATTCCACAGGAAATGTCGAGTTTGCTATGCAGATGATGAGACAGACGCGATGTGATCGAGGTTTTGTTAAGTATCAAAGAAACAAAAAGAACGCCGACTCTTTCAGTAGGAGATATGCATACTCCCAAACCCTGGCTTCTCTGGAACGGTCACGTGCACGAAGACGGCGTTTAGCGTCAACCGCACAACGCAAGGCGGCGAATTTGAGAGAGCAGCGACGTATGATGAATATGAAAGACGCGTTTAAGACTTTGTATGAATGTCTACCGGTTTTATCATACAAGAAAAAAATGTCAAGGATAGAAATACTTCGTCTTGCAATAGTTTATATAAAGTTTTTGCGACAGATGGTCGAGGATAAGAGGGCCGAAGAAGAAACGAAAAATGAGTGTGAACACATAAATGAATGATGGCAGACAACGCTTATGTAGATCAGAAGGAAGGTTGTTTGTATCAAGTCAGACAATTGTATTTGATGTGATGTTTGTGGACATGAGTCATATATGTTGATGTGATGTTTGTGGACATGAGTCATATATGTTGATGTGATGTTTGTGGGGACATGAGTCATATATATATGTTGATGCGTTTCATAGGCATGTAGCCCATAGTCCTAGTTATTTAAGTTGAACATATTTCATATAATTTATTATGTACCATGTAATCACTGAAAAGTGGTAATAATAATACATCATGTAGTATAGTAATAAGTTAAATTAGTTATTTGATAACTTCCATATGTCACATTTATTTAGCCCTGTAGACAATGAATGAACGTGAATTGGGAATACTATAAACAGGCCCGGATTCACCGGGGGGGGGGGAGGGGGCCTTGTTATATATATATATACATGACACGGACATATAATATGGTTTATATGTCCTTGTACATGATAAAGAAAATTATTCATATATGTATATATATATATTTTGTTTTTCCAGAACAAGCTTACTTTCGTATTTGCACATTTTTCTTATAAGTTGTTCAACAAACAATGTTTATATTAAAGCTACAATAAATGATCGCTTAACATTAGATGAATGTGCATACACTTTACCGATAAATCCCATGTGATGATGGTAACTAAACCAACTGCTAACAAAAGTTTATTCTCTAACTAAATTGACGTGTTTATGATATGTAAATGTTTTGTTATCAGATATTACAAAAGAAATAGATCTAATAAAATATAAAACTATTTCCATGCTAGTCACTTCAGGCTTATTGTACTTTGCCACCGGAAACCCGTATGTCGAGCGTACATTTCCCGGGTTACTAACCTGTACTAGCACATTATTCGTACTAAATGTAACACGACCAACTTTCTCGCATGCACAAGAGGTGGCTCGAACCATGACCTCCTGTTCTGAAGGCCGATGCTCTACCACGTCAGTTATTGTCGTTGACAATTATATAGGCTGTTAAGAGTTAATACAGTTTATAAGTGTGCTCCCTGATCATGGTCATTTTGGACATAAAGATAAAGTCAACTTCAGCCAAATCAGCATGGAAGTTTATATATATACTCTATTTCATTGAAACATAATCAACAGCGTTTATGACGAAATGGCTTCTTATTCACTTGTGACAAGCTTTTTTTGCTTAAGGCTGACTTGGGTAGGTACAGGAGGGGCCGTCCTCTGGAAACTTGTTAGATGTTGGTATTTGTATGAATTGGTCGTTCTGTATTTTTAACAAGACAATACTAGTGCCATTCTCATGAATGAGTCCTTAAAATTTAGACCCCGATCTGCACCAAAAGCCACCATTTCATACCATTATTGTATAAGTTTACAGATTTAGCGCCAAAACATACACTTGAACTATTCAATAAATTAATCACACCTATACTAAATTACTCATCCGAAGTATGGGGGTTCTATTAGGCGACCGAAATCGAAAAAAACGCACTTACATTTCTGTAAACGTCTATGGGAGTTAAACTGACGACTCCAAATGACGTTGTGTATGGAGAACTAAGCAGGTATGATATGGAAGCTACAAGAATGTACAACATTATTACATACTGGCTAAAAATATGCTTTGCTCCAGATAGAAAACAAACTATCTTACTCAAACGTGATTTTGAACTAAACCCGTGCACGGTTAATTGGGTCTCACGAGTTAAGTCTCTTTTGTCTAAGCTTGGTGTTTATGATGCTTGGTTGACTATTTAGAAAACAAATAAACAAAAACATAATTTATATCTCGATATACTGAAATTTCTAAAATTCACAAACGCAAATTACATGTTTTCTCGCCATTTGTCACGCTGCTTATTACTGTAAAAATGTTTATTGCTGCTTTGTATGAAAACCCTTTCAGTGTTCAATATCTATCTATCTACATAACTGTATATTGTAAAAAATTAGCCGTGGAAGATCCGCCGGACCCCACTTAAGGGAGAGGGATACACCCTCCCGTACCTACCCCCACTGAGCATTTTGTCATATTTGTCCCCCCCCCATTCTGGAATTTCTGGATCCGGGCCTGAGTGAATGTTTTTATTATATTTCATGTAACGAAAGTTTCATTCCTTATCTTGAACTGCTGATCACAGGGGCCTTACTCACCAACATTTAAGGCCGAAACTTATTAGTCTGATTATTTCTGATTACCCATTCTACACGTTTGCCAGACTTTATTAAAACTGAGGTTGTTATAACACAGACATATAAACCATGGATTGGAAACTTCCTATGTCTATGTAAATTTGTTTGAACTCTCTCGAGCAGCGAGATTTCTTCCCGAGATCAAACCCGCAATAAAAATCGTCATAAAATGGGTTTCTGAATCGAGAGAAGTTGACATTTTGATCCGCCGGTTTATATGTCCGTGGTAATAATAACGTAGGAGAAATATACCTAAGACAATAGCTGCCCAGGGAAACAACAGTCTATAAAGACATTCTCTTCCATAAACTTTGATATTCTAAGAAATAGAATAGAACGATTATCCTAATAATGGGAATGTTTCCTGTGGTGATTTCTTTGTCATTGTTTTAAACAAAAACAGACAATTGTTGTTTTCTCGATATTTATTTATTATTTCATATAAACGTATAATAAAAGCATAATAAATGAATAAATAACTACACTTTATAATCAACGGACTATTGTCCGTCGTTTAATGTTCTTTCTTCAGTTCTATATGCGAGAAACAAAACAAGTTTAACGATAATATCATCAATGTCCAACACAATACACCTTGCCATTATGCACACAATGTACAGTATATAGCTTGTTAAATCTAACCAGATCCTCTTGACCTTTATTAGTATAATTTTGCGGTCTATATTTATCTTCGTTTTTCTACTTGTGAAGTTTTACAAATATGCACATGGTCTACTATAACATAGGTTAATATTTTATCAGACAATGAATAGACCCTGATAATGCACGATTCCCTCTCTTGACATTGATACATTCTTCGTACTAGCCGTGTAATATATTCATGCTTAAAGATCAGGATCAGGTTAATTGTTACATGCTATACAGACGATTTTCTGTAACATGAAACCTGTATTCAATACTTCCAATCAATAGACCAGTATTCCACTCCAGACAATGTCCAAGGAGGCAACTAAAAGTACTGCTACATTAATGCACAAAAATAACTGAAGTATTAATCCATTTACTGCCGGTCATATAGGCCAGCTACATTGTGCTAACCAAGACTGACACACATACTAACAGCAAGACAGAAAGACCAATAGACAGACAGAAAGACTGATGGACAGATAGACAAATGGACAGACAGACTGATGGACACATAGACAAACGGACTGGTCGACAGATGGACAGACAGACAAAACAGAAAGAAACAGTAAAAGAACACATACTTATAAAACAGGAGCAATAAGGAACACAAGTATAAAACAATGGACATATCTGTTCACTTACATGCAAAGAAAAGGATATGGTAAAGTAAACAATAGATCAAATTTGTCACCCGACTACATTCCTGTTGTCGAATTTCTTGACATTAACATTCTGCATATAAGGAATTGCTGTGTTATTAGCCTTAAAAAATGAAGAAGATAACTGAACAGCTACATATACAGTAAAACCTCACTTACAAACCACCACGAAATTAAGAATACAATGTTCAAGTAAATTCTTCCTATCGTGCTCTTTTTTCAACCTCAATGTTAAGACCACCTCAATATAAAGACCAGTTTTCAAGGGTCCCAAGACGGTTGTATTGTTGAGGTTTTACTGTACTTTCATCAGCATGATAATAAACCAACTACACTATCATATCTGTAATGGCCTTGGCATGGAGCAGAGGTCAATAACAGTGGCACATAATTATGTAAATTACCAGAAGTCAAACCTTAGTAAAATACATTGTTTGTCAAGTACACAGATAAAAGTCCATCCACTATCAAATTCATAAAATTATGTCAGTGGCTTACATCACAAACATTTACAGTTTTTTTCTAAAACAAAAATATCCTTTGAAAAGTCACAAAGAAACAAAATCAACACCTAAAATAGACTAGAAAGAAATGTTGCAGAACTAGAAAAAAATGCATCAAAAACTAATCACATCAATTTCACACTGAAAATTCGGTTTTATATTTACAAAAGTATGATTTTTTCAAATTCACAAATTTGCTTGATTTTTCCTTAGAATAAGAACTCAAACATCATGGATTTGACATAAACATTTCTTGACCAATAAAACTGTTCCTTCAAACCATTCTCTGATTTGAATTTTCCAACATATAACCTTAAAACAGGCATGAGAATGCAAAATTTCAAAATCAGCTGAAAATTGAAAAAAGTGGCCGCTGATGCTCCTGACTTTTAAGCCTGGCTTAAATTAAACGGCCCTTTTTTCAAATCCGTGGATTTCCACAAATCTATGGAAAATTCTCATGCCTGTTTAAATCTGGATAACGCTAATGTTTGTAAAATTGGGGCAGGTTATTTAACAGACCTACACTATTTTTGTGACGGCACTAATTCAATACAGTTACTGACAATGGGCAGACATGTTCAAGGCAATTTGAACAGGATTTCATTTACATAAAGGGACATGAACAAGATACAGAAATGATTAGGAAAAGTAGAGTAAAATTTTTAAAAAGTTAAGTCAACACAGTGAACTCTAGTTGGCTGGAACTCGGTTGCGTCAAACAACCTGGATGACTGAAACTGATTGCAATGTCAAAATATATTACTCTCTATAATCTATATTGTTCTAATGCTTATAGTTCGAACTGTCAGTCCCTAAACTCTCAACAAATTATCTGGCCATAATAAAGATAAGTGTGATTTTAATTTGATTGTCATACAGTGAGTACTATTGAATTTTTCGGAATAATCTTGATGTCATAATCATGTATCTTTACTAGAACTACGCTTTAACCAAACTAATTTTGTCAGTTCCGAAGAGTTCGAGCCAACGAGAGGCCACTGTACCAGAATAATGCCTACAAAATAATTACAACAGAGAGGATCAACACAAACAATTTAATGTCACCTTAGTGATAGTAATGCCCAATAAGTTTATATACTCGGTGTAATAAGTATTATAGTAAATATTCCTGAATATATTTAGTACGTAACGTCAAATGATAGCATACAATAAAGATGATTTGTTGGAAAAATTGGCTAATTCATAATGAAAGAAACTAGCCTTTTCTGGAGATTGAATTTGTCAGTTTTTATAAATTTCAGTCAAAAATAAGAGAAAAATGGCAATATGCTGAGATCTTTGGTAAGCAAGGTAAACTATTAACATCTGAATCCATCAAAATCAGTATGATTTGTCTAAAACAAACGCATCAACATCAACCCTAACAAGAGGTGGATGCAGACAGCCATATCTAGTGCTGAAAGACTATGTTTAAGTAAGGTAATCGAAATTTATGACATACCTACGGTATGCTCCAAAAAATTTTGGTCACAAAATCTCTATTCTAACAAAAGTTGCTGAGCATAACCAGACTTTCTATTTTTAGTAACCTTGAGAATAGATGGTATGTACTTCTAGCTAAATATAAACATTACAGATATATGCACATTATGTCTTTATACAGAGTTTATAATTATCATCACAGTATTATCATTGGTATTATATTTAAATCATAGAGGAAGTAAATCCAACATGCTTCAGTATACAAGACTGTCACAACCATTTAACAGCTCTTTGTATAAATAGTTAACAGTTTTACATGACTGTCACAACCATTTAACAGCTCTTTGTATGAATAGTTAACAGTTTTACATGACTGTTACAACAATTTAACAGTTCTAGGTATGAACTGTTAGCAGTTATACTTTTTACAACAAAACATGTCCCCATTTGATCAGGTGCAAAAACATCTGCCAGCTGGCAGAGCGTAATCATGGGACTAACTTGTCATGTAAAGTAGAAACTCCAGGCATTTGCAAGAATTCAGTCCATGAACTCTCTTTGTTAACAAATTGGTCTACGAGATAGCACATGAGATATATTAGCATGCTAGCCAATACAGGTGCTACTAACAAGTACTTATTGATAACATCTGATCATAGAATCAATAGCAAAAAAATTAATATTATTACAAATAAACTGATACTGATATCAGATAAACAGCATTTTTGAAATATGTATTGCAAATTATAAGAACTAAAAAACATTGACCGACAATCTATTAAACTTGGCACTAATGGTAAAATATGAGTTCAAAAGTACACATAATTTTCATCTTTACTGATTTAACAGTAAATGAAACACTATGTACATGGAGATTAGCCGTATTATAAGACATCTCTAGAATTTGACTGTCATTGTTACTATAGTGATACACTATTTTCCTGTATCCTAGTGTCGTCTACTTCTTAAACTCCTGTGGACATTTTGGTGAACATTTTCTTCCTGTGACTGCTGAAATAGACATTTTAAGCAGGGTTTATTTTGGTTATTTTGGGGAGATGACTCATACCCTTCAAATTGGGAATAATTGCGCATTAAACTAAGACACTGGCAATGACTAGCAATTACAGCAAACTATTAGGAATAAAAGTCAAGGATGTAGTGAATAATTAATGGACAATTGTTATTTATATAAACTGCCTGTTAGAGAAAAGCCTTTAAGCCCATTTTGTTTTTCTGCAGATTTATTGGGAATTTTTACATTCAAATTGAGAAAAACGTAATTAGGAATATAGCTGAAAAACGGCTAGAAACAGCTGAAAAACCCCTGTTATGTTATACTCAACTACAAAGGTAGCAATTTCTGTAGCATACATCAATGGCTACCTGGCAATTTTATAGGCAGACACATGAAAATCATAATATCGTCAAGTTGATTTATATTAACTACAGCAAAACCTCACTTAAAGACCACCTCAAAATTGAGTCCACCTCATTAACCAGACTGCCATATTTTAACCAGATAGTCAGATTTGTTCAGAAACTCAGGGTCGTATCATTATCAAGGTTTCTTTGCATATAATAGCAATTATTGGGTTTGTGTGCTGCTTTTCCCACTTGCACTTAATATTAAATTTAAATCTCTAAGAAAACGGGCCACTTATTTAGTCAGCACACATTTAACATTACCATACATTTTCACACTCAGTATAAGTCAATTTCCAACTCAGAAGTCGATTTCTTAATTTGCTCAATATTCCTGTTGTTACAACATTTCTCTGTATTTTGATGGTAAACAAAAAAAAAATTCTTTACCACAAAATCTCCATTACTCTCAAATGGTTCTGATATATATGCGTCTTCTTTGTACAGTTTGTGTCGACCCCTACCTCGACCAGATTTCTTTTTCTGACCTTCACTATCGCAGGATATGTTTTCTTGAGAACCGATGTCCTTGCTGCAGGACTGTAGTCCAGAGTTGTCTTCCCTGAGAGGGGATTTAGCATGCGACCTTGTAGGAGATTTGGGACTTAATGTTTCTGCTATGCTGTCAAGAAGTCTTTTTCCTTTATCAATAAAAAGAATAGAATTTAAATCAGACAGAAAAACTGAAACAAAGTTTTGAAAGGTAATGCAAAACAAATTTATCCCCAATCTCTTTGCTTTAACTTTTTGATTTGGTTCCCTAAAACAGGATGTCAACTCACCTATATTCAAAAAGTAGGGATAAAGAAGGGCTATTTTTTTTAAAAATTAGGGCAAAAGTAGTGATTTTATTGCCTAAAAGTAGGGATAGTAGGGATGATTCCTTACCTTTGGAATATCAACAATGGTAAAAATTTACCGCATTGTACATTCTCCATGATTAGACCTCAGTGCTTCATACATGTGAAATACATATTTTGAGTTAAAGCCTCAGATTTGAAAAAATAGGGTTAGTAGGGGTCTTTCAAGAAAAAGAAGGGGAAAAGTAGAGAGCAATCAAAAAAGTAGGGAAAAGTAGGGCCCACTTGACAGCCTGCTAAAATCGGCAGAAGACTCAGTAAGAATTGAATTCATATATGTTAGAAAAAAAAATCTTCTTCAGTGTCAACTTATTATTATTCGAGTATTGTGCCACTTTTCAACAGAATGATCGGTATTGTACAGTGATCAGTTGACCAATCCAGTGATCCCAAGTTACAAACCTTTTAAATGACATCTATTGCAATGATGCTAAGTCAGCTAAGCCCAATTGTTTTTAGAAAAAAAATCAAGGTAGCATTCAAAATTGTAGACAGAATGGCATCCTTGAATGTGGCAAATATAACCAATGTGTGATTTAAACATCGAGATATATCGAAATTACCAGATATAACAAGACATTATTTTAGTCTCTAAAGAATTACCAGTTTTTCCCATAGGGGATTCACGGAACGACTCCAGCAATCTGTTTGTTTTATTACGTGTTGATCTCGTTGATCGTCGAGGCTGATTCTCTGAATCATCAGCCTGAAAAATTATAAAATCAATATAAATATGAACACACCAAATACCAACGTATTGCTGAACAATCTTTCAACTTTGTCTGTCTGATTACTTGAATTATTAGATGAACCTGTACAGCGTAAACAATGCTTGTGTACTTTCCGAAGTACATCATAGTAGAATTACATTTTATTATGTTATATAAGTAACACATAACTTTAGTTCAAACTCTTTTATTTTACATCGATTGTGAAATAAGTTCTTACATCTTTTATTAATAACTCTTGATGACTGTTTCCTGGCTACCAACCAGTACTTGCATCGAATTTTGGGATTGTGGAGTTCATGATCAAACACCGCTCATCATGGGGCTCGAATCACGACCTTCAGATCTGGAGTCAGGCACTCTACACGTCAACCACTGCACCTCCTCAAATATAACTTTATATATCACAGAATAACCAATTACAGAATTACAATTCAATTGAGATATTTCTAAATGTTTGAAATGACAGAGAAATTCAAATATATGCAGCGATTGTGTTACCATTCTAGGTACCAGCAATTACCTTGGATAGATCAAGCTGAGAACCATTCTTCTTCCTGGTCCGACGTAAAGTTTTGGCCGCAACAGGAGGAGTAGCATCCACTTGAATGTGTGCCGTATAATCATCGCTCTCAGATACAGAAACGTTGGACAATCTATCCTTACTTTGTCTCTTTGGTATTGGTGGCTAAATACGAAATAAAATGACAATGCAATAACACGTTCATACAGTGGAATACCTCTTAGGAGATGCAGAGAGGCAAATTTTGGCTGTTTTGGAGAGGTTGTTGCTACCGAGAGGTTACATTAGTGGTAAAGATTAACAAGGAAATTAACAAGGCTATCCTTAAAAAATTGTTTGTTTGTGGTTATGCGACACAGAATTTTAACAGTGGGTAGGTAGGTAGAATGTTTTTAGTTCACTACTGTAATGGGTAACAGACCGAATTTTTTTATTTTCATCGATGAGCCTGACACTTTAAATTCAGTCACGGCATTTTTCACGAGGCGGTCGCATAACTAGAAACTATTTTTTTTAAGGATGGCTCAAGATATACAGTTGGACCTCATTTATTATACAAGCTTCTATCCGAATACTTGGTATCATCTGAAATAATTATTAGGTCCTGATGTATCTTCTTTGGCACGTCAGATTGATACAGGCTATTCGAAATTATTTATAATTCGAAATAAAATTTTGGACTCCATGAATTTGAATGAACGAGGTCGGACTGTATGTAACCACGTTGTAGAGAGATTGCTGCTCAAGAGAGGATGCACTGTAAGCCTTAAAATGTAAGTTTGTTTCCAGGATCCAAGGGTGATTTTTTTTTTTACATTTCACTGAAAATGTATATGAAGATAGCATGTAAGAATTAACATACCAAGTCGTCTAAACCTTCATCACTTTGACGTTTTTTCCCTCTACGTCTACCACCGGTTGAACCTGAATCCCTGGACCCTTTTGCTGAGACAGGAGTTTCTTCAGCAGCGCTTATTTCACGCCGACTACTTCCTGGGGACTGTTGTAATGTCTTGATTTCCAGATCAGATTGTTGATCATCAGTAAATTTAACTTTCGGTGGGCTGGGTCGTGGAGGTTTATTACCTGAACGAACTGGTGTCTTCATTTTCGTGGAACTTTCTACTGTAGAATACACTGGTTCCTGAAATTAAAAAAAAACGATTAATTTGAGGAACACTGTCTTTTCATTGGTAGTACAGTAACAGGAATTATCAATTGACGTAACCCCCCTGTCTGAGTTTGAAAGCAGAGCATACTCTTTAATTAGTAACTGACAATCTCCCACTATGCACTACAGCCAGACCTCGATCACTAGAATTCATGGGGTCTGAAATTTTATTTCGAATAATACCGGTATGTGGTTTCAAATACTCCATTGCAATTCGACTTGCATAAGAAGATACAACATATTTATTTAGGATGATACAAGTATTCGAATAAAAGGTTGTCGAATACACGAGGTCCGACTGTATAAGGTAAGACAAATGATGTAGTTTTATCTGCAGTCCAATCACCATGGAGATCATAACATACTTTTCCATTGTTTCAAAGCCAAACATTTCAATAGTCATACATTAACAGAACACTTAACCCTTACTGTAATGAGAATTTTCGTAATAATGATAAACATGCAAAAACCGCCTGTGTTCACAAGTAATTTGTTTTCAGGATCAGGATGAAGTTTAGCTATTGTTTCTTTCCAACTTTGTAAAAATTGTTAGGCAAAGCTTAAACTTTTTACATAATATGACAGATCTATATGAACAAGCTTTAATATAAACATATATGCAATGCAGTTTATCAATCAATCCTAAGCAGGAAAACAAAAGACAACATGTAGTAAGTATAAATAGCATGCACAGCAGAATGTCTGACCCAATCAGAATTTCAAGCGAATGTTTCTTGTACATGTATTACCAAAATTTCCAATTAACTACTGGCAAGCGTATGAACACTAACCTATTAACTTATTCGCTTTGCTATTTACCTTGTTAATCCATTTGTACAGATAATTCTTATCAGTTTACACAAAGGCGAAAACATAATATGAGATCAGATATTTTTTTATGCAATAACATAATTATATCTTGCCATGAGCTGTCAGTTGACCTTTGATGTCACCATATGACCTTGGACTGATATGACTAAAAGTTGTGTTCAGCATAAATGCTCATTATGGTAAACATTTATGCCAAATTGTATGAAAATCCTTCCAAAGATTTAAAAGGTATCAAGGAGACACAAAGTTTTACCTTTTCGACCTTAGATCTTTCTGTATGACCTTGACAAGAAATGGCCTTATTGGCTACAAGCTGTCAAATAATGTTTCTATCACGCAATTTGAAAGTCTTTTCAGGGACAAATATTTAAGACTTCCATGATTTTGGGTTGAAATATCTAGTAGTCATCTGAAAAAGTCTCAAATTGTCTTTGAAACACCATTTTGTTACAGAAAAGCAAAGTGCACTCTACAACTAAGTAATGAGAAGCAATATTACCTCCTTAACTGAAGAGCTCGTTGATGGTTCCTCTTTAATATGGAAAGCGTTTTCATTTAAATTTACCAGACCAGCTTTTATTTGTTGCCTTTCATCATGCCAACTCTACAAGCAATATGCATACAACATCTAGTTCACAACATCTAGTTCACAACATTGAGTTTACGATACGTCATGGTGCAAGATCAATGGTAAAAATATTAGGGCTTGTTAAACAATGCTCTTGTGGATAGTGCAATTGAATTGAAAATATCGATTAATTACTTGAACAATATCTCGTTATCAAAAAATTGAAAGTTGAACATTTAAATATACATCCAGAAAAATAGTTAATAGTCTATTAAAGGAATTTAAAAATATAATTAATTTTTCGTAGATATTTGTCTTTCGATATATCAATTTTATTCAATGACAGCCATAAAAAAAATCTAAAGCTCAACTTGAATATTACATTGAATTAGTACTAAATATCTAGTGGCAAGTCTATCTTATTTTAGATATTCAATGCTTTCCATTTAAAATAATCAAAATCTAATTTTCTTTGATACAAATAGACATGCATAGATGTTAATTTGACACTGACAAAGCTTTTTTGTAGAATTGCAACAATTCTGTTTTATAAACCAATTTAAACAACATCGAGATATACACTAAGAAAGAAACATGGAAATTCCATGAAAACCAGGTTTTCAAATGCAAGACGATTACAACCAGCAAAAACGAAACCACAGTTGCATGACTTCACATGCTGATAATCGTTGCTGTAAATTTTCACTACCGTCACTAAAATACTTTTGGAGTTAAGCGCAACACACAAAAAAGCAAAGCTTAAGCCAAAACAACACGACAAACCTTTGAGAGTTGTATCTCCTTTTCTTTGAGTTGTTTAATCACATCTTTATGTTGTTTGATTTCTGTATCTTTCTTCTTTAGTACAGCTTCTAACCCAGACACAAGTTTATCCCTCTCTTCACGGAATTCCTGAAATGAACAAAAAAATTATCAACTCCAAATTAAAATGAAATTCAATGGTATGAAGGCAAATAAAATATACATGTACATATAACCTGCAAGACGGTCATATATATGTCACTATATGAGACCACCTGTAATATTATTTGACTGAAACTCAAGACTTAGACTTTAAAATGTTAAATGTTCTTTTTGCTCTTATGTTGTTACTACATTATAGATTTGTGTTGAGAGGGTATTAACAATTATTCAGACAAAATTTTGTTCGTTAAGAAAACGTTGGTAAATATTAATTCTGCAAATTTAAAGTCCAAGTCTGAGTTTCCGTCTTAAAATGTTTGTGAATAACGTCCCTGTTTAGCTCGGTCAGTAGACAACATTACATGCCTCCTTGAAGACCTCAATGAAGGATTTTATAAAGATTGCAATTTAGCAAATTAAAGGTTTTTAGGGCAATTTCTGTATAAGAATAGAACAAATAAAGGCTGATTTTAACCATCTAATTCGATAAATTGTTAAATCTGAAATTGATATCACTTGTCACAATCTTCTGGAGAATGGGTTCACGTGAAGACTTGAGTGTGTAGCACATTACAACAATAGCAACGTATAATGATCTACATAGATTCAGACTCTGACATCAATGAAGGAAATACTGTATTACACATACCTGAAGTTTGTGTTCCAGGGTATGTTTCTCTTCAGTTAAGCCACCGACTTTCTCCACATGTGCGCTCAACTTGAATTCTAATTCCTTCTTCTGACATTGTAGATTCTGCAACATATATAAGGACATCCTTAAAAAAATGTTGGTTTGCAGTTACGTGACCTACTCATGACAATGGCAAGACTCAATTTTTTGTTCAGGTTCATCGATGAAAAAAAAAATCTCGGTCTTTTAGCCATTACACTACTGAATAGCTAAATAGCTTTAAATAGAGATTTAGTGCTCGAGATAGAGAAAAGGGCCAGAGATAGCGATGAGGAGCTTTTAGAGATATATATTTATTACAGAATATTACCAACTGAAGGCAAAGCTCTGAATTGAACTCCTTTGGTAAGATAAAGATATGTTAGCTAACTAATCAGTATTGATCATGTAAAAATATGCCTGGTTAGTTCAGTCTGCAGAATACTTGACAGTCAATGTGAAAGTCGTAGACCTGTTTGAAGGGTAAATACTCTGTGACAAAATGACTAAAAGATAATACAATGTACACTCTTAAGAATGTGTCATCCATTATAGATGCCTGTAGAGAAATTGTCAGCTGCATGCAGAAAATACAGGCTAGTATTGGTGATAACTCAGAAACGTCAACCGACTACCGTACATTATCGACTGTTGAAAAAAAGGTGGAATACCCTTAATACATCAAAGCCCGCCAGGAAATAAGTTAGACATAAGAGATTAGCATTACTTACCCTAACTTTAGCTTGTAAGTCATGTGTTGTTTTTTCTGCTTCACGTTTCATTTCCTCAAGTTTAATATCAGAATATTTATCCGAGCCATGTGACTTTAAATCTTCAATCTGTTTCATGGCCTCTGCAAATTCAAGGAAAGTTATCTATTGTATATATTGCCTCACAAATCATACAATAAATGTGACAAATATTTGTCTGTTTACCCATGTCATCTATTGAGCAGTATACTGACACAAACAGCAATAAATGCCGCATATGACACATCCATGAAGTTTCATTTAAGGCTTTTACCAATGATATAACTTAGTCAATAGACATACAAAAGAAGTCTTAAACAGAATAGTCTAAGGAGTAAAAATGTTCCAATATACCAAAATATTACCATATGTAACATAATTCTAATTATTACAAAATGATCACATAAACTTATGTAACTGCAATTATGTGCTATGTTGTTATAAATTATATGTAATTTTGTGTTTGTCCACATCAACTTTAACATGTCCTGGTCTTAAACACCAGTCTGTTAAGTCATGGACAGATCAGGGTTTTCAACTGCATTTTTAAATGGGGGTCTTGGGACTTCCACATTCGCAAATTCGGGTGACCATGATATATTTGCAGGGTTCCAAGAGTTAATTTTTGGCTTGACCTATTTCCATCAGCACTGAGGTGAAGTCGGGAGAAAGTAGTTTCCACAAAGGCTTTTAAATAACGAAAAGTGCCATTTTGCCGAAATGGGCTAATTGGACACTTGTGGGTCCCGCCGGATGCAGACTGATTCATAAATGCATATCCCTGGCCTGAAAATTATGTCAGAGATGCACATCCCTTCAATATCAGTAACATACCAGTTAGACTACATTCCATGGCTTTAAGCTCTTGATTATTTTCTTTTATCACAGATGTAAGTTTATTTTTATCCTCAACAGCTCGTTCCAACTTCTTCTCTACATCAGATAAATGTGATGTTTTCTCCTTCAAATCTCCTAACAGTTTCATCTTGTCAGAATTAGCGTCAGTTAACTGTTGCTAAAATAAATCAATTATATTTCAATTATCACCTTGCATTGCCTTGTGTGCAGTACTGTAGTGGGGGCAACTGTCATTGGATGTTCATCCAACCACTTTTTTTACACATTTAATGCAATATTTAGGTACAGAATTTTGTAGAAAATGTTTAAAATACTGCATCAAGGTTGAGTAAATATTGTCAAATATTGTCAAAAAAGAAAGAAGATCTCTTAAATGTAGAAAATTTTGAGGTGGTCTTATAATTGAGGTGGTCTTTAAGTGAGGTTTTACTGTAATACAGCTAGCTCAGCATCCAAAGCATGTCTGGGATATTACTAATGTTATCAATATTATTACCTTCAATACATCTCTCTCTACGTGGTGATCTCCTTTCTGACCAGATTCTTGTTTCTCCAGTAATGACTGATATTTCTCTAACAACTCCTTATGGTCTAAAAATGTTGAAATATGCTTAATGAAATAATATCTAACCACACATTATGCAATAATGTACTTAAATCTTGTAGAATATCCATAATTGTCATATTTTAAAACAATCCAAACTGTTATTGGATGTTTATTTGAAATCACCAACTTAATAATTGAATATCTGTATTGATAAGTAATTACAATCAAGAACACATGTACAGATAACAATACTCATTACAATTTTCATGTTAAAATATGAATTAAAACACTTGATAGCCTAATAACAAACATATACACAAATTACACTACACTGACCATTTAGATACAATAAAAATATGCATACCAGACTGACTGCTCTGTAGTGCTGATTCCTTTTCCTCAATATAATCTGTTTGAACTTGAAGCATATTTTCTTGTTCCTCTAATGTTTCTTTCAACACAGTAACAAACTGATCCTGACTCGATTTCTCTACAATATCAAACATAAGACATAAAATGGATCCTGTATCAAAGGTCCTTAGATGTCAATTTCATTACATAAAGGCTGAACATTGAAAATGCATTTTCTGGCATTCAGCAACTACAGTAGAACTTTGAAACCTCAAACTGTCATCAGATCTAGCAATTAGTTTGAGGCATCTACGGTTCGAGGCATCTACGGTTCGAGGCATCTATGGTATAATAATAAATCTTTGCTTACAGACGAAAACACTCAATAAGCCAGAGGTTTATTGAACTTAGGGTCATCTATAAATGTATACATGTGTATGCACGAACTGAATATCCCTGATATAAGTGTACTAAACATGCTGAAAGCAATAAGCAATAACATTTCAGACCCGATGAATTCGTATAAAAGAGGTCCGACTCCAAACCTAAATGCATGACTAGTTTGTTCAAGCCATGCATTTGTCACATGATACGAATATTATGTGTTGGCAACCACCCGTCAACACACAGAAGCATATCAAATGGTTAATGAAGGGTGTGAAATATTGAAGTGTTCTACCTATCTATGGTGCAGCTGGGGACCATAACTCATGTTTAATCGCCATTTGAGTGACCTACAGTTAAGACTATGAAATAAGAAGGGATTTTGTTTAAAGGATGTTTATCTTCTGTCTTCGAGTCATAACTGTTCGAGGTTTCAAAGTTCTACTGTAATTATGTTTCATTTTGCTATTGAGTTTTATTACATTTCTCTGCACCATTTCAGTTACACAAACAGTCGATCTAACTGTTTCAGAATTACCAACCAGTACCACCCTGTTCACCGGCAAGCAACGGACAATCTCCCCGTATCAATTAGAAATGGAGGACAAGCATTTTTGGATGTCTAATTACCTTTTTCAAAAGACTTGACAAGTCCAGTTTCTGTATCTAACTGTCGCTGTAGGTTTTGTATGGTTCTAGTGTTACACTCCAGCTCTCCTTCCTTCTTCAATATCTGCAGTTTTAGGTCATTGTTTCTGTCCATGTATTCCTGAACTTTCTGGTCTATTTTACATCCATTCTCAGTCATCTTTGCCTGAATTTTACAAATATTTCAAACTATGATAGTAAATGCCCAGTATACAACTATCTACTCTCAACTGTTCAAGGATAAGAAATGTTCTTACAAGAAAAATTACTACTGATTTGAATTTGAGTGGTTGCCCGAGACAAACCAATTTAGAACTCTATTTGGATTTTTTTCTATTGGACGAGCATGTTTTAAAAACGTCTATACAGTGAAATTTTTAACATTAACACCATCAGCGTTACCTCTGTGAAACAGACCCACCTTGAAAATGGTTGATCGCAATTGAATAAGAAAGTTGCTGGTGGTGATTCTGCATTTTCAATCTTACTCATGAATGTATTACAAGAAAAATGAAATACATATGTTTCTAGGAGGTAATCTACTCTTTCAAACATAAGTCAATTGAGTGAAAACTTCTTAACCCTTACACTTATCTGGACCTCTGCATCACTAAATATCTGTCCTGTGGCAGGTCATACGATGTTGGTGATAGAAAGTGTCTTATTCGTTATATTATTATACAGACTTTAAAGTATGTCACTGAAGCTCTAACTCATTTATTGTACATCAATTGTGAAACAAGCTTACAGCTTACATTAATCACTCTTGATGACTGCTTCCTTGGTTAATAACCAGTACTTGCAACTAATTCTGGGACTGTACAGTTTGCTGTTCAACCTTGCCAAAAGTGGGATTCAAATCCACATATTTTGGATCAGGAGTAAGGCATTGTATCCCCTCGACCACTTTGTACATATAATAAGGAAACCACAAGCTACTTACCTCAAAAGCTTCAATGGTCTCTCTAGCATGCTTCAATTCCTGTGTCTTCACAGATAATTTGTTTTCAGTTTCGGTGAGTTTTGAGAGCCAATCTTGAATCATAGTGTTAGCACTGCCCAACTGTTCCTTCAATATGTGTTCTCTCTCCCGTGACTGTAAATAGATACACTGTTAATAAGAATCCATGATACATTTAGGCAGCTACATTCAGGAGTGAATGATATATATGTACAGCATAGCCTCTCCAAAGCATGCAGTTAATTGGAAACAATCAGAAGGTTACCCACATACCCTGGCAAGAATTACCATTTTTTGCAATAAACGGATTATAAAAACCAACTTTTATTTCTAAAATGTGCTCACAGAAGAAGGGGAAAATTATCAGTCATGATTGTGTGCACAGAAGAGGAAATCACAGGTAAAGAGGAACATTATCACTCTGTCATGTGTGCACAGAAGAGGAAATCACAGGTAAAGAGTAACATTATCACTCTGTCATGTGTGCACAGAAGAGGAAATCACAGGTAAAGAGGAAAATTATCAGTCATGATTGTGTGCACAGAAGAGGAAATCACAGGTAAAGAGTAACATTATCACTCTGTCATGTGTGCACAGAAGAGGAAATCACAGGTAAAAAGGAAAATTATCAGTCATGATTGTGTGCACAGAAGAGGAAATCACAGGTAAAGAGTAACATTATCACTCTGTCATGTGTGCACAGAAGAGGAAATCACAGGTAAAAAGGAACATTATCACTCTGTCATGTGTGCACAGAAGAGGAAATCACAGGTAAAGATGAAAATTATCACTGTAATATTGGGAAAGACAACTCTGCAGAGTTGGATCATCTAAACTAATCAACTACCTTTGTGAGCTCCACTTTAGAAGATGGACTGCTGATAGACTGTCGAAGTTCAGCATGTAATAACGAGGCACGAGATCGTCGATGTATATCTTTCTCAAATGGTACTGTTCTATTCTGTTCCTCCTGAATAAACAATAAAACAAAGTAGCGTCAAAAACCAGTAATGTTCAAATTCCACAATGTATTATACTTAAATATTTCAATCAAAATCGAATGAAAGTTAAGGTAAATAATGTCAGTATAAGAATGAAAAAGACTGGATCAGCCATATCAGTAATCTTGGGCAGGGGTTTCACTAGGGGCTGAATCTCAAGGGTCACTTTGTTAATTGTTTACTGGATTTCATTTGATACTATGCCCCTGCTTGGGGTGTCATTGATAGGAACAATATTGATTTAAATGAGTAAATTCGATATGGATTTTAAAGTACCGATACAATTCAAGAAATCCTGGTAGTTTTCCAGAAGTAACAGAAATAAGTACCTAGTTCATTTTTTGTTGCTATATTTCTTCTTAATATTATTATTTCATTTGGGTAAAGGAAACACCATTTTATTGGCCTAACTGCATAACAGATCCTAATTGTTTTTATATGAACCAACCTTTAAATCTGCTTCCAGTTTGTCAACCTGACACTGTAACTGACTAACTTCCTTCAATAGGGACATGTTCATTGTCTCTGTCTCTTGTAGTCTTGAGGTGACAGTATTCAGTTTTTGTTGCAGTAATGCATCATTCACAGGAACACTTTCTTTGCTATGCTCAGCATTCAACAACTTTGTTTCTAAATCTTTGATTTTACTTTCATGGGATGAAATCTTAAAGCGAGCCTCGATTAAAGAATTTTCAATTGCTATTTTATCTTTTCTCAGTTTGCGAACTCCAGTTTGTGGACTAAGGCATGATGTCTCAGTGGTTTCATTAATCTGTTCCCTTAGCACTTTAAGTTCTAGTTTTAATGTTTCACACTCAACTTCTTTAAGACACAGTTGGCTTTTCATATCCTCATCCGTAGTTTTATTTTTTAAATTCTGAACCTCCTGTTCTAAGTCCTTATTCCTTTTTTCAATCATTTGAAGTTTCTCAATTTGTTCCCTTAAAGCTGTATCCCTACGATCAGCGGCTTCCTTCCAGGAGGTGATTTCATTTTCCAAATTCTTATTTTCCTTTGTTAGTTTCTCTAATTCAGGCTTTAAGCCATTGTCTATTTGAGATTGTTTCATATCAGCAATTTTCTGTGTCAAGTCATTGTTTGTTTCATTCAATTCAGAGACTTTCATTTGCAGTTCTCTCAGCTTGTTGCCTGTCTCCTCTTTATTAAATTTACATTCCTCAACTTCCTTTCTAAGTGCATCATTTTCAGTCACTTGTTCACGCAAATCATGTAACTCCTTTTCATTCTGAGAATTAAGAAGTTTGATTTCCCGTATTTCGTTTTTCAAAACTTCATTCTCTTTGACGTTCTTTTCAAGTTGGCAATTTAATTCTTTCAACGTAGATTCATGATCATGATCCATTTCTTTCATTTTACCACTTAACTTCATCACAGAGCTATTCTCTTCTGTTATTCCTTCTTTTGCAGTCACAAGTTCTCTTTCCTTTTCAGCGAGTAACTTATTAACTGATACCATCTGAGCATGCAACCCTTCAATTGTTTTGGCATTTTCCACAATAGACACTTGCAGGATTAATACCTGCTCTTCTTTCTTTGCAGTCTCTTTATGCGACTTCTCACCCTTTTTATGAGAATTTCTTAAGTCCTTATGCAACTCATCAAGTTGTTCGTCTCTCCTTTTCAATACTTCCTTAACTTCTACCATAATCTTTTCAGCACAATGTAGTTCTTCCGTCTTGTTTCTTAATTCAGTTTCAAGAAGGAGTGATTTACTATTGGAATCTTCATTACTACTTACTTTTTCTTTAAATGACACTAGCTCTTCTTGCAGTGTTTTCAAATCTTCTTCCAGTTTCTCTTTTTGGTTAGATATTTCAGCAACAGATGTTTGATGCTTTTCTTCAATTTCTTTACAGCTCCTTGCATGCTCTTTCTCTAAATCTGCTAATTTCTTATCATGTTCAAGCAGACCATTCTTTTCATTTTCAGCTGTGAGATTGTTCAACTTCTGATTCAACTCCTTCTTTTCTCCATCTACTTGATCATTCACTGTCTTCATCTTGTAGATTTCATCAACTTTGTCTGCAATAACCCTGTCCTTTTCACACAATTCTACTTCTTTATTAGCAACAGCAGATTCTAGGTCACAAACATGCACTTTCTGCTCTTCAGTCACTCTCTTGTACTTTTCTACATCAACAGTAATGATGGCTAGTTCTTCACCAGTTCGTTTCACCTCAGACTGCAAATCTTCAATGGTTATTGACTTTTCCTTTGCCTTCTGCTGTAATTCCTCATTTGTTATCTGTAACTCTAAACACTTGAATTCATGCTGGGAACATATTTCTGTAACTTCATCACGAGAGCTACAGCTCTGTTTGTATGCTAGTTTTAATTTTGATAGGTTTTCTGTCAGATTTTTATTTTCTTTTACCTTTGCATTCAATTCAGTTTTCAAACTTTCAACACTCTGGTGTTCATCTTCTGTAATTTTCTTCATTTTTTCCAATTTTGGTGACAGTATCTGCAACTCTGAATCTTTGGCGAGTAAATCAAAGGCAGTTTTATCTACAACATTCTTCAGTTCATTATTAAGAGTGTCTATTTCTTCAAATTTTTCTTCAAGTTTATTGTAGGAATCTACCTTTTCTGACAACTGCTTCTTGAGTTCAGAAATATCACAATCCATATGTTTGATCTTCTTTTCATAATCAGTGACTTTAACAGCATTTTCTTCCAAGAGTTCCTGCAACTCTTTCAGTTGTTTTTCAGAGTCAGTAAGTTTTTTTGCTGTGCTAAAATAATCCTTCATCAGAGGTTCAAATTCCAGACCATGGATTTCAGCATCTTTCTCCTTCAGTTTGTCTTTGAAGTCATTTGTGTCTGACTTTTCAGCTGACTGCTTCATTTCAATTACAATCTCACTGTCAGTGTCTGATTTCAAACAAGTGCATTTCTTAGACAATTGTTCAGCTAACTGAAGCTGGTCTTCTAGTTGTTTACATTTCTGTGCTTCAGCTGCGAGTCTCTTCTCATTATCTTCAGCACATGCTTTGGATATTTGCAAAGCATGTTCCAACTCAGAGATCATCTTACAGTTTTTGTCCATTTCACCTTGAAGAGCCTTCACTTGTTCACTGACATTATGTTTTAGAGTTTCTTTTGCAGGAGTGTTACTTCCAATGCTGCAGTTTAAGCTAACATCTTTGGTTGGTGTATTCACAGGTGACATTGGGAATAGTTTCATTTTAGCTTCAGGAGTTCTCAGTGTACCACCTGGGGATTTTATTGGTGACTTTACTCCATACAGTTGGGTTTTAAAATGGAAGATTTGTGATTTCAGGTTACTGATTTCAGCATTAAAACCATGTATTAGAGCCTCCTGGCTTTTAGCATGATCGTCTATGTCTCTCTCATACTTTGTTTTCCATTGCTGTGCCTCCTGCTCTTTTTCTATAATCTGTTCCTCAAAGAATCTGGCTTTGTTTTTGTATTTGTTGACATCAGCTGTGTGAATGAACAATGGCATGGGTTCAAATACTGATAAGTAACTAATCATGTTGCACAATGCCTTAAAATTAAAATTTTCACTGTTTGCTCTCTAGTCACTTCAATATTAAGACCACCTCAATAAGAAGACCAGTTTTCAAATATCCCATGGTGGTGTAAATAGTATTGAGGTTTTACTGTAAATGCAAAGCTTTACAAAAAAGGCAAATAGTATAAAACATGTGTTGGAGTTTTAAGTTTGAGACAATGTAATCCTCATGTACTTATGTATCCATACAGACAGGAAGAGGTAGCAGGCTAAACCTTACAATTTAAATTAATGAATCAGTTTGCCAAATGTGTCTGACAGCAGGACATGTCAGGTAAAAAAATTATGGTTGCAATTACCTTCTAAATCCCGGATATCCTTCTGTAGAGTGGCGACACATTCCTCACGTTTACTCAATGATACATCAGCTGTGTCCATGGCTACTTTACTGTTTGATGCAGCTCTCTCCAGGACCTTTATAGTCTCTGCCTGTGAATTCAAAACATAATCTATGTCAATCACTCGAATAAATAGTACTGAATTTCAAATCCAAAACTTATAATGTCAAGAATTATCCAATTCAACTGTACTGGTGAAGTAAATTCCAAACTAGAGGAAAGAAAGATGTCACAAAGTTTTACTTAAGTTTAATGAAATGTTTAACAAAAGCATGATTCTTGAAAGTATTCCACACAATTCAGTATTACAGTATTAATTACATACATTAATTTCACAATCTCCACATTCATTCAAGTCTCTGCGACAATGTCCGAAGTACAAGACACAAGAATTGACTTTCCAACAAAGTATCATACAACACCAGCCTACCTGTTCTTCCATTCGTTTCTCGTATTCCAGAGTCAGTTCCTTCAGTTTGTCAATCTCAGACTGTTTGGCTTCGAATGTTTCACCAGCTTCAGTAAGCATGTCATTGAGTTCACTAACTTCCTTCTCCTAAACACAAACATTCACAGTAAAATTGTCTTGTAAAAGAAGTGATAATATCAGACAGAAATAAGAGGCATTGTCTTATGTATGTGGCGTTCCCTGTAGCAACTTATTCTCTCTTTTATGACACTGGCAAATAAATTTCTCCAACCTTGTTATACCTAGCAAAGCAAGATGCATGCTGCAAAAATTGTTTGGTTAAAAAAACAAACTTATAGTCAATATTGCATCAAGTTTAATGCATATAGCATCATTTTCAAACAGATTAATTTTAAATACAACATCAACTTCACCGAATTAATGAGCGCAAATATATTTTCACAGTTATTTACCTTATTTGGCTAATATCGTACCAGACACTGTAACAATGTCATTGAATATAATTTACCTGATTTAACTACAATCATACCAAACACTGTAACACTGTCATTGAATATAATTTACCTGATTTAACTACAATCATACCAAACACTGTAACACTGTCATTGAATATAATTTACCTGATTTAACTACAATCATACCAAACACTGTAACACTGTCATTGAATATAATTTACCTGATTTAACTACAATCATACTAAACACTGTAACACTGTCATTGAATATAATTTACCTTATTTAACTACAATCATACCAAACACTGTAACACTGTCATTGAATATAATTTACCTGATTTAACTACAATCATACTAAACACTGTAACACTGTCATTGAATATAATTTACCTTATTTAACTACAATCATACCAAACACTGTAACACTGTCATTGAATATAATTTACCTGATTTAACTACAATCATACTAAACACTGTAACAATGTCATTGAATATAATTTACCTGATTTAACTACAATCATACCAAACACTGTAACACTGTCATTGAATATAATTTACCTGATTTAACTACAATCATACTAAACACTGTAACAATGTCATTGAATATAATTTACCTGATTTAACTACAATCATACCAAACACTGTAACACTGTCATTGAATATAATTTACCTGATTTAACTACAATCATACTAAACACTGTAACACTGTCATTGAATATAATTTACCTTATTTAACTACAATCATACCAGACACTGTAACAATGTCATTGAATATAATTTACCTGATTTAACTCATACAGTTCTAGTTTTATTACCTGTTCCTTTATCTGCTGTCCTGCCTGCTGTAGTTGTTGTGTTAAATTCTCCACAATATCAGCCTTGTTTGATTCCTCTATCTCTCCTTGTTTCTAAAAGTATATTCAGGTAAAAATGAAAGACAGCACATGTTAGGACAAAAGAAATTCATGACCTTCTATTTTTCAATCCTAGGCCAAGACACAGAATACGACATAAAACTCCTAGCTTCAGCTAAATGTATAATCATGTTCAAAATCACTGTCCAAATTATTAAAAACTTAAGCGAGTATTACATTGAATAAATAAAATATTATTATCCACCCTATTACAAGGAATTCAAGGCATCCACCATGAGATAAACGTATACAAACAGTTATATATTAAGTTATAATTACTCTTCATTTCTACAATACCCAACAATTTGCTCTTGTTAACTTTTATTAGGTAATGATTATGAGGGAATATTGTACAAAACAGTTGTGGGACAAACCTTTGATAAATCCATTAATAATGATTCTATCTTCTCCTCATACTGTGACATTTGTTTTGCCATTTCGTCCAGTTTAGATGAATTTTCCTTCTAAAAATAAAACAGAAATAACAATCGGAAATAGTATATTTTCCCCAAAGTCATGTTCCAAAACTTGATAATGGCTTAAAATGGAAATTCAGCATTGATTATTGGTAGCTTTTAGAAGCTTTTCAAAAATGTATTATCAAGGAGAATACTTCTATAAAGTTGTTTCAAGAAAGAACCATGATTTGGTTCAGTAAAAATCACCTAAAATTTGCCCAATTACAAAGCTAATTTCCCCAATCACGCCAGACTCAGACTCATTTCCAAAATGTTGTAAAAGCCCTATTATAACAACACCAAGTAAAATGGTATTTCAGTTAACAATACGGTAACTCCGAAATCGTGATTGTTAAAATCTTTACGTAGTCCAATAACCATTAAAGTTATCTCAAATAGACATTATAACTAGTCTATCATTTTTAAAATTGTCTATTTTTATCATGTAATGATTATGAGTGAAATGTTGTACGAGACAGTTGTAAGACAAACCTTTGATAATTCCATTTCTAATGATTTTATCCTCTCCTCATACTCTGACATTTGTTTTGCCATTTCATCCTGTTGAGATGAATCTTTCTCCTTAAAATAAAACAGAAATGATATCACAGATAATTGAAAGTAAAGGACTTCAGTTATCTCCAACAATAAGGTATTTAAATGAGATATGTCTGTTGCTTGTAACCCAAACGATCCTAATAATTTACCCCCGGCCAAATTTTCCTTATTGCAAAAACAACCACAAGTAAGTCTGACAGTTTGTCCCTGTACAAGTACCTGGGAAAATAACATGAAGAGAAAATCCTTAATTACCTACGTCAATTTGTTACAGTAAGTTACATGAAGCATATTTATATCTTCTATTTTAATTTATGCCTTATGCTAATGAGGGTTTCTTAAGTTCACATGTTTAAGGAACTGTAATGCCAAGACCCAATAGGAACAATTTCATGCAATCCCTGGAACCATTAAATGTGCCATGCAAGTTGACAACACTATTCAAATCATGTGCTCAGAACTGACCAGACGCGTCTTCAGTACAGAAAAATACCAGTTGTATCTTGCAAATAGTTGGACCAGTTGTATCTTGCAAATAGTTGGACCAGTTGTATCTTGCAAATAGTTGAATTATTCAAACAGTATGATAATTATAAATATTTCACAAATTTTCCAAAGTTGATTAAAAAAGATAAACACCTTCGCAACTTCTTCCTCTAATTTTTGAATTTTTTCTTCATAGTCTGTGACTTTTTTAGTCATAGTTTCAAGTTGTGAATCATTATCTTCCTCCAATGACTCCACCTATAAACAAGTATGGATCAAGTTAAAGCCAGAACGACAGACAGGAAGTTTTCATATATTTAACAATCAGGCAAAAAATAAATCAAGTACTTAAAATGATGATTCAACAGTTAGTTTCTCACGAATAATAAACAAGTTTACAGTTTATTTACTTTATGTTTTATGGTTTGATAACAACAGCTAGACATATTGAAAGCCACTATTACCATAACAAGGGTAAAAAACCATCAAAATTCCAAACTAAATACATCCTTGAATTAAAGTAAAATGTTCATTTAAAGTGTAGAATCTGCACATGTTAATAGTGTTTCTGTACTACAAACACCCAGCATTTGATAGATAAAGGTACAAACTAATGCAAGTGAATAAACCTGTTTTTTGTTGAATGAACATGAGCAATCAAAACAATTGACATATTTGAAATACCATTCATGAAAGAAATACCAATGGATGCAGTAGTTTGGCTTTGTCAGGTTCATCAACATTTGTATACAAGTAAGACGACAGTAATCAAAATAGTTGTCGTCTTTCCACCGACCATAAAAACCAACAAGCTTAAACACACAACTTTAGATGTAAACAAACGGAATTTATCGTGCCCATGTAAACAAAGAACAAACAATGACTGAGTTCAATATCAAACATTCCTGACATCCTTTATTCGAGTTTTTTTTCGTAAAAGGTATTTAATTAAAGAATATATTCTAAAATTACGGTTAAAAATAATCATTCTAATTTTGTTCAGATGCCAGTCGATTATCTTTTATTTGGATTAAGTGATAAAGTATAAGTGATAAGAATGACATAAATCTAAACATTACCTTAGACTTCAGATCCTCAATCTCATGTTGCAATTCCTGAATAGTCTCTTCTTTTCTCTGAAACAAACATTAATTACAAAGTGAAAATATTAGTATAAACAATGCATGTTTTTCATACAAATCTGGTATGTGGTAAAATAATGAGTAAGCAATGAGATTTTTGTCACAAGAATTATGACAAACTTAGTCTGATCCCCAACTGCACGAAAGGTCCGTCTCAAATTCAAATTTCTAGGAAAGCTGGAGTCGTACAACACAAAGTCGACATTTATAACAGCTGGTATGTAAAGCAGACGTTGATGTACCAACACCTTTATTTATACAGAACTGTTGACGGAATAATTTGAATAAGGGCTATTCCAGGAAAATCACCCTTATAGAAGAATAGAAAATTTACTAAAAAATGTTTTGTGAAACTGGATCTTGAAAGATTTCAGAAAACACATTATGGGAAAGATAAAATAAACATGAATGACTGTACCTCAACTTTAACCTTTTCCTGATGCAACAACACACTTGACACCCATTCATCTTCGTCATCATTCATAACATTCTTACGATTGGCACGCTCAGCTTTAAGTACAAGTTGAATACGCTTCTCTGCAAGTTCCTCTGCCCATTGTTCTCTTAATTTGATACGCTCACTGAGAGAAATATAAGATATTGATAGCAATCACACAAGCAATGATATTTCTACTATTCAAGGACGAGAATGCTCATCATCATAAAACAATAGAAAAAATATCCATCACACTGATATGGGGTTTTCAAGCATTATTGATTGGAAACCAATTACAAAATTTGTGGATTGTAACTGAAATCAAATTCCAAACAATAAGAAAGACCATGAATTCCTACCTGTATTGTTCCTCTATTTCTGAGAACTGTTTCATCATCTCATCACAGACTTCTTTACGTAATTGTTTCTCCATTTTAAATTTTGTGTGAATTTCATTCTCCAAATCTGACTGTAACTGTTCAATAATTCCTAACAGTTCCTGTAAAATAACGTAAAAAACATGGTCGAGCTTATGTAACAGAACAAGTATTGCCTTACACTAAAATCAACAGAATTACACACGCAATACAAACTGTTATCAACAATTCCACCTTAAATCCGATACTTTAAAAGAAAGTATTCAAGTTAATGAAATTGTTTAACATTATACATTCCTGATTTATGTCAAATAGTGAATACAGAACAGTGAAAGCTGAAATCAATGTAAACAGTTTAGCTCTCCACTGTCTCTACATTTCAAGAACAATACAACTAAACAATATGAAACGCTTTACAGTCCTCAGCCCCAATACAAGACCACATGTCAAAGTAAAGGGGAGCCTGGTGTTACTGCATGTAACTTACTGTGAATGTATGAACATACCAATAAGCTACGATCTGCGAGCAAGGATGGGATTCATCATAGGACTGATATGGTAGATTAATCAATGACGGTCATTTTGCTTTGGATGGAAAACATAAAACCGATGTGGTAATAAATCTTCAATATAGTTCTTACCAAAAGATTATTATGTTAAATCAATACCATGTTTGAGATAAAACAGAAAGCATACAGGGTTAATTATTTTATACACACATTCAAGTGCCTTCCTTAACAGATTTTTGTCTTCAGATAATTTCTGGGAAATTCTGACATTTTACAAGATATTTGGCACTGTGGAACACTCAACAGCCAGAGTTAAAATGTATGTGCACATCTAAACCGTCAATGAAGCATAAATCAGGCAAAATATTAAATCGCTTGAAAGTTTTAATTCACAACAGCAATATATACACAAAAACGTTACTGGCTTACATCAATATTTTCTTGTGTGTATGTAGTACCATCTGAGTTCTCCGTCTCTTCTTCTAGGTCATCATCATCATCAAAATCTGGTAGTTGTGCATTCTGAGCTTCCGTCTGCTTCAAGTTTTGGTTACCTATACAATTAGACACAGAATATTAACTGCAGTTACATTATATCAGTTGACAGACACCAATGTTTTGTAATGAGTCACATAATGTAACAAGTCAAAGTTCAACAGGGCTGTAGGATATGCACTTATTTTCTAAATGTAATAGACACAGCATAAAAATAAAATTTTGCTAGAAAAGCACAACTTGATGGAAAATCTAAAATACAAACTTGTACTAGCAAATCATTACAACACCAGGCTGAGGGCCTCAAGACTATAACAGATTCTTACACTAAGCACAATAATCCTGGGCCCAGGATATTCACCATAGAGATGTCACATAACTGATTTGACAAATTCTAAATTTATAATCAAACAACTCAAGACTTAATTTGCAGTACGAAATTAAAACAATGAACTTATACATACGAGCAGGCGTAGCCCAACTGATGGACGCTCTAGGCAAATTTGCTGGTACAGATTTCACTGGCAGTTTAGGTCTGATAAACACTGGTTTCTGATGAACTTCAACCTGTATTTAATAGAATATAAGAGTTAAAACACAATATAACATTTAGAAGGTATTTGTTAACGAACAGTAACAAATAAGACATATCACACATGAAAATGTTGTTTTCTAAATTGCATGACTGATATCAGCTGTATTCCATATATTATCTTTAAACTTTAAAGTGATATGAAATAGACAAAATATTGCTGAACACAATAACTCGTCATTCTGACTGTGCAAGAACAAAATCATACACATTAAAATAGACAAACAAATCAAATTTACTGCACAATGAAGTTAATAATTGAGTAACAAACCTTGCTAGCAAGAGCTGAGAATTTGAAAACATGCATGGTCTCATCAAACATGCTGGCTAGTTGATTCACATTCACAATAATTGCAGCTTTACCCCGACCAACGAAGAAGTTCTGGAACAGCCTGGTTAGTTTTGATTCTCTGAATGGTACGATCTTGGCATTGTCCCTGGATAGAACCATAGTAAACATAAACACCACAATAAACTAACCAAGAAGGTAATATTGGTGAATGAACAATTAAGGAAATGGGAACATAGAACGCATTATAGAACAACTTCTTGACAATGATATGTATGGTGAATCACTGTTATATTACACTGCAAAGAAAATGTATACTACAGTCATTTATAATCGAAAGTAAAAGAAGACATTTTTGTAACAAATGAGTTAAAGTAGTTCTTAGAAATATTTCAGAATGTGTTCACAAAAAAAACCTACTTGTGTGCCTGGTTATAACGTAACGTCTCTATACATCGTCCCAGAGTCAGGAGTGATGTGTTGATATTGCCAGCTTCTTTGAGACGTTCACCTGATGTCTTACTTTTACCATACCTTTCTGACCCAGCAAGGTCGCAGAGGGTCAACCTAAAATCCAGTAAGTGTACACAATTATACCAAGTATTATACATCTATAGTGAGAAATTTCTTTAGAAATCATATTATCTGTAAGCCTCAAGAACATTAAAGGAATCCTAAGACTGAACGAGCAGAATTGTCTACCATGCAGTATACAGAAACAAAAAGAATTTCCACTCAATAAATAATATATATAAATGTCTAGAAAATATCAACCACTAACTTTTTAGTAACACAACAGGCCACATAGACAGCAAGCTAATATAAAAAATGTCAGAAAAGTTTAGCAACACATGAATAGGTGATAATTACAAATTCTGGATAAACAAATATACCAGAACTGCAGACATTTAATGGTATGCAAATGTTTTAACAAAACAAGTCGTATCTATGCATATTTAACTATTCCTACTTACATACTGACTCTCGCTATATGAGGATTGTCCTTGTCCATCACTCTCAGGATTTTTATGTTGAAAATACAGTGACTGAAACAATCAATTGATCAATAAAAGTGGATTAAAACGTTTATTCAGTTAATCAAGAAAACCCCACCACACCCTATTTGAATAAAACAATAATGAATGACAATCTATGAATGTATTTATAATGACCTAACAGTATTGTAGTGAAGAATGTTATATTATAATTGATAGTATTATTTCTCACAAGCTGGAAATATTGTTAAACAATGGCTTATGTTCATTACACACAACTAGTGGAATACTAGCAACAGTGATGTGCATTATTAACTTACAAGATATGGTACACATTATAAGAATCACTAGATTCCAGTATGGATAGAAATATCCACCTAGAGGGTTACTGTTTCTGCGGGAATGAGGCTCTGCCGAGATCCAGATATTTCCATCCGCATGCAACACCAAAGATAGATTCTTTTTTCTTGCATACGAGAAAACGAACAAGATTAAATGAAACGACTAACATTTTAAAGACTCTTTATTTACAGTTACATGTTATTTTACAAATTCTTTCAAGTAACTATTTAATGTTATGTGATGTCATTATGCGACGTCATCACCACGACATGGGCAGGACCGGTATTAACCCAGGAAAACCCGGTCTGGTATGTAAGAATACACAAATATACAGATCAAAACATGTGAATATCATCATGTAAGACAGCGTACTCACCTTCTGGAAGAATTGTGATTCAGTTTGGTGGAAGCTTTCTGTAAGTTTTTCTGTCCAATAGTGACCAACTTGTAGGCTTCATCAGCAGAGTTCACTTGTATATGCTTCAAACCTGAAATTGTACCAACAGTCTGTTAGCTTTCTTGAAGCAAGAATATGGAAATAAAACTACCAAATGACAGAGGTAAATTAATACTATACCATAAAACAGGGGTGTCAATAAAAGCCGGGAGACAGTAAATTACTGAGTAACTTAAACAGTATCACCAGGCTTCTTTTCTTTTGAGCAAGTACCCCCAGAGCCCTGTCTACTTTTAGCAATTTTCCTGTTTATTCAAAAATTACACCCCTGATCATATATGAAAACAGACCACATTCACTCTGATCATACACCAGCAATAGCAGGAAAAAAGTAAACAAAGACCACTAGTTTACTAACATTTCCCAAACATGTAAATGAATGTAAAACAATACAACAGTTCCATTCATATGGTTGATAGTCAGGACTGTGGTTCAGGTCAGATGGGTACCTTCCATTTAAGTAGTTTATAGAGTAGAAGAGCTCTCAACGACATTAGAAAATGAATATTTCAGAACCCTCTGACGTGCTTAATTTAACCAGACAAAAAGTTTAAACTGGTCATAAATAGTACAATATATTCAATGTATTTATTTCTATATATTGTACCTTTAATGTACGGGCTTCCACTTTTATCCTCACTGAGTTTTAGACACGGACGTCTCGAGTTCTTTTTCTTGAGCACTGGCTCTAGAAGATCATATATCTGTTCATTATAGATCTCAGCAAAACTGACCCATACTGAGAACCTCACCTGTCCCTGTTCATCAACGCTCACCATTCCTTCCTCTCGTACTCGAGTAGCAAGCTCATCAAATAAACTGTCTGTAGTATCTATGGAATCTGTGATAAACAATAAATGGGGTAAAATTAGTCCTTTCTCATGGTTCACACAGATCTTCCCTAAAATATTCAAGGACTTTTCAAGTATATTTTTCCCCGTTTCAAAGGACTTAACCTTTTGGTTTTTTTTTGGTATAGAGAAGAAGGGATGCAGTGTATTTTTCAAATTTAATTATGATCAATTAAAGTGTAAATTTTCTATGTGAATAACATTTAGGTACTAATATCTCTCTCGAAATGAAAACACAATGTTGGTGCTTCTGACACTGGCAAAACTAATACATGTATGTCCATTTGTTAGATAATTTTTTATATGAATGACCTGATATCCACAATTAAAAGCACTTGATCTGGTTAAGGGAATTTGAAGGCCAATCAGAGGCATGCAATGATCATAACAGAATTTAATACATGCCGAGAGCACATGCCACACTAACAGTTTTAACAGATTTTACAACACTGACCTTTTCCATCAATATGTGACATATTGGAACTTTCAGATGATGTAGTAGTGTTGGTTGCCATGGAAACGTCTGAGGATACATCACCTAGCAAGCTCATAACATCCATATCCTGAAATATTATCAGATTTGTTATTTTATAGCTCTGATTTGAAGAAATTCCAAATATCTCTGTTGGCTATATCAACATTTGGAGTTTTATTGCTAATACTTTTAAAAGGAGCACAATGCAATCGGACAGTTTTTGTTTCTGGAAATGATCACATGGAATTTTGTTATTCACATCATTTCAATAACATCCACGAAAAATGTTCAGCTTGAGATGACATGTTTTAAACAACATAGCAAAGGAATACATAACATTACTTACATCATCACAACTAAGCTTTAACACTCTTTCTTTGACTTTTCTCTCAACCATTTCCTGATCTGGAGAGAGGCGGGAAACATCCACAAACATATTTGGTTTAAGATCCATGCCTTCCCATTGACGCTTACTGATACTGTTGAATATCACATCTAACGCTCTAGGTAGCACACCAGCATCCCTTGGATTACCTGTTCATGGTACATAAAATAATTTCAAATGTCTTAATATCATTTAATAGTGACGGAAAAAATGTGTGTGCCGCATTACGCTACTGTTTTATTATCTTACTGAAGACACACCCCTCGAAAGTTCAGATGCCCTCACAACAGTTCAATCCACTTACTCAGAGCACACCCAGAATTCTTTCGGACTCCTAAATATGGAGCAACGAGATCCTTATTTTCATCATTTACATTATACATACAAAACATCAGACTCTAAGACAATTTTCATACATATTCATTACAATTGCATGTTACTATGATAAGCATGTGAACGGCTTATGTAATTTATATACCGATAAAATATCATCATGAACAGTTTAATCCCTGAGAACTTTCAAATTTAAAAGGACTATTTGTATCAATAGAATTATATTTATTAAAATAAAAAGTGAACAAATATGACAGGTCTTGCTTTCTTTTAAAACAGAAAGCAAAAAAAAATAGCACTATAGATACATGTGTCAATCACAAGAAAATGCTCCGTCTCTGAACAAAATGTATTATAGTTTAATTCTTATAAATAACTGAAAAAACATTCTAATGGGAATGTCAGACAAAATTCAAGCACTTTTTCTAGTTTTATGTACATTGCCAGTTTTTTTAGGGCTCTTGTCTTGTTCAATGAATTTTCAAGGACTAACAACACCAACGGACACCTATTCATTTACAACCATTCTTTTTAGTTTAAAGGTAAGTATGACGGGTCCTTTTGAAAGGAGAAATTTGTATCATGAATCACCAAATTTTGGTATCTATAAGGCTAAAATTTTAAATAATTTTACTGAAGGGGAATTTTCTGTCTAGAAGTAGGGGAAAAATATATACTTTTTTATTGGGGAATGGGGCCCAAAATCAGCACCAAATTTGCCATAAAATTTATGTTAAGAAACTTCTCAGGGCCTCTAATAGTTGTATCATGAGAACCCTGATGCCATAATGTTGTACAAGAAGTGTGTACCTTGTATAGTATATGTCTTTCCTGAACTTGTAACTCCATAAGAAAACACCAAACAGTTTTGTCCATCAATAAAATCTTTAACAAGACCAAGCATGGTTGAACTAAAGAAATCTTTCTGTGTTGTGCTTTCATTGTAGATATGTGAGAACGTGTATCTGGTAGTTGTCTTACAAGAACCTCTCGACATGTTCTTGAAGAAGTGCGAGTCTTTAGGTGGGTTTGTGGACACAGTGCTATCAGTCAGTACTGTCAAACATTCCTGAATCATTCAAACAATTAATACAGTACAAGTATGAAAACATTAATAGTGGCAACATTACACACACAAAACCTGCAAAAACGCAAAACAAACTCATAATACAAGTATGAACAGCTTCTCATTTGTTAACACAGTTATGTACCATTCAAGTAGTAGTCTTTAGTATCAAACTCTTGTACAATATTGACCTAACCTGAACAGCTCAGACTGACATATCTATTTAAAATTTGAGTGGTCCAGTATAATTTCTTGAAATTTTCAATAAATGGAGAAAATATTTTTTTCAATCGGGTAAAGCAATCTTGTGTATTTGGCAAATTCTTGGCATTACCTGATTTTCATTTCTTTCTATTTCAATGCCAGAAAATGGTCTGATTCTGAGATATACTTTCATATGCTCATCTTCTACTGGTGGTTCTAAAATACTTGGTCTACTGAAGTCACCTGCAAAATTTATCAGTTGATACATAATTAATAAAGTCTGTTATAACACTCACTGTTACCCAAAGATTTAATACATGTTTTCAGATGATAAGTTAACGTTTAACAAAAAATTATGAAATCATGTAGGAAGTGGCACTTATATCCCACACAATCAGGGGTTCCATTTGACCCTGGAGTTGACACTTTAACCCCTGGTATTTCTGAAAAGCCACATTTTGACCCTAAGGATTCTGGCCAAAGGGTAATTTTCTCTCAATTATAAATAAGCATTTTGGCAACAAAACAAAAATGATAAATATAACCATTAACTGTAAAATCTTATCAAAATGACCGCTGAGATTCAGCACCTAGTGGAACCACTGTCTCTGATTCTCTGTAATGAGGCAGCATTCCATCCAACCTTGCAATGCCAAAAACACGAAATATCCCCATATTCCAACAAATATGGGTGGGGTGGAAGTACAATTTCCATGCTTTTATGTGTTCGACATTTCAGTTGCACAGGGCAGTTATTTGTAAAAAAATTGTTACTTGTGGAGAGAGATTTAAAAAAAACATCACAAGACCATAACATGATTCTTAAAACGATATGGCAGCCATTTTTGCTACATGTCAGTTAAAAAACTCACATGGAGCTTACTGTTGTACTGTCATCAACATTGCATAAAAATACTGAGTATGATCAAATGCTGACATCCATGCTTACCAAGTAGATTACGTTTCAGATTTGCAACCGGCTGTATAAAATCATCATCCTCTTCTTCTGCTATTTCCATAGGGACAATATCAGCAGTTATTCTTTGGTCCTTTCTGAAAGCCATGTTTTATTTCAACCTATCAAATGTGCAACAATGAAACCCCGACTTCGAGACGCTCAATTTTTCACCATGTTGATATGTCCACTGTGTAAATTGCTGTTAACCCGGAAATCTGCAAATGATATGTTCATTAAATAAAATTAAACAAATAAAATTATGTTTACAAGTCTTGTTTAGCACACGGATCTAAAAATATTAACAAAGAATTTCACATCGAAACTGGCTTTAGTAAATAGCCAGTAAAATAATGTTTATTGCAGATGATTTTATCTATCATCTGTTAATGTCGACATGTGCGCGTCAAGCTGTGAGAATGTTAGTAAGAGTTGTGAAGAGAGATAAAGAAACTACCGGTATTAAGAACAAAAGTTAAAAATAAGAAAGCACAGATATATACAGATAACCTGTTAGATTGAAAGTAAATGACTTTCTGATATTTCCCTATGGAGAGACATGTTCAATCTGGTCCAACTCCGCACACTTTTGAAGAGCAAAATGAAAAGGCAAAGTTGTTCACACCTTCGGCATACTAAAGAAGGTGATAGTAGTCATCTTTTTTAAAAGCGCAATGAAAGGCGAAGATTTTCACACCGAAGGTGGTTGAGTAAATAATGGGGGGGGGGGGGGGTCATAATTATTTAACAGTTTGAATCGTATATATGCGGACGCTTTATAAACTATCAATGAACTTTGATGTACAATGTGATTGAAGAAATACCTCTCATAATTGTTTTAATACCAAAATACATTTCACAGGGAAGTTTCCACTGCACCGCGAATCTTCAATACTGGCACGGACCTATATACCACCATGTATATAGGTCCGTGATAGTACTGATACTGGGAATATTCAATAATGTTTCAACTTACATTTAATTGGTTTTAACTTAAATATTAATGATCAATGTACATATAACAAAATTCAACACTTAAAATGTTCATATATATCGCCTCAATTATTGGGCCGAGTTGGTAAGTGGGCCGAGTAGGACCGGGCCGAGTTGACCCTGAATCATTCAAGCAGAGATATTTGAGCTTCAGTGAATGGACACCAAACTGTGGAGCAATTTCAAGCTGAGGACGAACAAGAACTTAGTAGGCAGAAGATTAGAGAGGTTCTGAGTGTACCATGTTTCTCCTCAGAAAACCCCGGATCTACCTAGGGAGCACACATCGTGATTGACATCCACTTTTACAATGGGCCATTTTGGGTGTTTTTATCTCTAGTTGTCAACATTTTTGTTGATTCATAGTGTTAACAGAGGCCAGATACGAAATTCTGAGTGTTTTTTATGGTAAATAATAATACCACTCAGCACAAATTTGCCTAAAAGTCGTTTAAAAGGGCCACTGACAGTGACAGACCTGTCAACAGGCTACTGTTGGAAAGAGTATTTATCATCTTTTAAATGGCATTTGGATCTTATTTAGATCAAATGAACATAGATGAAGTAATAATGCATTATTCGATACAACCCTGTGGTAAATGGGCAAATCCTAGATACTCAAATTTGTCTAAATCATATCAACATTATCAAGGCCAAGGGTAAGACCTACTCGGTCCCAATCTCATTTGACTCAGTCCGAGTGTGCTACTCGTAATGTGCGGCGACGAACGTATTACATTTACCCAACGCTTAATGGCAACACTACAGAAATGCTAAAAATATACTAATTTTGAGATTAATTCTGCTTATTACCTCTAAATATACATCCAAAACATGTAATATGTTGCAATTTACCTTGTTGTTTTCTTCATTTCTCCGCGCCGATAACACGTTTGAATTTAAACCAATCAGACGCGGAACGTTCTGGATTTCGGTACAGTTATCGGGTTTTACTATAAACCGGTCTCATCCGGTCGCCTAATTGACGGTCTCAGAAAACTAGGCAAAGTGTAAACTTTATAGAAGCGACCTCTAGCTGAGTTTTAATAGATATTTGAAGACATTGTGCCTTTACATTCATGTCATTTGTTACAAAACACTTCATTTTAAGTATTAAATGAATTTATACTATGGAATACAGAATATTAAAAGTGAACAAAAATTAGAAGAAAATGATCATACAATTGTATTACATCAGGGCTAGGTAAAATATTATTTGCTAAAATTTTCAAACAAAGTTATTAATTAACTTTAATTAATTCGATTAAATTAGATTGTTACAATATGATGAAAGGGATCGACTGTTTTGAAAAAAGTAATATGTGACTCAGACTGTCGATGGACAGCACGTGCAACAATCTAAAGAAAGGATTCTGTATTTATAAATGTATTTCAGTTTTATTTATAAGCCCTTCAGATATCTATATATGTGACTAGTTAAAATAATATATTAGGGATAGACGTCAAAAGTCGATATATACTGGTATCATGGATTGAAGGTTTGACGCCGAAACCCAAATTTGTAACTACGGCCTCGTTACAAAGGGAGGAGATAGTTCCACGTGATTATCTCCACGTAAATTAGCTGAGCTAGGTTACGACCGTTCTTCACAAACGTCATGACATGTCCAAGTGGTGAAGTTACTGTAATTATAAGAAGTAAAGAGAGATTAAGTTGTTACATGGAACGCCAAATATACACAAGATCCCTGGGCCAATCAAATTATCTAAGGACAATTTAAGGCGAACAACAAATTTAGGGGAAAAGTTTGAAGTATGGAATACATCACGGAACAACTAGTCAAGAAAGTCAGTAGCAATTGGCCGAAAATGTGGAGAAAAGAACATGAATATTATATAAAACAAGAGATGTTTGTAAAATATTATGCCCCCCCTGTGACCTTGACCTTTGACCCTGTGACCCCCAAAACAATAGAGTCCAAGGTGAATGTGTGGACCAAGTTTGAGGATTATAGGTCAAGGGATTCTTGAGTTATTGATCGGAAACGTAAAGGTTATGGACCGACGGACATACGGACCGACCGACGAACATACCGACCGACATGTGCAAATCAATATGCCCTCTCTTCTTCGAAGGGGGGCATAATAAAAGAACTGCATATAGGGAGAGAATATATCTATACTCATTAATAGGAATAATAATAACACAGCGATTTACAGCATTGAAACGATCAGTAAAAACACTGGGGTTTGGTTTCGATATAACAGCTAGCTAACCTCACACTTAAAACTTAACACACAAACTGACTAAAAGAGAGATAATAAGTAGCTACAGGGAACGCCACATACATAAGACAGTGCCTCCCCACGCAGACCCCCAGGAAAACAACAATCCATAAAATATAAGGCACTTGAGGAGGTCAAAGGGTGCAGTAACTAATCATTAAAAACAATAAACCATTATGTATATGCAATAACAATACACGACATATAATCCAGCACGAAGAATGAAGCAGTCCCACACTGACCTTTCTCTCAGCAACTAAAGTATTTACATCTGAATGCGAACTAACCACAAAATAGTAAATAAATAACCTATGTTATGGCAATCGGACAATTTTAATTATAATTGGACATAATCTGAAATACTGGTGATATGAAAAGGGAATTTAAAATAAAGAAAATAGAAATACAATTTATTTATAAAATGATATACAACGTATATCGAGAAAACGAAACAATAAATATACGATTAGAATTTATACTTATTAGTTAGGGAGGATTAAGTAGTGTTATAAAACAGCAAAATATAGAGTTTTTCTCTTTACTACTGACGTTACATGTATATTTTATTAAATGGCGCCATAATAAAGAAAGAAGCTAGGAGAAATCTAGTGATATATATATACCTCAACGTTAAGTACGTACGTAATGCATAGATAATTTGAGGACAGCTTGATAAAAGCTCAAACTACCCAACCTAATTAATAATTTGACACACATGGACAAACAATTTACAGTACAACATAAAACAAGGACAAACACCAACGTAAACCCAAAACATTATAGACACCATAGTACAATACAATTACAAAAGGATTGGGAAATCATTTTAAGATATTCCATACATTTTGTCGATGATGATTACGCTCGATTGAAGTTTGGATACTACAGAGAAAACCATCTATACACGCCTAAAGTTTTAACGCCACGGATGCTCATAAACGCCACATACATAAGACACAGACCCCTGGGAAAATAACATTCTACAAACAAAATTAGGTACTGAAGAGTAAACCAAAATGCCTTAAAGTAACATTTGTATCTGCATAGTAGGCGGAGCTACTAAGTGTTCGAAAATGTCGAATATACGCCGTATGTTAAACATTAAACATGACCTCACTCGTTGGAAATGAACAATTTTGAACATTAACTGGTTCTCACTCGTTGGAAATGAATACTTGTGGGCGGAGCTACTTAACCGTTAAGCAATGAAATAGGTAAATCTACCCGAACCCATACTATTTACCGGTCTTCTCTCGGTATTTTCGGGGACCAACTTGCCTGTCCCAGTTATTAGGAAACGAGGCAAAGAGTACAATAGAACCTACCGCTAGTTCATAGATAATTTGAGACACTACACATGCCTATATCTTCCTAATAGTCATACTATGAAATACAGAATATCAAAAGTGAACAAAAAGAAGAACAAATAACCATACAACTGATTATCGGCATTACACCAAAGTTTAAAACGTGCTTAAATTTTACTAAAATAGTTATTAATTAACTTTTAAGTTTTATAATCAGAAGGGCTTGAAAATAAATCAATTTGACACAAAACTAGACGGTTCCACATAATTCAAGTATAAAATGATTACATGTATGTATAAAATGTTGTAAGTATTTCAAGTTCATAAATAAGCCTTTCAGAAATAAATGCTATATGATCAATCTCTCTAGTTAAAAGAATTTATATATTTTAGGCATGTCAACGAAGGCAAGTTGTTAAAATTACTTGAACAATAACAGGGCCGTAATTACAGTGTCACCAGAATGTTATTTCTTTCTTGTCCCCAAATATACAACCGGACATGTGACCAGTTAAATACTGTAGATATTATTTTCTCGTGTCATTCAATTCCACGATGGTGTTGTGATGCGAGATATTCATATTGCCCTCATTATCGGCGGGCCTCTCGCCTATATCGCCGCGGTCCCGTTATACTTCCCAACACATTGCACTCATTACCGGCGGGCCTCTCACCTATATATCCGCGGTCCCGTTCGACTTCATGTAGCAGTATCAAAGAAAATTGTCTCTCTATGTGTCTGTCTCATAACACAACTTAATCCTTTTTCAGCATAGACGTAAATTTGCTTCGTTTTCTCAATATGTTACTTTATATTTTGTTACTAGATCGATTTGTCTTTTGGTTAAATTCCCTTACCCTGTCCACTGTATTTAATGTTATGTATAATTTTTATCATAGTTTCGACAGTTTTCTTTGCAGTTTGTAGGGCTACATCTGGAGCCCTGCGTTCAGTAAAGGTATTTTAGGCTATCGTTTCGTAACGTTTTGCAATTTGGTTCCCGTGTGTAGCCAATGTGATACTATGGACAAGGGATACAATACAAAACGTTCGCGACTATTAGGGCTGGAGAGTTGGAGATAAATTCAAAGTTAAGTGAAAGGGAGGGACATTATTATCAACAGAATGCCGTGATTAACTAACAGTGGGTTAATTAGATACCCGCACTGATATATATAGTTACTGCACCGTTGAAGCTACATTTCGGTAGCGGATCCGTAGTCCAGTGGTCACGCGCTGGACAAGTAATCCATGGATTGCAGGTTCGATTCCCTGCTCCATCACTGACAGTACTATCAGTCTTTCGGACGAGACTTTGAAAAACCGAAGTCCCGTGTATGATGCTTTACATCGAGTCCGTAAACGAACCAGGGGTGTTTCTGGACATGGGGCATCTCCTATAGCATGCACTATCCTCCAAAAATCTAAAATAACTAACATTCTACCGGAGGCGTCGTCCATATGGGAAACCGGTGGCGACGATAAA